>VWZU01003040.1:822366-847070 GCA_013397095.1 Sterrhoptilus dennistouni | reverse complement strand
AAAAAAAAAAAAAAAAAAAAAAAAAACCATTGTTCCTAAAAATGAGAGAGTCAAGAGGGCCCCAGTGGTTTGGAGCCACTCCAAGCTCAAGAGCTTCTCTGACAAAAAATCAGGACAGGGCCACCTCTTCTCCCTTGGCTGAGGAGGGAGGGAAGAAACAAAATAACAAGTCATTTGTAAAATGAGTGAAGCAGAGCACAACCACAGGGAGAAATGCTGCCATGGAGAAAAAGGACTCACAAAAATGGGGAAAACCATTCAGACCATGGGGAAAACCACACAGAGAGCAAGTGAAGAGATCCTGCACAGGATGGACACATGGACAGAGCTGATCCAGAAGGACAGAACATGCTGGAGAAAACTGGGATCTCTTAGATGAAAACTCCTAATTACATTTAAATTTGCCAGCTTTGAATTAACTCATTTTTTATAAACCTCCTGTGCCCAAAGGCCAGTGAACATAGAGGACATCATGTGTCTGAGCAGGTGAAGAGGGACATTTTCACCAGGACTTAGCACCCTGTCTACAGATTTGAGGAGGAATTTAAGAGTCCTGGAGGAGCAAACATGACTGGAGTCAGTAAACAGAACTATCAGCACTCCCCCTGCACAGTCCTGTGTGTAGGGTCAGTATGAAGACACAGGAATAATTCAAAATAATTCAAGAATAATTCAAAATATTCAAAATAATTCAAAATTTAAAAAAATATTCACAGGATTTATTCAAAATTTGAATATTTCAAAATTCAAAAATAATTCACAGGAATTATTCAAAATTTGAATAATTCAAGAATAATTCAAAATATACAAAATAATTCAAAATTCAAAAAAAACAATCACAGGATTTTTTCAAAATTGGAATAATTCAAAATTCCAAAAGTGTAGCTCCACTCCTGGTGGCTGAAAAGGGAGTTAAAGCCACAGGTTGAACAGGTTGTAACGTGAGCCTAAGAGCCTGAACCACAAAGTAACAAATAGGACATGACACAAACTCCCCCACAGTGTCTGAACCAGGCACACTCACAGCTCTTCCACCTGAGGAGAGCCCTGACATCTCCCCAGGAGCCTGAGGGCCACGTTTAAATCTTCTGACAGCTCCCACCACGGTGCTCAGGGATGCTGTGGCAGGGCTGCATCCCCACCACTGACACCTCTGAGCACACAGCTGGGTGCCAGGTGGGACAGAGGATCCCAGTGAAGGGTCAGAAGATGGAAATACCCACGTTCCAACCCTAAATGACCCACCAGCATCTTCCATTCTGTTTTAAACACAGACAGGCAAAGCCTGTCTCCTTTTCCATTCACTAAAACGGGCTAAATGGATGAGTTTTGTTGAAATAAAAGCATTCCATAGTAGATTTTTTGTCTGCCTAGAAGGTGAATTAAAGTGGAGAAAGAAATGCTTGACAAGCAGAGGAGGATCTCTGTTGTAAGAAATCCACCACGGAAACACAAAATTATCTTCCAGAGAATGACTTGTACTAATTGAGCAAGATGAGAGCTGGAATTAGGGGTGCAGCCAAGACTAAATGCCCGAGGAGGACTTTGCAGCGCCACAAAGATTGACCAAAATATGCTGAATGACACTGGCCACACAGACTCATTCTGAGAATTCCAGAATGGTTTGGGTTGGAAGAGACCTTAAAAATAATCCATTCCACCCCCTGCCATGGGCAGGGAGACCTTCCACTATCCCAGGTTGCCCCAAGCTCTGTCCAACCTGGTTTTGGACACTTCCAGGGATGGCTCATGAGGAGGCTTGACCAGGAAAGTGTTTTCCAACAGGATCAAACCCTCTTGCTTCCTGCAGGGATTCCCCATCCCAGCTTGGCTGCTGGGTGAGAGCTTTGCTTCCCATCCATCCCCCAACAAAGTCAACTTCCAGCACCCTCAGACTGTGCACCAGGTTGTGGTGAGCCTGATGTTCAGGAAGAGAATTAATTGTGCTTTGGGCATTTCCTTTTATCATTCCTTACCTGCTAACAGCACAGATGGGGGAAAGACATTAGAGGGAAGATGTTTCTGCTTTGTCTGGTTGAAAAGGTAAATATAGAAGAGCACAAATGACACAGAAACTGAGTGATCTGATGGCAAAACCAAATCCTAGTGGCACAGCATCACCAGACCTCTCTCAAGTGATACTGCTAGTTGTAGATCTCAATGTTTTACAGAGAGAGTGTCCTTAATGTCTTTTGACAGATGGAGAAACCAAAGCCGAAAACCCAAAAAAACCCTCACATAAAACCAACCGAAAGAACCTCACAAACTCAAAAGAACATAAGGAAACCCCAACCCACAAAACTCCCACCAAAAAAAACCACAACAAAACTGTCAGGTTTGTCTCTCTGCCTCCAAAAACTCCTTCCTAATAGAAAAAAATAGACAAAGCAGTAACAAAACACTTCACACTCTCTGTTCTCAGAATTTGAATATCTCTAAGATACCTTTCCCTGTGCCATGTACACTGATGTCTACATCTGCCAGAGATATGAAATATTGAAATGCTCTCCTCAAAAACACCCTGCTCTGCCAGCAAAGAGCCAACAGGAAAAGGGAGAATTCACGTGGAAAAAGGAGTGGGAAAGAAAAGAGCTGGGCCCTTTTTCCATGAGAACAAGAGGAAGACTTCAAATCTCAATTTAGGAATACTGGATATGAGGAAAACAACAGATTAGGCAGTTGGGAAGGTAAAAGCTGAGATGGGCATCAGAGATCAGGACACCTGGGAAGAGGATCTTGGAAAGAAAACAATGTTTAGAGCAGCAGGAGGAGCAGAAAACCTCTGAGAGCATTGCTAGAAGTCTCAACCTGGCTGTCAGGATCAACTCAGCTGAGCAGAAAATGCCTTTGAGCAACAGGGCTAAAAAGAGAACAACGGGAAAAGAAACCAAGTGAGATTACTATGCAAAGAGCTGAAATTCAAGAGAAAGCTAAACATAGCACCAGAAAAAAAAGGAGAACTCACATGGAGCCCCACCCCAGCTTCTGTTCTCCAAAGAACTGGAGGTGAAAGTATAATTTTACTAATGCAGACTGGAGTAGTTACACATGAAAATGATTTCGCTTGAATAATTGAGAACAACAACAGGGCTGGGTGTGAAGGGGAATTGAAGCTGGTGTGGGGTGGAAGCCACTCAGACAGGAAAAACGTGCTCAGATGGGATGGTGGGAGTGGCACCATCTGGCTGAAAGTCAACAGCAGTAAAGCTTTTTTAATATGTGGGGGGCGGGGGGAAGCTCCAGACAGCTCTCAGCAGGTTAATCTGGGTTAAATACACAAGACTTGAATACGACTCAAGAGAAAGAGTGATGGAAAATGGCAGCAAATGGAGATGAGGACAAAACAGAAAATGTGGCTTATTGAAAGTAAATCATGCCAATGTCACTTATAGGGTTGGTTTATAAGGTAATTGTATGGTTTGGGGTGGTTTTGTTTTGGGAGGGAGAGAGATGAAAGTCAATGGAGTTAAACTTTCTGAACTTTGGTAAAAAGTCTGATTCTTTTTACCATAACAATGGGCACAAGGATTAATAGAACTGGAAGGAAATAAAGGAGATGGCCCAGCAAAGCTGTGAATTCCTCATCCCTGGAAGTCTCCAAGGCGAGGTTGGATGGGTTTGGAGCAACCTGGGATGGTGGAAGTTGTTCCTGCCCATGGCAGGGGATGGAATGAGCTTTTTTTAAATCAATTGTGTGCACACATCTGAAAATGGCCAATCCAGATCTGCCTGCAACGAAAGATGGGGAAAACATCCTTAAAAAGGGACAAAGAGGGATAATTTAAAGGATGCTGATGGTGCCTTTAGAGTAATCAGCCCTTTACAGCCACCTCCTCCTTGCTTCAGCAGCCCCTACCTGTCTGGCACCTTTCCATCAGGAGTTGGATCTTTCCTGGCTCTACCCCAACAACCTTTGATCACATCAAATCAGGACATCAATAACACTTGAGAGCTCCCCCAGAAACTACAGTACTGCAGCATGGCTACAATTTCCTGACTGGAAAGAAAAAGGAAAAAAATGAAAGGAAAAATAAAAAAAAGAAATAAAGAGGAAAAAATATAGCAACTAAATTCAACTTTGGTTCTGAGGAAGAAAACATGAAACTAAAGAAAAGAAAAATTTTCTGACTCTCTAAAACTCCTTCAAGTGTATAAAATCGATTAGTTGAGAGGCAGGGAGCAGCATGCTGAGCACCAAGGATATTAATGAGGAGCACAGGGAACATCTCCTTCCACAGCAGTCACCTCCAGAGGGGTGAGAGAGGAGGGAAGCAAAACTGCTGGGGAGAAATCAGCCCAACCTATTTATGTTTTTTCTTATGTGCCTTTCAAACACTGGCTGTAACATGGGATAACAGAGGAGGAGTGTTGGCATACACCCCACACCCCCAGCAGGTGTTTCCAAACAGGGAAATGTTTAAGGCTCACCCCTCGTATTTTGTATAAGGTGAAGGACCCAGAAACTTCTTTACCCTTCTCATTGTAATTGTCTCAGTGCCACTCGAAGCCTGTTGCTGATTTCATTGGGCCAAGAGCCAAATAACTCACCTGAACTATTGAGTACTAAAGAGAGAGAACAAAGAAGTTCCAGGCTTTTCAAGGTGTTGAGCAAGTATGAGACCTGTCCCTATACTATGTTCAGCTTTGCCTTTGTGTTTGTATTATTTTCTTGCCTTATTAAAACTTTTTTGCTTTTTCAAGCCACACTTGATTGTGCCGTCTTGCTAATTGATTTTTGCCACATCTCTGCCAGGCTGGACCCTCAGAGGTATTGGGAACCCCAGCAGAGGAGGCTCTCAGGTGTCCCTGTGAGCTCACCAGGATTTCATTCCCAAATGCCTTTCTTTGGTGGGGTGATGTCAGACTGACACTCAGCCCCTCTGTGGATGCTTTAAAAACCCACAGCCCTGCACAAAGTCAGTAAAAGGAGTGATCATTCCTGCTGATGTGGCCTAAGGAACTCCTGACACTCTCTCAGCGGTTCTGAACAATGATCTGTGGCTCTGACAACACAATCCTGAGACAGCCAAATGCTCTGGGCAGCTGAATGCAAGAGGCTGAGCCCCAAAAAATTCTCAATCCTTTATTGGTGACACTGTCATTGTCCCCCCATAAACAACCACAGCCTGATTAACCAATTCTCCTCACTGGAGAGCTGCTGGAAGTTCATCCAACACAACAGCAAAGTCCCACAGCTGTGAGTTATCCCTTCTCTTTATTGTTTTAACAACCTCTCCTGCAGTAAATCTGGCCAAGGGATTACCCCAATCTACCCCCAAGGAGAGGATGCAGCAGAGGGATGGTGGTGACCACAGCACAGGCAGTACCTGGTGCTAATTCCTGAATTACAGAACAGTTGGCTGGAAGAGATCTCAGGAGGGCTGGTCCAGCCTTCAGCTTCAAGCTGAACTCACACCAATATTACTCCTGCTAAGCCACAGATTTCTCTACCCAGAAAAACCTCCCAGCATGGAGATTGCACAACATTTCTGGGTGATTTGTTTTACAGCCCTTGTAGTGCAGAAAACTGAATTATTTGTAGCTGCTCTTCAAGCACCTTCTGACTATATCCTTGTGTAGAACCTTGAAGTCAAAGAGGAGTCACATCTCCCCCTTTTACACAGTAAATGTCCATCTACACATCCAGGTGTCCCCCTTTTCACCCTCACAGATAATAACCATGGGATTTGCACTGGCAGCCTGCTTGCAGGGTAAATTGTGAGACAAAAATGAAGTCACAGAGCTTTCCAATGCCTTGAAACAGGCAGGATTGTTGCACCTCGTTTCCAGGTGGCACAATGTACACCCTGCCTCACCACTGAGAATGGCATTGTAGGAATGATTAAAGGTCTGGGAAACATAATAAAATAATAATAATAATAAATAATTTAAAAATCATAATAGAAAAGCAAATTTTAAAAAAAAAGAGAGAAAAAAAAAGAGAAAAAAAAATAAGCCTGGCTAAACTTAGGGAGAGGGAAAGCAAATGTGTAATCAATTACAAGCAGCAAGTTCTTAAACTCTAACATTTCTTCCCAAGAATATCTACTTAATGTGGGGAAAAGAAAAGAGAAAAAAAAGGCTTAAATTCCAGGGACTGAACTCTCTAATGAGACAAATGAGGATTAGAAGCAAAGCATTGCTTGGGGATGGTTTAACACTGCCTGGCAGGACTGGCCAGAAGAGCCTTTCAGGAGTTTCTCTCCCAAATGATCTGTATCTGTTTGCTCTGCAGGTCCAGGGAAGAGCATGATGGGTGGAGCTGTGCAGGTGGTAAAACTGAATTTCACAAACAGGTGAGCTCCAGAGGTCCCTTCTGACCTCAGCTGACCTGATTCTGCATGAAAATTATGGTGGGTTTGCAAAAAGTAAAAGGAGAAGGTGCAATTTTGGGGATTTTTCTTTTAATTATCAGGAAAAAACCCAACTAAGATTAGGACAGCTCATAAGGGCCTGACTGTTTTATCCCTGTTTAAAAGGAAGAAATCCCAGAAATGGTTTCTATAACATTTTGTCCCTTCCTTTATCAGTGTCCCCAGTGATGAGACCCCACTGTGTCCTTATATGAATTCTAACCCATCTTCTTCTCTCTGCTGACCATCAAAAAGATTTGATCTGTGTTTTGAAACTCTTAAATTTCCGTATCTGCAACTTAAGGCTTAAATTTGTAGTTCTAACCTATCAAATTTGTGGTTCTAACCAGACTGGTTATGGAATTTTTTTTCTCCTGATTTTTATTTGCAGAAGTTTTATCAAATACCTAAAGACAAGTTGTGAGTTGTCCCTCAGTGTTTCATTTACTAGAATAAACATCTCCAATTCTTTCTTTTTTCTTTTTTCCTCCATGGCATTTTTCAGACCTTTTATCATTCTTCTGGCCCTGCCTGGACTCCAGTTTCAAGTGATTTTACCCCAGAACATATACATGTGCTCCAGTTAAAAGTCTGTCAGGGATTATTTGCTTCTTTTCCCTCGACCAAAGCAAAAGTTTGGTTCCAGTTCATTGTTTATCTTACTTGCAGTCTAACATAGGCAGCAGCCAAAAGTAAGAGGGGTTGTCTATGAGCTCAGCCTAACCTCTGTGAAAAATGAACCAAAACAGGCAAAAAACCTCTGAGAAATTCTGATTTTGCAGGTGGAGAAGTGCACAGAGCCGGGGAGAACAGAAAGTTCTGTCAGGGACCCAGGGTAATTTTTCCAGGTCCTTTATTTAAGTCTCAGTGACATGATGACCTTTCAGCAAATTAAAATATCAGTGCACCAGATGAACTTTGTGTTGCAGGGTCACAGCTGAACAGGGAAGATGAACTGCAAGGAATAACAACAACCCCAAGGAAAAGCAGGAAAACTCCCAGCAAAGGGCATCCCCCTCCATCCCTTCCAGCTCCTGAAGTGACACCACATATTCAAATAGCTTTTGCATATGGATGCATGTGGAAATAGAAGAGTAAAAATACAGCCTTGCCCTGCAAAATCAACACCAAATGATAAAAAAAGAAGTTATTAAAAAACCCAAAAAACCAACCATTTCCTTATTTTAGTTCCTCTCCATCCACACACCCCAAGCAGCTCACACGCACATGGGTGAACCTCAGTGAGAACCACCCAGCTTCACAAATTCCTGGGAACCCCCTTTTTAATAAGGATTGTATTGTCTTCAAACATCAGGAAGTTTGGGCACTGAAGGAATGAAGGCAATGAGGGAATCACAGATTCAGTCTACTCTGGCTTTACTTTTCTCTGAGGGTTTGCAGAGCTGACAGGACCAGTCAAACACCAGACCCTGACATCACAGAACCACAGAATCATTTGGGTTGGAAAACGCCTTTAAGACTATTGAGTCCAACAAGTACTGAGTGTTTCCTTAGTAACTTTGTGAGTGACACTAAGGTGGGAGTGTGTGTCCATCTGCTGGAAGGTAGGAGGGCTCTGCAAAGAGACCTGGAATGGTTGGATGGATGGGCAGAGTCCAGAAAGATGAAGTTTAATAAATCCAAGTGCCGAGTCCTGCATTTTGGCCACAAGAACCCCCTGCAACGTTTTTGTCTCTGGAAAGTGTGGTTGGACAGTGCCCAGGAGGAAATGAACCTGGGGCACTGATGGACAAATGGACAGCTGGCTGGACATGAACCAGCAGTGTGCCCCAGTGGCCAAGAAGTCCAATGGCTCCTGGCCTGGATCAGGAATGGTGTGGCCAGCAGGAGCAGGGAGGTCATTCTGCCCCTGGACTCGCCAGTGAGGCCACACCTCGAGTGCTGTGTCCAGTTCTGGCCCCTCAGTTTAGGATGGACATTGAGTGCTGTGTCCAGTTCTGGGCCTTCACTTTAGGAAGGACATTGAGATGTTTGAGCACATCCAGAGGAGGCCATGAGGCTGGTGAGGGGCTTGGAACACAAACCCTGTGAGGAACAACTGAGGGAGCTGGGGTTGTTTATCCTGGAGAAAAGAAGACTCAGGGGTGACCTTATCACTCTCTACAACTCCCTGAAAGATGACTGTGCTCAGGTGGGGTTGGTCTCTTTCTCCAGGCAGCAACTGACAGAAGGAGAGGACACAGCCTGAAGCTGCACCAAGGGAAATACAGGTTGGATATTAGGAAAAAGTTTTTTACAGAAAGGGTAATAAAGAACTGGAATAGTCTGCCCGGGGAGGTGGTGGAGTCACCACACCTGGATGTGTTTAAAGAAGGACTGGATGTGGCACTCAGTGCCAGGGTTTAATTGAGGTGTCAGGGCTGGGTTGGACTTGATGATCTTGAAGGTCTCTTCCAACCCAGAAATTCTGTGATTCTGTGTGATTAACCCAGCACTGTGAAATCCACCACCAAACCATGTCCCATGGCACCTGAAGAGCAACCAGTATCAGATCTTCACCTGCAAACCCCAGGCAGCAGCAACGTCCTGTCAGGACTTTAACTCAGGATGCAACTGGAAATAAGGTGACACCTGCAAGGCCACACAATGGATGACTCACAATGAATCCAGTCAAGTTCACCCATCTAAGAAGGACAAATCTCATGGCTTCACAATGGTGTGGACTGGGCCATGGTTGAGGGGTGGAGTTGGCAGGGTTAAGGGTTGGGTTTGATCTTTGAGGTCTTTTCCAATCTAAGCATTTCTGTGATTCTGTGGATGCAGGGGTGAAATTGCACAAGCAGATTAAAAACTCTTTAAAACTCCTTCTGCAACATCTTGAGCTGCCATCAAAGTTTCCAATCACAAAATGCCTTAGAGGAAATTACTACAAGACCCATCCTAAAGGATTAAGGTGCTTCATTAAAGAATAAAAATAATAACAATTAAGAAATCCAGCCCCTTTTCCCTCCAGAGTTTGACCTTGAGCAGAGTTTCTCAGCCACATCCCACACTCCTGGAAATCCCAGATTTCTCACAGAAGGCATCCACCACAAGAACATTTCATGCATGGACACGAGACAAACACAGCCCAAGAATTTTCTAAAAACGTTAACTGACAAAACCCAGCCAAGTTCTTAAGCTGCCATCCATGCCCCCTGAGGAGGAGGAATATGTTCTGTAAACACAGAGCTATCTCCACAAACAGTGATACCAAACAGGAGATCCCCCTTTGCCTGTGTCCTACTGACTGAAAGCTGAGTTTAATATACAGCACATTCTTTTTTTCTTCTCTGGGTTTATTAGTCGTGCTGAGTGTAAATCTGTTAATGAAACTGCACTTAAATTGTTCATAATAACATTAAACCACCCCCTGTGAAATGAATGAGGTTCCCCTCTCAGGTCCTCTCTGTGGACTGTAGGAAATTTCCCTGTGCTGATTAGAGTGTTTATTAAAGTTGGGTTTTGAGTAAACAATTGTTGTAGGGAATTGGTCACTGCTCGCTCTGTTGATCCTCTGCAACTTTCCAGGGAACACCATCCCAACAACACCATTAGCATGATATTATCCTATCCCCACTGCCAAATTGCCATCCCTGTCTTCCAGAAAGCAACACCAGAATGTTGTAGGAGCCTATTAAAATATCCATGCTGTCCCCAAAAATGATGCTTCTGTAATAAAACCCATTTTCCTCTTGTCATCTCTGCATTCTGACAAAAAAACTTCCTCCTCCTTCTGATGACCAGTCACCAGCTTGAGGATGGGGTCCTCCTTTCCTTCACCACCTCCTCTTGGATGACCTGTTTATAAAATCATGGAATCATGGAATGGTTTGGGTTGGAAGGGACTTCAAAGCTCCTCACATTCCAGCTCCTCACCTTCCACCCAACCAGGTTATTTTTTGCACACAGTTTCTCTTGGAAGGATGGTGGTGACCCAATCCAGGCACAGTTTCCCAATGGAAATTATTAACTTGGAGTAAAAACTTCATCCCAGGTCAATCCTGAATTAAAAAGGGGGGAAGCGGAAGTGAAAATAAATAAGTGAACCAACAACCCAGTGTTTACTAAACTAAGGCAAATAGAGATGAAGAAATACAAACAAAGCATCATGGAGTTTAGAAGCTTTACATGAGAACCTGAAGGCATCAGGAAAACTCTGCAGCTGGTAAAGATAAGAGATTAATGAGAAGTTAATATTTTTAGTTGTTTTGGTTTTTTTTAGAATTTGATTTGTTGTGAGTTTGGTTTCCTTGGAGTTTTTGGGTTTGGATTTTTTTTTTTTTAACAAAAACATTACAACAAACAAAATTTTACAGCCTGTTCACTCCAGCAGAAGAAATTTCAACATGTAATAATTTTGATCTGTATTTGGAAAGCAACAGGGCAACATGCATGGCTCTGATGATGATGGAGAAGCTCTTTCCAGCTCATTAGTAACAGAGGCAGATGTTAAACAGCATCCACGAGAGATAAACATTTGAAATTAGCAGGCCTGGATAACTTGCACCTAAGAGCATTTGTAAAAGCTGGCTGAGAAGATCTGTTTGAACTCTGCCAAATGCAAAACTGGACTTGAGAAAGAACAGCCTCAGCTCAGACCTCCAGCAGGGCAGCCCAGATTTTGGGAAACAAGTGATGTGGCAGAGAATTTTTGGGGATTAAAAGAGGTAAATAATTCCACATGAACTCCCAGTGCGTGCTGCTGGGAAAAGGCAAACACGAGTGTTTGCTGGATAAACTGAGCAGAGAGGAAGGACCAGAAGAAAATTCTCCTTTTTTTACATCGCACTGGGAAGATCCGTCCCATGACGCTGCGTCAAGAATTTTAAAAGGCCAATAAAAACCAAAGGAGGGTGTGGAAAGGAAGCACAGAAGGAAGTGGAGGAGCTCTGCATCCTTCTGGATGCCCTCAGGTTATCTCAGTAGCCACTGGGAGCACGTTCAAGCCACTTAACCAGGTGTGGAACATGCTCAGAGGCCCTTTGCTATCAGAAAATTCAATCCAGTAGAGTAAAGCGCAATGGGACGTGAAATGAAAACCTCTGAAAGTCCATAACCCTCTCCAGATGATCTCCAATAATAGCAAGAGCCAGGGGAAATGTGCTGGGCTGCCCATCTCAGCCCCTTAAAAAGAAGAGTTCAGCAGAGCATGAGTTACATTTTATCAGAAACAGGTTGTTGGACTGGACTTACTGGAGGTAACTGGTGAAAATCAGCTGCTTTGAATAACTTGCCAAAAAAAATAATCTGTCTTTCCCATCAGGGATTACTCTAATCTTAATATAGCTCCAACTGCACTGACTTCCTGGGTTTTGATGTCAGATTTTGGCCCAGGCACTGAGATGTTACATTTTCCTTGGACTTTCCCAAGTAGCTGTTGGCTTCCACTCATGAAAGATCACTTGTTCTTGTTTGGAAAAAAACACACTTAAATAATGAAGTTTCAATAATGTTCTTAACTGCAAGTGGAGGAAATGCTGCTCAGGTGTCCTTGAAACCTCCACTTTAGGGACACTTCTCTTTGATTAACACCTTTGGGTTGGAAAAAAACAAGTCAAGGTCTAACTATCCACGTCATGGAGC
The DNA here is from genome assembly GCA_013397095.1 of Sterrhoptilus dennistouni. Taxonomy (NCBI): domain Eukaryota; kingdom Metazoa; phylum Chordata; class Aves; order Passeriformes; family Zosteropidae; genus Sterrhoptilus; species Sterrhoptilus dennistouni. The sequence continues at coordinate 835,131 of VWZU01003040.1, read as the reverse complement.
AAGAAGAGACAAAGAAAAGTCATATTGATTCTACTGGAGCCATAGGTGCTGTCATTTCCCAAAGTTTCACCAGGAAATTTGCAATATCCTCTTTTTTTTCCATGGTCAGAGCATCCTGGTCTAGTGGAAGGTGCCCCTGCTGAGAGCAGGAGCTTGGAATGGGATGAACTTTAAGATCCCTTCTCACCAAAGCCATTCCATGATTCTGTGACCCCAGAGCAGCAGCAGCTGCCTTCGGGTCACCTTGGTGGCACAGAGAAGAAAGATGTCAAAGCTCTGCAATCCAGCTGATAAATAAATGAGAAATTCAACTTTTTTTTGGTATTTCACCAGTGCAGATCATTGACATCGAGCTGCTTCCTGTGCACACAGGAACAGACAGAGAAATTGCACCCCAAGGCAGAATTTCTTTGCCTGAAGTTTTCTGCCCAAGTCCCAGGTGAAATTCTCAAGAGCTGGGAGAGCCCGTGGTCCAAGAAAAGGTGTCTGAGGGAACTGTCCCCTCTGCAGCCCTTCCTGACCTGGCACAAGGCCCCATCTGGGGCCAGATAAATCCAACCTCAAAGCTCTAGTGACCACAAAGGCAGAATTTGACATGTTAATCTGCAATCCAGTCCCACCCTGGGGGTATTTTTATAGGACAAAAGGAGGATTTGATCCTTTTCTTACAAAAAATGAAGGATGCCTGGAGTCTTCCTGTCCTATGCATAACATCTCCCTCTGTTCCACGTGCAAGAGAAAGAAATTCATTCTGAATGAAGGAGATATCCTGAAATTCCAGGGAAGAGACACCATTCCTACTATTTTTTGTTTGTTTGTTTATTTGTTTTGGCTGTTTTGTGTTCTTCAAAGCAAGAACATCCATGTCATCGGTTCTGGGCATGCTGGACCCCACAGGCTCAGCCTGGGGCTGGGGACACAGTGAACTCTGGCTGCATCTGCCCTTCAGGAACTCTTTGGATGTTACAAAAGGGAATGGATTGTGCAATCCCTGTGCCTGCAGATGTGCTGTGGGATCCCACTTTAACCCTCCTGCTGTCTGAGGTGCCCGACCATGTAAAAGAGGATTGCACTGCACGTGGTTTATCAGACTCAGCTCGGTCTTAACCTGGGAGCAGGGACCTGAAAAGCATCTTCAGGGCTGGGATTTCACAACCCAATTGATTTTAGTCTTCTGGAAAGTTTAACCTTTTCCCTGAGGATCCTCAGAGCTGGAAATGCCCCTCAGTGGCAGAAGCTCACACTGCCATGGTAGAGGTTGGTCCAGTGAGGGAAGATCTTCCAGACAAGAAGGAAAACCATGTTTAAGGTCAGGAATCCTTCAGAAACTCTTCCCAGCTCCACAGCCCACCAGCCAGACCAGGGAAAAATAAGATTTTCTGTTCCACAGCCTGTGCTTTGCTCACTGCAGTGAACATTGCGTTGACCATCATCTGGTTCCTATAATTAACTTCCCTTCTAGAAATCCCATCTGGATTTCCTGACCAGAACATCCCATTCCCAGCCCTGAACACATTATTAAGGACCATTTTTTGTAGGTGAGAATTTATGGCACTTTTAAACCACAGCCAAACCAGCACCAGGATCCAGGTGTAAGGTTGATCAGGTTTATCAGGCTGTGAGCACTTCTGGGAGAAATTGGCTTCTCCAAGTGTGGAAATGCAGCTTTGACCCCTTAATTTCACTCCCAAATTCCCAGGTTTGGGCTTCAGGGAATCACACAGAAGCAGCAGAACAGAGTGAGGAAAGAGAAGAAGCAACAAAGCCTAAAACCAAAAGCCTGAAATCATTAGTACCTTTTTACAAGGCAGTGTGTGCTAATGTAAGGCCTGTTATTGCTGTAATTACAGCTGTGCTCACTGTCACTGGTAATGGATGTGCTTTCCATGCTCACAGGGCTGCAGGCAGGGAAGGAACCTTCTCCTTCCACAGCTTTCCCAACCTGGGCATGGAGCCATCCATCCACAGCTCTCAGCATGCCCAGAACTGAGCCTTGCAAAGAGCTTGAGGAAACTCAAACTCAGCAACCCCATCCCACTAATTTACAGTGACACGCCAGACCATGGTCGTGGTTATACAGTCTGGAAATATTCTTGTGGGTGAATAAACAAAATAAGTAAATTTTTAATTTTTTTTTTTAAATTTGCAAGACCTTTGGGAGTTCTGGATTGAGTTTATAGACATCATCTTGCTGTATTTCTGCTCTTTTCTGTATATCAGCCTTTGGGGGAGATATGTGTCATTCATCTCCTTATGACACAAGTTGATATCAGACAGTTTAGTCTGGAGGTATTTGACAGCAACATTTCATGCCACAGCTAAACCTGGACCAGGTGAGGCTGAGCAATATAAAGAGCAAAATAACATCATTGTTTTCTCCTAGGTGAACACACTTTTTCTACCAAGCAATGCCAGAAACCCTCTTGATTCAGCCGAGCACCAGGCCCAGGCTTTGCTCCACAAAATTAAATACAGGATAGGAAATAGAGGGAAGTGCTTTCCTCAGCAACAAAGTACAGCAAAATGTGCAGATCTTCTCTGAAAAGCTTTCATTTGGAACCAAAAAAATATCAAGGTTGGCTCCCCAGAGTGCAGCATCCCCCTGGGACGGCACAAAGAACCCCTTAACCCGTGGAGTCAGAGCACGGAGATGGGAGAGAAAAAAAATAAAAATCACATTTCTTCCGAGAAGCAGGGAAATTATCCCTGACCTGGGATCCAAGCCACTGTGGATTAAAACTCTTTGGAACAAGAGGACAATCACACTTTTTTTTTCTCCTTATACACAAAGCAATTTGCCTCTTCAATGGCATAAGAATTAAATCCAGCTGGAATGGCTTTTTAATTAAAATCATACTTTGCTTATCAGAGTGAGAGCATTTAACTGATTACAAAGGGAAGGTGGCAAACTCTGCATCCCATTCCCCAAGCCTCAAACTCCCTGAGCTAAACCCTGTGTTAACCCCTGTGTTAACCCTTTGCAGGCTGCCCCACCTGAGCTCTCCTCACCCCATTCATGAATCAGAAAGTGTCATGTAGGACACACAGAGTGTTTGTAAAAGCTGAGACAAAAACTTGTTCTCTGAATCTGCTGGAGTTCAGTTTGCTGAATCCTGGGAATTTCCTAAGCTAAGGATCTCCATACACTGGATTTCATCTCCTTGGCTGTGTTTTTATATTCATGGAGAACTAAAATGTTTCTCACTGTCCTGGAAGAACCCTGGGGCCAAAGGCTGAACCAATTCCTGGCAAATTCCTCCCACTCCAGTGGTTAAGGAGCCCTTTCTTCCCAAGCATCATCATCACCCACACTTGCTTCCAGAATCCTCTTCCTTTACTACAAAATTCCCAGCTCAGGATATGGACAAGGGTGAGTCACATCCCTCTCGAGGTGTTCCCTGAGGAACATCCCACATCCCTGGGGTCACTGGGACGTGCTGCCTGTGCCCTACACGTGGGTCTCAGCCCCTCAGGGCTGCTCCTGTCACAACTTCCAGGCACATTTCCTTAGGAATCCTTAGATAGGGCAGTCAGCAGGAGTCAAACGTGTGGTCTTTGAAGTCAGTGTCCTCATAGGGTCAGTGTCATTGATGACCAGTGGCTTTTAGGGTTGGGTCAGGTCCGTTGGTTTCATCCATCATGTAGAGGATTTGTAGGGAGGGGACGGCAGGTAGAATTAGGGCCAAAGCTGGGAGGATCATTCAGATGAGCTCCATCTCTTGTGGATCAACTTGATGACAGATTTTTTGTGAGTACAAGAGCTGGAAGGTAAAGGTCACAGATGGGTGACCATTAGGGTGTGGTTGTGGGATTCTACAAGTTCTTCTAGAATAGGTGATGAGGTGTCCTGGAAACAGAATTATGAGTGGTTGGGCATATTTGGGTGTTGAGCTGTACTGGGTTCTCACCTGTAATTCGCCCTCTGTGGCACAGCCAGGCTCACATCAGCCAAGCTAAGCTGATTTATCCTGGCCAGGGTGGTGGCTGCAGGGCAAGATTTTCCCAAGCACAGCCAAGAGTTAAATTCCTGAGGGCCCAATGAATATGTGACCGAATTCCTGAGGGCTTTTATCTCCCTGTGTCCTTTGCCAGGTCCTGTGAGGGGAAGGGATGCTGGGGGAGATGCTGGAGATGAGGTCTTGGACTTGTGCTGTTTGCAGTGATCCTTTGGGAATTCCCTTGAAATAGCACTGCCACAGGAACTCAGCAGAACTTTCTTTGCAGACAGAAAGGAAATCAGATGTCAGGAAAGACACGATTTTTATCTCCAGTAAAAATTATTTCAGCCACAAGGTGCCGATTTAGGCTGAATTAACCATCTCATGGCCAAACCCAAGAACACACATGTTTCTCTTCATATGTCTCACAAATAATAAAGAAAATGCAGCTCTTCCTTCCCACTCCTCCTGGCCTGTCCCTCCTGATACCCAGGAGTGCTGCTTTCCATCACTCCACTTAAGTCCCACCATTCTGCAGGGAAACAACCCATTGATAAACCCCACAGGAGATCTCAGTGGCCAGAACTTCTCAGATCCTTAAATACTTTTAAACTACTTTAGCCCAGTATTACATTTCTAAGCCTGAAAATGTTCTTCCCCAATTAAGTCTGCTGCTGTTGAAGGGAGTTAAGAGAGCCCCAGACTCCAAGGCTGAAATTGAAACTGATAGTTGTGATAGGACTTTCAAAAGTGAAACTCTTCCACCATCTGACCTGTGGCACAGGTCATGGTCCCTTCTCTGAGTGGGTCAGACTAACAGCCTGAGAATCAGGAAAGTGGCATTTCCCTCCTTCCCAGAAATGGCTCTGCCATCAGTTAAAGATAGGACATATCCTGGCCATTTTCTGGCCTGAAAGGAAGGTTTAAAAACAAGGTCTTTTTCTTTATTTATTCACCTTTGTGTTAAGAAAAAATAACTTAGGACTTCTGTACATATCCAGTTTCTTGATGGGAAGAAAAGGGGGAAAGGATATTCTTTTTTTTCTTCCTCATTGACTAAGAATGGAAACCCCCAAGGATAAATCCCTTTATCTCCTCTTAACTTTACAAAATAACACACCTTGCTGAGATTATTCCTCAAGTGAAAGATTAGTTTTCTTGTCAAGGGAAAATACCTTTGGAAGGCAGAGTCAGCAAGGTCTAATGTGAAGAGACCACTCACCAATCTTTATATCTTCACCTTAAGATCAATTAAATCTCATTTCCCAGTACCCACATGGGCAAGTCTCAGAGGGCAGCTCTGATCACTCACTGGTGAGCTCTTCAGAATTTTGATGGGTTCCTCACTGCAGACCTCACTGTTGGGGTACAAATTCAATTTTAGATTTCCCTCCCTACTGCCCCTTGTAAACAGCTCATGTCCCTGTGCGTGTGGGGCTGGAGGTGGTCACTTCATCTTTTCTGGTGGGAAGCACAATTTTTAGATATTGCTGTTGTTGTTTTAGCACAGTGTGAAGAGTCTGGGTGAGACTCTCTATTACTCGTACGAGAACAATCAAAAATATCAATCCTCCTCTCCATTCCAGTTATTTTCCAGGAAATAGAGCACATCTGCTGGGTGAAACACCACGCTGGGACTATCCCCCAACCTTTGTGTGACCACTGAGCACATGGACATCCCGATGGAAACCATTCCCTGGCTCTGCTCCCTAACAAAACACTCCTTTCTCTTCATGGCCATAATCCCCAGGCTGGCACAGGAAGGGCTGAGGCTGCTGTGGATGGACCCCTCAAAGCAAGGGGTGATTTTGGGAGAGGACAGTGAGCCCTGTCACACCTGGAGCAAAGCTGTCCAGCTGGCTTTGAGCTTCTGCCACACAGACACATCCCTAGCATGTCCACACACACAAATTCCAAAATAAAGAGCCTAGAGGAAGATTGTTGAAAGAGGAATCAATGGGACCCTTCCCCCAGGGATCTGGCAAATCCACAACACTGGTGGGACTGGACTCTGAGGAGACACCATTGAAGTCTCCCAGTATTAAAGGAGGTTTATAAAAAAGAGGAAGAACATTTTTTTCATGGGCAGATAGATATGGGACAAGAGAATGGTTCTAAATGAAGAAGAGAGATTTATTAGATGTCAAGAAGAAATTCTCCACTGTGAGGGTGGGGAGGCCCTGGCACAGGGTGCCCAGAGAAGCTGTGGCTGCCCCTGGATCCCTGGATGTGTCCAAGGCCAGGCTGGACAGAGCTTGGAGCAGCCTGGGACAGTGGAAGGTGTCCCTGGACAGGGCAGGGGGTGGAATGGGGTGATTTTAAGCTCCTTTCCCAGTCATTCCATGACTCTGTGATGATTATACAAACCCCTAGAGAGGTCCTGCCCATCTCCCAACAAACCACACTGGATTTCTACACTGGATTTTAATTTCTAAACCAGAAGAAATGTTCCTCCATGACCTGTTCCCATCTCCTACTCTCACCTGGCTGAAAGCCAAGCACAGGAACAGCTTCAAGCTTCACCAGGCTCCCATTCCTGCACTGCCAGGTGGATCCATAACTGCACTAATGCTTCACTCCTGCTAAAGGTGGTTCTGCCTTGGTCAGTTTGTCCTGACAGGAGGGTGAGAACAGCAAGGGAACAGGCTCACATCTCACTCCCTGACTGCTGCAAACCTTCCCACACCCAGCTCAATCCAACCCCATTGAGTTCACAATCCCTCTGCACCAGCACTGGCCCTTTACTTTAGAATCATAAAATCCTGAAAGTTGGGAAAGGCCTCTGAGATCATTGAGTCCAACCATAAACCCAGCACTGCCATGTCCACCACTAAACCATGCTCTCAAGCACCACATTTACATGTATTTTTGGACACATTCAGGGTGATTCCACCTCCAACAGGAGCAGCCTGTCCCAGAGCTTCACAACACGTCCAGAGAAGAAATTTCTCCTAAGACTTCCATGAGGAAAAAGATGCTTCCATTTCCTAATGTCATCACGAGTCCACGTGTGCAGGGGGTGAGCATGTCATCCCCATGACATCAATTAGCAATGCTAATCTAGCCAAACGTTAATTACAATGCCTTTAGCATGTCAGCAGAAAAAAAGTGAAAAGAAACAAGGCAAAAGTGAGTTTCATTTTCCAGGTTGGGTTTTAGGCATTCAGCCACAAGACCACCCTCAGCAGAAAGTTCATTTCCAGAGTCTGGAGCTGAGCTGAGCTTCCCAGCTTCATCCTGAACTCTCCATCTGTAGCTGAATTTATTGGTTCACCTCCTTCTCCTGCTGGTTGCCCCAGTGGATGCTGTTCCTTGCCTGTACTTTTCCCCAGGCTACTCTGCAAGGGAAATCAGCATTTATTTTTAGGTCCATTGCTCTCTGGCTGGTTGGGCTCTCCTCCCAGGGCTGCAATATATATTTAATACTTGTTTTCAGAGCTGACAACCCAGGAAGTTTGAGTGGTGAACTGGCACACACAAGAAATCATCATAAAAGAGAAGGGCATCAACCTGCCAAGCACTTTAACTCCCCTTCTGGAAAGAGAGACTGGACTCCTCATCAGTCCCATAGTGGGAAAGGAAGCAAGAACCAAAAGCACAGTTGCTGTTTGACGAGGATGATGATGGTGACGATGACAGCTTCATTGTGCAATAACAAATCCTGTCAGATCTGCAGCAGAGAGGAACAGGAGGGGGATACACGATTTGGGCAGTTTGAAGAGGGAAAAAAAAAAGTCCACGCTGGAAAAAGGCAGCACAGGAGAGAGAAAAGTGCACCTGGGCTGCTCAGGATTCTCAGCACAGCAAATGTCCCTGGGAGTGCTGGAGCTCTGGGAGGCTCCTGGACAGGGGTGCCCAGTTCTGGCTCCTCGGTTTAGGAAGGATGTTGAGACACTTGAGCATGTCCAGAGGAGGCAATAAAGCTGGTGAAGGGCTTGGAAAATAAGCCATATGAAGAACGACTGAGGGAGCTGGGGTTGTTTAACCTGGAGAAAAGGAGACTCAGAGGTGACCTTATCACTCTCTACAACTCCCTGAAAGGTGGCTGTGCTCAGGTGGGGTTGGTCTCTTTCTCCAGGCAGCAACTGACAGAAGGAGAGGACACAGCCTTAAACTGCACCAAGGGAAATATAGGTTGGATATCAGGAAAAAGTTTTTTACAGAAAGGGTGATAAAGTACTGGAATGGTCTGCCCGGGGAGGTGGTGGAGTCACCATCCCTGGGTGTGTTTAAGGAAAGACTGGATGTGGCACTCAGTGCTGGGGTTTAGTTGAGGTGTCAGGGCTGGGTTGGACTCGATGATCTTGGAGGTCTCTTCCAACCCAGTGATTCTGTGACCCAGGTGGGATCAGCAGAGTCAGGGGTCATCCCACAGGAGAGATTCAGCTCAGATTTGTGATCATTCTGCAGTGGATCTCCCGAAAGGCTCTTCTTCCTAACCCCTCTGCAGCTGGGCTTCAGGACTCCTGCCCATGGCTCACCACAACCTCCATCCTCTCCCCCATCCCCATATCCCCAGGCAATTCCATGCTGGGATCACAGGTCCTGGCCAGACCCTGAGCTCTCCACCACAGCCTGCAACAGTCCCAGGGGTTCTTTTCCTTTCCCATCTCTCTTTCCAAGGAGCAGGGACAGTGCTCTTGAAGGGGAGAGGGGGACAGAGCTGTCTTGAGGGGATGGAGCTGCATGAGTGGTCTTCCCTTCAGGGAAACACAAATTTTCCTCAGCCCTTCACTTTGCTCTTCTTCCACAAGTCAACTGAACGTTTTTGGAAGATGCCCCTCAATAAATCCTGCCTTTGTTTCACCTCCTGACAACAACAACACTCAGCAAACAAATTTGCACAGAACAACCAAAGCTTCAGCTTTATAGCTGGGGTTAAAAATGTTTCTAGATATTTTCTTGGTCCCTTAAGGCATTTCTTAGGCTCAGGTCAAGTAGACCCATGGCAGTGAGCTCCAACTCTAATTTCCTTTTCTGTCTACAAAACCATCAGGGCTTTACTAGCACAGTTTAAGCACCAGAGATGTCTGGCTCTGGGAACAGCTTTCCAGTGAAAGCAGCACAGAAAAAAAAAAAGTGGATTTTAAGAAAATTAAGTTAAATAACTGTGTGATTAAAATGGGAGCCCTGTGTTGACACAATTTAAGGAGACAGAAAATTTATTCCTGCTTTATATCCCCAAGTTTGTAAGACCCAAATGAAAATAAGCAGCTGAGGTGGAAGGCACAAATACACACACCAACACCAGGAATCCCTTCCTCATGGTGTATAAATTTAATTATTGTGTAGATCACGTATTTCCAGTGCACCTTCAGCCTCTGGCAGACACCAGTGAACCATCTCCAAAAGGAGCAGGGACCAAGATGAATGGATCACTAAAAGCAACATCTCAAACCAGAGTTTTATTAAGTGCTCTTATAGCCATGATTGACTGCTGATATATGACATGTGGTATTTTTTATTAGACTGACTAGCACAGCTAGAGGCAGAAAAAAAGCTTTTAAGGCTCTTTACCCCTGGAACACAGTGAGGAAACTTTCAGCTATGCATTTCATGGGTCTTAAAAAAAATAAAAAAAAACCCTGTTCTGAGTTCTGTCAAGTTGGTTAATTACAGAAATAAAAGTAATACAGAAATAAAAATAAATAAGGAGCTTTGTGGGGCTGGGGGATACGAAGAGTTATCACCTCTCCAGCAGCACGGAGCGAGCAGGTGGGAAGGAAACTGTGGCAGAACATAAAAATCCACATTTCCACCAGGACTGAGGGGTTTAATGCCCAGAAGAGCCAGGAATGTTAATTTGGGAGCTCAGCTGCAGGTCTGTGGGATGAAGGATGGGAGTGATGGTTTTGCCACAGGACAACCACCACTCTGATCTCATGTTATCCCAAACATTTTCAGGCTAAATCCACAGCAATGGCTACTCAGCTTTTCTTTTCCCCTCTTTTATCCCTCAGCAAGTATTGCTATACCTGAAAGCACACATTTTTCTAAGCATAAATATATATACACATATATAAATATCTATTTCAGTCGTTCCAATATAAGCTGTTATTTCTCTTGATAGACCCTTTCCTCATCTGCATTGCACACAAACAGCCTAAAGATGAGCCTTTGATACACCCTGTGCTCTGTGAATTCCCTGGAAAGGGAGGAGAGAGAGAGAGGGGGCAAGGAGAAACAAAGTTGAATTTTGCTGGAGATGCTGCTGAAAACAAAAACTGTTTGAACAATTCCTGTGCTCCAACCACAAAGCAGGTGAAGAAGAAAAAAAAAAAAAAAAAAGCTTTGCACAGAGAAACTACAAAAAAACCCCAAACTGTCCAACGAAAGTCAGGGAGCAGAGAAGAGCAGAAAGGATGGGAAATTTCCTTGAGAGGGATCACTGGAGTTAGATGCATGGCTGAGACCCACATGGCTCTGCAGACGTGTTTAATGTCATATCCCTCCCCCCCCAAAAAAATGCACTCAGCCTTGCAGCTGAGACTTCAGCACGTCAGAAATTCCTCCTGGAGTGCTTGGCCTCCTCTTGGTGCCCTGGAAAGCTGGGAACTCGCTCAGCAGCTTTTTTCTCTGCCTCTGAGGATGTCAAGCAAAAAAGACAGCCTGTTCCTATTGTGAAAACAGGCTGGAAAAGCCTAATTATCCTTAAAAGGAGGGATGAAAATGGTAAAAAAACCAAATAGATCGATGCAGATGTGGAAGGAAACAAGTGAATTACTCAGTGTCGGGTTTGAATTTTGCTTTGGAGCGACCCCAGGGCAACAGGAAAAGCCCATGAACTCTCAGGGAGGGAATCCCAAAGAACTGGAACAAAGCAGCCACATCATTCCTTGATGAATTGTCCCAAATTACACGGAGGAAAAACTAGGCAAAAAATACCAGGCACAGCTCAGGACTGAGCCCAACCACTGATGGTGAGGAGGATGAAGTGGGTTTAGCCCCTTTAAACCAGGCACAGGTTTAATCTCCACTCAGGAAACTCAGGAGGGCAGTGAAAGGAGACTAAAAAATAAAAATAATTTAAGAAAAGGCAAGTACATGTGTCCCATGTAGCCATGAGCAGGACAAAGAAGTTCCACTCTCCCCTGACAAATGGATGGGATAGAAGATCTAACAATAATCTTAATAATCCACCTCACATTCACTGAAAATGAGAGCTGGATGTGGCTATGGCAAAATAAAGGTGGCAGAGGTGTAATTCCCATCCAGGTTTGGCTCCTGGCCATTTCCAAGCTGAGGCCATAAAAATGCTGAGGCTCAGCCTTGAGGCTGCTTTTAATTTTGGTACAAATTTGCAGAGTTGTTGTGGATCTCTTTTTTTTTTTTTTTTTTTGGGGGGGGGGTGGTGGTCATCACAACCAGTACATTTAATTTTATTTCATTTTCTTCCTGCCTGGCAATAGGATGTGTTCCTCAAAGTCTGAGCTGCCACTTGGGAGAGATGAAATAAAACCTGTTCTTGGGTAAGGAATAAAGCAGGCTGCAGGGAAAAGCTCAGCATGGAGCAAATTTCCTTATTTTTCTTTTCTTTTCCTCCACTCTTACACAACACAAGAAACCAGTTTGAGGCTTAAGATCTCTAAAGAGAGGTGTCTGCCAAAGGATTGAAGTGCCACTGTAACTATGAGAGTTCAGGAAGGTGCAGAATGAGGTAACTTTAATTTGGGTGCTCACAGCATCACAGAATCCCAGAATCCTACAATGGTTTGGGTTGAGAGGGACCTTAAAGAGCATCTCCTTGCAAACCTGCTGCCACAGAGCATCTGCAGGGGCCTCACTCTGCAAAGGGATGATGTGGGGATATTTTTCTATCCCTGCAGTGGCCAGCAGCACTTGTCCTGACCCCACAGGGACTCAGACCCTCGTGGTCGCTCAGACACCCACAGGGAAATGCCAAAATCCACAGAGAAACGTCCTGATCTGCCAGGAGAACCCCACCTGCAAGGGAGCTGCCAGGCTGAGCATCTGTGACAGCCAGTGACATCTGTGAGGGCTCTGGGGACACTGCTCAGATCTCAGCTGGGGTGTTCCAGATCACCAGGGATTAACTGAAACATCTGTTCAACACAAGATCCAGGCTGGAGCCTCAAAGTCTTCTCAAAAGACACCCAATAGATTTTAGCTTTCAAAAGGAGACACCAAGTATTGATATTTTGCCCTGCAGACAAGAATTGTATTTAAATAGATTTTTTTTTTCTCCTGTCCCTCTTGATGAGATGACAGGGATGAGGATGAAAAAACCTGTGGAGTTCATAGAGGAGGAGGAAGAGAAGAGCCCTGCTGAAAAAAAGAGCAGGATCATGGGGGTGGTGGCTCAGCAAATAGGGTTGGGATCTCTGTATTCAATTCCTTTGGCCTCTTCTCCACTTTAAATTGATGCAAATCGATGAGGCCAAGCCATGGCAGCCAGCAGAGTTTATCAAAACTACATCACCCACCCTGTTTGTCCAGCTCGTATCAAAAAAATAGTCCCAGTTTGGTTCTGAATTAGAAAATAATGATAATTCTGTGCAAACATCGGGATTTAAATGCCGAGCAGGTTTACATGAGCGTAAATCTCCAGCTGCCAGCAATGCAAACAGTGAAATGGAGAGTCAGGGACTGCCCTGGGCAGGGGTCGGGGGGAAATCCACCTAATGCCACTAATGGAGGAATTTAAAGCTGTTAATAGCCACTGAAAAAAGTGACTATGGTAATTTAAAATGCATCAAGGTCTCTAAAATTCCTGTGCAGGGACAGGACTTTACATCCTCGAAACTGGAAATCCTATATACACATATATACACACACATATATGCATATATATGCATACATATATACA
>VWZU01003040.1:731209-808194 GCA_013397095.1 Sterrhoptilus dennistouni | reverse complement strand
AAACACTGCCCCACCTGGTTTCAACAGCTCATGAAGATGGTGATAGAATAAATACTTGTGTACATCCTACACTACAACCCAGGACAATGCACTAGGACACTCTGAGATTTATCTGTCACAAGAGCTCCTGTGAGTTTTTCTGTATTTTCCACTCCTCTTCTGAACTGAGCAGCAAGCCCAGGCTGCCTCCTTTGCTCTCTTACCTGCAGGGAAGGAGATCTCTCATCTCAGCTGACAACAGCCTTGGTCTGTTCAGCTCTGCCCAATCCAGGTGCTCTCACACAGAGCTGCCCCATGCCTGGACCATGCCAGATTGTCTTAGTTGAGGTTCCTGCAGGCATCAGTCAGGAAAACAACACAAAAATCACAACTCCAGGGCTTAGACACGGTGATGGAGAAGAGGGAAAAGGGAATAAAAACTCTCTCTTTCCCCCAAATTAAAGGAGATTTTTTTGCAACTTGGTAGGAAAACACCTGAGCCTGAAACTTGCTGCTTGTCTGTCATACATCTCTGAAATGTGGCTGTTTCCACAGGAAAAAGATGAAGTCAGAGGCTCCATGTGTGGTGAGTGTGAAGGCATCTGCCTGTTTGAGGGCTCCCCTGTGAGCTCATTCCCTCACACCCCAAACCAACCAATGTCACTGTAAAGAATCAATTTTTGCCTCTGCCTGTTTTTGCTTTCGGCACTCAGTGAACACTCCTTGTAAGATTATTGATTTTCCTCCTGTTTGTTTAGCTGGGATATCCCTCGTTTCCAGCTCAAACCTGCTCTTCAAAAGCAACGAGAGCAGCCCTGATTTCCCTTTTCACTCAGCTTTAATCTCTCAGAGAAAAAGAATCCAACCAGGTTTAGGGTTGGAAATTCTTCCTCCCGCCCTCCTTATTATGGATCAGATTTAAAGGCAGCCTTTCTGGCTGCTGCAGTTCATTTCCCTTGCTTGAGCTGATGAATATCCCAGGCTTTGCTCTGCTCGTTTTGATTCCCTTGCCTGATGCATTCCTTACATATCTGCTGCCACCAGGACAGATCTGTGCAAGCAAATGAAGCATCCTCACTGTATGCCAGCAAAACATTACATCCACTAATGGAGAGAAGTGTTATGTTCTAGGTCCTTTCAACACACATGAAAAATAAAACTCTGTTTCTTGTGGGGGAAATAAGAAGTGACAGCACATTCTCCTGAATTAATGCTGTCTGGGAAGAATTTGTCTCACATAAATGTAATTTTCCAGATAATTTTGATTTTTTTTTTCTCCTTTCCCTGACAATTCTTCTTTCTTTGTAAGCAAAAGACAGTTTTGTGCCCACAATCTGCCAGACTGACTGTACAAATCAGGGAAACCCTCTCCTAATCCATTCTAAATTGTATTAGATTTAACTGGATTGACAATGACTGATTTTCCATGCCTCCGATCAGTTTCTGACAGTGCAAATGGCAACTACATAATGATATTCCAAAAAAATCCCTTTCTTTTTTCCTGTATCAAAGAAGGAAGTGAAGGAGCTGGAGTGTGTGGCTTTACTCTGATACCTGTGAATTAATTGTGAGCCTCTCCGGGAAGTTTGGCACTGGATTTTCCAAGAAAAAAAGGAGATTTTTAAACTGTGGATGCTGCTGTGGTCATCTAGAAAAAAATCAGGCATATAAAGACACACTTCCCATGGAAAGCTAAACATTATCCAAGGGGATGACATAACGTAAGGGAATAATTGAGGGAAGTGAAGCATCAGTCTCCAGCGATTTTGAGTTAAGATAATTGAATTTATTGAGCTCTCCTGACGTGCAGCCTCTGTGCTGGTGCCTCCTGCGTTACCTGGTGCCTCTGGAAGGGCTTTCACAGAGAGGTGAGTGACCTTTCTGAAGGACAGGGGAGTTTGGGACTGGATTTTGCCTCCAAGGTGCTGCCTTGAACTCGCTCCTCACGTATCAAAGGCTTGGCACGGCCCCAGCGAAGTTCACCGGGGCTCGGCGGAGCTTTATTTGTTTTAACAGAAAATATGACCCTTGGCATTTGTAGCATTCATCTTCCCCCTGAACGCTGCCTTATCTCTCTGTTTACACTCAGCCCTCAGTGTTTTTACAGCGTTTTCTCCTCTGTGCTCACCCCTTGGCTGGCAATCCCTCAGGAACGGGGCGGCTTTTCCCGTTTGTGTCGCTGCCCTCACGGGCTTTTTATGGCTTGGCCCCTGTAAATATTCTTCAGGTTGTCTTCATAATGTGATTTCTAATAGAACCCTAATTAGGTAAAAATAAAAAGGAGGAGTTTTTTAACCCTTCAAATGAAAATTATGGGTTTTTAAAGGGATCTGGCTTTATTTTCTCCCCACTTTTTAAAGAGTGGATGAATGGAGAAGTCTTGATAAGCTTTGGAGATGAATGGAATACAAAAGGCTAAAAATTTAGTATAGTTTATAATTTTTAATTACGTACCAAAATCAAAGTAGCACTGGATCTCACACTGATCACTCTTTGTGGTGGATCTTTTTTTTTGTAAAATTTTGTGATCTGTGCAAGCAAATGAAGTGTCCTCACTACAGGTCAGCAAAACATCACATCCACTAATGGAGAGAAAGGTTATTTATGCTCCAAGTCCTTTCAACACAGGTGAACTTTGGCTGGGGATGGCAAAGAGCAGCCACTCCTGCCCCACAGACCCAGGCAGGGTGGGAGTGCCCTGGGTTATCTCCAGTGAGCCTGGGAACTGCTCTGTGTGCAACTGGCAAAGGGGAAAATATTCCAGTGCCAGCCCTGAGGGCAGCACCAAGAATTCGTGGATATGCTTATGGGTTTTTTTTACTCTCAGGCATCCAGGTTTTTTTTGGAGTTTTTTGCTCTCGGGCAGACAGTTTTTTGGACTTTTTTGCTCTCAAGTAGCCAGAGTTTTTTGCTCTCAGGTAGCCAGTTTTTTGGAGTTTTTTCTTCTCAGGCAGCCAATTTTTTTGGAGTTTTTTTTGCTCTCAGGTAACCAGTTTTTTTGAGTTTTATGCTCTCAAGTAACCAGGTTTTTTGGAGTTTTTTCTTCTTAGGTAGCCAGGTTTTTTTTATTTTTTTGCTGTCATGCAACCATTTTTTTGGAGTTCTTTCTTCTCAGGTAGACAGGTTTTTTTGAGTTTTTTGCTCTCAGGCAGCCAAATTTTTTTGGAGTTTTTTACTCTCAGGTAGACAGTTTTTTTGGTGTTTTTTCTTCTCAGGCAGACAGGTTTTTTTGGAGCTTTTTGCTCTCAGGCAGCCAGTTTTTTGGAGGCAGGTGAGACATTTCTACAACACGACCCCGCTAAGGTCCTGTTTCCTACAGGCATTCCCAGCAGGATTCCCAGGAGAAACTGGGTGTGATGAAGGTGTAAAACATTTCTAGGAGCAGCAGGGCTGGAAAACTTACAATGTCTGTCCACTTTTTAACGGGAATAATTCTCTGAGGGGGAATTCAGGCAGCTGTGCCACATCTCCCTCTGTCTGGGGAGGTGAGTGGGTTGGACTCGCTCTGCAGTGAGTCATCCCCATCTTGTTTAGCTGCAGCTTCACCAGTTTTCATTTGTTTATTTGTGTGTGTTCCAGGCGTATCTGATCGATGATGGGGCCCTGGAGTCTCCCTGCATCAAGGCTCCACACTTCCCATCGGAGTTTTCCAGAGGAAAGGGTGGAGGCCACAGGACAAAGCTCATCACACATGGAGATGCAATTTGTGAAACTGGAGATGTTCTGCTTTTACCATTTATCCAAGCTCAGGTCGGACCAAGGCTTTCTGTTATTGTGAATATCAGAGATGACTACGAAATATAAGCCTGTAATAAAGTGCAAGATGAAATTCAGTCTTTTAGTTTATTTGCAAGTGAGAAAATAATGACTGTAATTTTAGACAATGCCAAGATAACAAGGAACCTCTGAATCAGGAGTTATAATCAGCTAAGGCTTCACTTTAAGAAATTATCCACAATCAAGGGAAAAAAAATGCTACAGGCTTGGTCTAGATTTCGGTTTATTCAAATCCTGTTGAAGGTGAGGAGGTTATAGTGTCTAAATTTCAGTTTACTCGAGTTTGTTGAAGTTGAGGATGTTATAGTGTCTAAATTTGAGTTTGTTCAAGTCTATTGAAGTTTGGGATATTAAAGTGTCTAAATTTCAGTTTACTCAAGTCTATTGACGTTGGGGATGTTTTAGTGTCTAAATTTCAGTTTACTCAAATCCTGTCGAGGTTGGGGAAGTTGTAGTTAGTGCTGAAAGCGAAATATCTGTTGAAACTATTTCCTCTTTGGGGACTTATTCAGGGTTTTCCTGAGTCAGGTCAGGAAAGCCCTGAATAAGGGCTTTTCAAAGGTATTCCAGAGCACATAATTGGGATTATGTGTTTAGAACAACAATTTGGAATCAAACACCACATTAAGAATAAGCAGGATGAGTTTCACCCCAAGACAATCTCAGTGTCACCCACCACACGGATTTCCAGGGAAATTAATCACAGTGGAGATCTTTTGGGATGGTCAAGACAACAAAACTCAGCACTGCCCCACACGCCACCTGTGCCTTTCATGCTTCTCAAGCCTTGCTCTATTCCTGGACAGCAGAAGAGCCCTGCAATAAAACCCAGTGTTTACATGTGTTTCTTCAGCTGTGGCCCCAAAAGCAAACACACTCCCTGTCAAGAGCCAGCCTGTAAATAGTGAAGTGTTATCACGGGGCACCCCCGGTTTGGATCTTCAGATAATCTTCTGACTTTACTGGAGCCGTCAGTGCTCCTGCACATAAAATGAGAGCACTGCTCCCTTATACAACCTCTTTGTTGGGCTTTCTGGGTGGGATTTGTTTGCTTAAACACAGGCAAAAGACAATGTTGTTTGAGATTGTCCCTCACAGCCCTGTGGCAGATACGGGACAGGATCTGCAGCACATCTGTGCTTTACAGGGTGGGAAGATGTGGGTGCTGTGTCAAAAGTGTCTTTTCAAATTGTGGTTGTGGTTTTGAGCTGGGGAGCACCATGTTACATCCTAATCTGTGGTAATGCACCCCACACCCCCAGCAAGGTGTTTGCAAAGAGGGAAAGAGTTTCAGTTTATCTCTAGACATTTTAGGAAGTTTACCTAGATTTTTCCATACTCTCCTGGCAGTGATTGGCTCAGGGCCAACAGAGAAGCATCTATTGGACCTTTTTGCTGTTCTTCAAACTCTTTATCTCTCCCTATTGGTAGCAAGCCAAACTGTCCCTCCTAAAACATTCAGTATTTAGGAAGGAGCACTAAAGAAGTGAGAGGTTTTTGGAGTGTTTTTAGCAAGGTGTCAGAGGTTTCTCAGACACCTGTGCGTAGCTTTTCTTTTGTTTTCTGTAATGTTTGTTATTTTGTTATTTTTCCTTATTAAACCTTTTGCTTTGCAAAACACCTCTGAAGAGCAGTCTCGCTAAATAATTTTAGCCACTTCTCTGCAAAGGCTGGACCCTCAGAGGTTGATACATTTACACCTGGTTCATTACACTCTGACCATGTGCTAACCTGTATCACTAACTTGTCTCCTCGGGTTTTTAACAATCATTGAGAGTTTAATCATTTCCATGGAAAGATGGAGAGAATCCTGATGAGAACATCTGAAAGTTGTCAGACAAACCCCCTTCAAAAGCACCTTATTTCTGTCCTTCAGCAGCAACAGAGCTCAGTGCTGACAAGTTCAGGTGTAGAAGCCCAGACTGTAAATGTCTGGGTGACAAATTTCAGTGGGATTCAGGGTTTGGTTGCATCCAGCTGTGATTAGGTCTGCAGAAGATAAATGTGGGACTCACTTGTCTTGGCCCCTTTCTCCTTGGGAATTCCCTGACCTGGGAGAGCTCAGGGCTGGTGATGTCTCCCCAGATGTGCCCTGTGCTCTGGGTTTGGTCAGGTACAAGGTCCCTCCAGGCATTAAAATCATGGAATATATGAAAATCTTGGTGCTGGAATGTTCCCAGGCATTGTACTGTTGAGAGTTTCAGAGGCCACCTGAGAAGCAGGACCTGGAATTCCAAGCTGGTGCAGCTCTTCAGCTCTTTCAGAGGTTGACACTTCCGTTTTCCCTTCAGTTCACTTCGTTTTTTGGGTTGTTTGCTCAAGCTGTGAAACCTTTTAAGGGCAATGGTTACACAAACAATAACAACCTGAGCTGAAATTATTTGCTTGGACCGAATTCTGTTTTGAGTGGGAAAGGGGAGCAGTGATCTGTGGGATCCTGCAAAGAATAGTTATCAGTGTGAGATCCAGCTACTTTGATTTTGGGACATAATTAAAAATTATAAACTATCCTATATCTTTAACCCTTTATATTCCGTTCATCTCCAAAGTTTATCGAGACTTCTCTATTCATCCACTCTTTAAAAAGTGGGGGAAATAAAGCCAGATTGCTTCAAAACCCCATAATTTTCATTTGAAGTATTAAAAAAAAATTCCTTTTTTTACCTTACCTAGTCAGGGTTCTGTTAACAATCATATTATGAAAGCAACCTGAAGAATATTTACAGAGGCTAAGCCATAAAACCTTTACATGCTCTGAACCCATGATCCCCTTTCACACACACCTCATATCAGTGATGACATTTGCACAGATGTGCTATGGAGAACTTGAGGCAGCTTTTCAGGCATGAACTCTGTGTGTGCTTTAATGGGTTCTGTGTGGCAAAATATTTTGAATATCCCCAAGTGACTTCCAGATCCAAGCTCAGGGGTTGATTTCTGGCTAAAAATAATTGTTCATGTGGCACATCTGGGAGCACCAGGAGTGTGCTGGCCAGGGAATCCTGCCAGGGTCCAACACTGCAGGAAAACTTCAAATCCTTTGGATTTGCACAGAAGGTGGTTTGGGAAAGGCACTGTCTGGAGCTGAAGGGAAGCTAAGCCATCCTGAAGACATTGTCAGCATTCCAATGCTGGCTCTAATCAGCTCACTATTTATATCCCCAGGCGATTATTCATGAGGGTGTCGCATCAGGAGCTGCATCAGCAGACAAAGGGGATTGATTGCAGTGGAGGTACCAGGGAAAGCTCACACCAGCAGCAGGAGAAAGGAATCCAAAGCAGGGCCCAGCCTCCAAACCTGGCCGGAGTTGAGGGAGCACAGATTGCCTGCTCAGAAGAGCATGTGTTTCACACAGGGACTTCAGTAAGTTCATGGATGATGAGCCTGTTTTGATCTGAGCAAGTGAGACCATGATCTTCCCTTGCTGTCAAACACCTCCGAGTTCTGTCTGTCCTCAGGGTTGTGTAGTGTCTCCGGAGAGAATTTGGGAGGTTGTGAGTAGATCAGGCCTCTAGAATGGCATGAGAACATGAGGGAAGCATGCAGCTCCTGGCAATTAATTAATTAATAAACTAATTGCCTGATTACCTTGGGCACATCACCACATGATGATGTCATCAGTTTTCTTCTTATACCATATCTTGTCTGCCAATGTTTTAGATGTCTCTGGTTGGGTTTGAGGTTTTTTTGGTTGGTTGGTTGGGTTTTTTTTTTTGTTGTTGTTGTTTTGTTTTTGTGGTTTTTGTTTTGTTTTGTTTTGTTTTGTTTTTGGTTTTGGTTTTTTTGGCCTTTTCAAACCAGCTGTGATCACAGAATCCTGGAATGGTTTGGGATGGAGGAGACCTTAAAGATCATTTTATTCCAGCCCCCTGCCAGGAGCAGGGACAACTTCCACTGTCCCAGGGTGCTCCAAGCCCTGTCCAGCCTGGCCTTGGACACTTTCAGGGATCCAGAGGCAGCCACAGCTTCTCTGGGCTCCCTGTGCCAGGGCCTCCCCACCCTCACAGGGAAGATTTTCTTCCTAATATTAGTGCTGGATGCAGTAGAGAAGAGAGGAAAATCTCCTCCATCAATTTGCTGGTCACTCTTTTTTTTTTAGCTGCAGCCCAGAATTCCTTCTGTGAATACACATTTCTGAGCCATGTCCATCGACACTCACAATTCATTTTCTTCAGGGCTGCTCTCAAAACATTCTGATAAAAACCTTGTGGCTGTGGGGGCCATCTTCAAACCCCCACTGCCATAGTGTGTCCTCCAACAGTGAACTGTCAGCCTGAAATGTCTCTGGATGTTGATATATCCAAAACCACGGGTCCTGTAACTGTGCAGAACCACTTACTACACGGGTAACTGGAAATTTATGAGGCACCACTCATCATATTTAATTCACATCAATCCCCAGTGAGGCCACTGGAATCACAAGGGGGATGAATCTCGTTCAGACGTAGTCCAGAAAAGGGAATGAATTTCAAAAATATAGCCACTTTTTCATCAAAACCCCAATAAAATCAATCTGCCACTTCAGAACACAGCCCTAAGGCTTGAAGCTGACTGAAACTACCAAAATGCAAAAAGAATCTTTAATTACATGCTCATTTGAGAGGAGGAATTTTAGTCTGTGTCCCTGGATTCGTTTCTCAGACTAATTTAGTAGTCTTTGTGTTGAACATTCTCCTCTGATGGTGGACTTGAAAAAATACATCCAACATGGAAATTTGCCTTGTGAAGAGACTCCATTTCAATTATAGCTGTCTGAGTAAAATTGAAACAATGTGTTACTACTCTGGGTGAAATCAGGATCTCTCTGGCCCTTTGAGCTGTGACAGTGACAAGCCTGGGACAAACCTTCCCAATTAGGAAAGACTGATGGAAGATGCACACTGGACTGCTCCATGGAGAGGGGTAGCTCTTTATGTGATGGATTGATGGTCTCAGGTCAGATTTTCAGTGTCACAGGGAATTTTAGAACCATGCCTTACGATTCCAGCATAAAATGGGACAGGTCTGGTTTGGTTGTCAGCAAAAGGAGTCTTGAGATAATTTAATCACTTGGGTGCTTTCTTCCTAATCCCCATTTTTTGGTTGTTTCCTCTCTGGAGCAGAGAATGTAAATCCTTTCCCCTCCATCCCAAACCTCTCAGTATTTTTAAACCATAATATTTAACTCTCCATGAGCTTTCTAAATCTTGTCTGGCTTCAGCTTTTTTTCAGGAATTTGTTACCTTGGCTGTGTGGGAAAGGAGTCCCTCAAATCAGCTCATGTTTCAGTGATTTTCACAGATTTAAGGGCCAGATGGATCATTAGCTCACTCACCTTGATCTTTTACACAGCGTGTGGGATGGGATTCACCTCACAGTTATTTAAGGAGTGAAGTTAGAGACAGAATAAAAATGTGCCAAAATGAGCTGTCTTCCCTCTGCTCCTTTCGCAGTCAATGGAGAAGGATAATTTCTTTCACAAGGTAATTCATTCTTCCCTGTGATAGATTTGGATGTATAAATTACTGGGGCTGTGGCCTCCCCACAGTGAGTTCATCATCCTGAGTTTGGCTGAGGAATGTCAGCAGTTTGTGCCTGAAAATGTCAAGAAATGGAGAATCCACTTCTTTTCTTTCTTGTGCTGCCGATTTATCGCCCTTGGTATCAGAAACCAAACTCCAAAGGTTTGGTTGGACTGGACTGATATTGGTTATGAGGGAATCTTGTGTAAGTAGCTCAGGGGAAGATACACAGCTTGCACTGTGCTGAATCCATCTCCATTCCCTGTTACTGGCTGCCTGAAATACCAAAACCAGCAGAGATCTCCAGAATTAGGTGATAGCAGTGACTGCTGACAGGGAAAGGTTTCTGCAAGGGGCAAAGGGAGGGAGGAGGTGAATGTGGAGGGATGTGACAGATGAAGAGAAAATGAGTGTGGAGGAAAGGTTTGTTCAGAGAAATGAGGCTGTGGTGAGCTGACCTCAGCTAGACACCAGGTTCCCACCAAAGCCATTCCATCATTCCCCTCCTCAGCTGGACAAGAGACAGGAAATACAAGGAAAGGCTTTTGGGTCGATGCAAGGACAGGGAGAGGTCTCTCAGCAGTTGCTGTCAAGGGCAAAGCAGGCTTGACTTGGGAAAAAAAGGAATAATTTAATGTATTACCAATAAAATCAGAGCAGGATAATGAGAAATGAAAACCAAATCATAAAACACTTTCCTCCCACCCCTCCCTTCTTCCTGAGCTCAGCCTGATTCCTGAATTCTCTGGAACTGGCTGTAATTGCCTCCCTTGGACATGGGGGAAGCTTCTCACAAAATCCACCCCTGAAGTCCCCTGTTACCAAAATCTGGTCTCCCAAACCCAATACACAGAAACACTCTGGTACTAAAACAAAAAGACTGATAAAAGTGAATTTAAAATCAGTAAAATCAAGTTTGTTTAATTACACACCCAAGAAATAACCCGAATAATTAATTATGCCAAGATAAACTCAAAACCAAATGTGTGTTTTGGAGGGATGGTGCTTATCTGAGGTGGCATTTGGGGATGGCCACGTTCCACTGAAAATCAGTGGATAATAGGGGCACCTGCAGCAGTGTCAAACAGATCAAACAACTCCTGCTTCAGGGTAAAACTGATGACAATGACAAGGTACAGACCAAAGAAAAGTTAGAAGGATCTGTACTTTCTCTGGCAGTTTCTTCTGAAAAATGCAGAATTGGTCAATGCTTGAGCCAGACTTGCTGCGAAACCGATTCTTCTCTGCCACATCACAGTGCCAATGAAGATATTTTTATGACAGTTTTTTTAAACTTGAAAATAATTACATGAAGAGGGAATAGCCAGGGAAGGGATAAAGAATATACTTTCATGTCCTGATATACATTAATTCAGACACCATGTCTAACTGTCTTCATTGACTGCACAGTTAAATGGAAATAGAAACCCTAAACTCTGAGTCATGGGCTTTTCTCTCTTGATCAAAAAGTCTGTGGGATTTGTAACTTGGATGTTGAGTACCTGTAAGAGATGGTCTGGTTAGATCCTTTAAGGATTTGTCTGAAATAATCCAAGTGGTTTGTAAAGGACTGTGTAGTTAAATCCTGGTCCCTCGCCCTAATCACTGGTCCAAGCTGATTTTTTGGATATGGAATGAGACATATTCAACATTCATGAGGGTCAGGGTGGCCTGCAGATAAGTCAGGCTGGTATCCTGGTTCAGCACTGCTGGGGTCACTCCTGACACCCTCTCCACATTCCTGCTCTCCCCACCCCTTCTAGCCCAAGGGGGATGTAAAGAAAATAAAAGTGATTGGGGAAAAAGGACTACCAAAATTATCAGGGGCACAGGACAACACCCTGGCCCTGCTCAGCAGGGCAGCTGAGAGCCAGGAAATTCCCAGTTTGTACTGATCCATGGGATTTTTCCACACCCACCTGCACAGTTTTGTACTTTGTCATACAGGGACACACCCTCTGGGAATTAAAAAAAAAAAAAAAAAGAAAGAAAGAGGTTGGGGTTATATTCCAAATCAGCTCGTGGTGGTTGTGTGGTTATGCTGAGTTATGTGAGTCATATCCAGCACCCTGAGAATGTGGAATGATGAGCTCTGCCCAGGTTAAAGGAATGTTTCTCAGGCCTGGGCTTGGCTGGCATGGAGAAGAAGTAGATTAAAACACATTTTGAGGTTCCTTCCAGGCTTGTTTGTGTGATGCTGCATCCTGAGCACTCGTCTTGGCACTTTTGATTTAGCCTGGGTGTAGAGCAGCGATGCTCCCGCTGTCACAGCATGCACTATTGATTTACCACGCTAAAGTGAGTACAACTGAAACATGAAGATTCATTAGGAGAGACCATTCACGCCTCTGGACTCGATATGTTTTCAAAATGATGCTCTACAACCTCATTAGTGTCTTGTTCTCATTCATGGATTCACCTGTCGAGCGACAAGAAAAAGAAACAACAGGAGCAGGAAATTGATCCTTGGCACTGATGTCTGGATCCTTGGGAATTCAGCACTTGCCTTGTCATTCCGGGGTGCCAGGTGGATTCAATAAGTGTAGTGAAGCTCTAAAGTAGAAATATTGAGGGTTCCGACACTGAGGAAAGAGGTTAAAAGGTACAGGATTACTTCAGTCCTTTCCTTAAAAGTACAGCGGCTGTCTTTGTGTCACTCCTCTTGTGCTCTGACTCAGATAAAAAAGAACATATTCTGATTATTTGTATCACGTTTTTGGTCACTTATGATCCCTTAAATAACTCCCCATGAATTTTCCAAAAGGTAGTCACAAAGAGATTTTTTTTTAATTCCTTTTTAAGGAATGTATTTTCTTCAGGACACATGAGTAATCCTCTCTGATGTTGTCTGCCTTAGATCTCTCTTAGCACTGAGAACTACAAGAAGGTAAATTAAATGTATCCATTTAGATGCTTTTAATTGGCAGCCAACGTCAATGGCTCCAGTGAGAAACTTTGGATTGGATTTACCCAAAGGGAATTGCTAAAAGATTCATGGAGAGAAGTGAGATTTTTTATTGAAATGCCTCTTTTTACTAATTTTCCTGGACAGTGTTTGTATCAAGTTGATAATTCCCATGTCCACAGCTGAATCTCTCTCTTCCTTGTTTCGTGATCTCCCTGGGATGTGCTTTAGGCAAGACTGAGGTTTTGACGGTGTTAGAAAAATGTCCAGATGGGATTAAAGGTGTTGGGAGCACAAAGACCCGTGGGGGTTCAGGAGCTGATCCCCTGCAGGGTTGAGATGCACAAATTCCCTGGATGTGACCAGGAATTCTCGTGGGAGAGTTGGTGCAGCAGCCGTGACAGCGGTGAAGATAAATTTGGAAGGCGAGGATGAGATTCATTCCTGCTCCAGACACCAACGTCTGACTTGGCCTCCCCTGGGACACATTAGGCTGTGGCTGCATTAATCCTGAAATGTGCCAGCTGAGTCACACTGGGTAATGTCACCTCTCGTCTGGCAGGAGGGATTTATCCCACTGCTGTTTGACTGGGAGTTGTAGTTAAACTCTTTAGGAGTGAGGGGTATTGTCACTATATGGACATGAAAAACGTCACTCACTTGTCAGGGTGTGAGGCGAGAAAGAAGAAGAAAGTTTATTTTGGGATTTGGCTTTAAATAAAGCTTGGACTTTGACCAGCGATTGGAGGATGAGGTTAACACCTCTCCAACCCCACTAGTCAAACTAGAAGTCCATCACAGAGAGGAATGCAAAAGCAATCTACTTCATTTATGTTAAAATGTGTGAGAAACTCCAGTCCAAGAATGAAAACATCAGAAGGCTGAAAAATCGAGGTGACAGGGTTTACTTTGGAAGGAGCTGTGGGGCGTTCAGCAGTTTTGGAAGGTGGGCAGTGCAGGGCTGTGTCTGCAGAGAGGTCCTGGTGTAGAGAACTGAAAGCTGCAGGACAGATCCAGGGTAAAATTGATGCAGGAGTTGTGGGATAGGTGCAATAATTGCGGGATGTCACCTTGTAGGGTGCCTGTGATTTTCCAGGTGTGCAAGGAACCAGCAGCAGCCCTTCCATCTGTCCTGCCCACTCCAGATCCAGGGCCAGCTCTGTCCCTGTGGCACTTATGGACTGCACAGAGGGCTCTGTGTGCACATGCCCACAGCAGAAAAGGCTGAAGATCAGCTCCTGACCTTCACCGGAAATGATTTATGAGGGCTTCACTCCCGACCTTCACCCTGCGGTGATTTATGAGAGCTCAGCCCCTGAACTTCACCCTGGAGTGATTCATGAGAGCTCAAACACTCATTTCCCCCAACTCTGCTGGGAGGATCATCCCAGAGGAGTGACAGAGCTGGGAGTCTGGCTGGCAGCTGCCTGAACCTAAGGGTGGAGTTTGGCTGAACTCAGCTTTTCCCATCTGCGGGATGATGCTGATAGTCCTCTTCCCTGCAGAGATTTTTGTCCTCTCCTCCAGAGGAAAGCACAGGATGGGAGTTTTTGGTGCTGATGACCCAGTGGGTGTTTTGCAGACAGGTTTTTGTCAGTCAGAGATGCAGAGACAGAGTTTGAAGCCTGTGCCAGCTGCCCTCTTGGGAAGAAGGAGGACAATGCACATCAGTGTCATCTTTAGAGAGAGAAGTCTCCGAAAAGGGTGGAAGGAGGCATTACCAGAGGAAGAAATTCACATTCTCAACCAGTTGAAAGAGAAAACAATGTGCTTACCAACTCTAAAGAAATACAGATAATACAGCAACAAGCAGAACCAGGATACCCAGCAGGGAGTCACTTGTTCTTTATTAGCTCCAGGGTGTTCTCATCTGGAGTGGGAATTGAAGCACCTCCAAAAAAACACAGGCAATGTAATTGCAGGGACACAGTATCAGTGGCCTTTAATAAGTGAGC
The DNA here is from genome assembly GCA_013397095.1 of Sterrhoptilus dennistouni. Classification (NCBI taxonomy): domain Eukaryota; kingdom Metazoa; phylum Chordata; class Aves; order Passeriformes; family Zosteropidae; genus Sterrhoptilus; species Sterrhoptilus dennistouni. The sequence goes on along the minus strand of VWZU01003040.1, from coordinate 794,076 downwards.
TGGCCATGGAAAGGGCTGCCCTGGAGGAGGAAGCTCAGGGCTGAGCTGAAGATATTTAGCAGATGGGCAGGATTATTGTAACCCTTATCCAAAACAGCAAATATTTCATCCTGCTCTAACCAAACCAGAGGCACAAGTAGAGTGGCCACCCTGGAGGTGTAAATGGAAGGATTATTATGTTAATGGCAGAGAGAAGAGGTGAGAAAAGCTTGAGAACTGTTGGGTTAGAGGTTCTGCATGACAGGAGAGAACTATTCTTTTATCTGGTGAAGAACCTAAACCCCCTGAGGTTCACTGGGACAGCTACAGCTGGTCTGTAATAGATAAAATTGGCAATAACAGAACCCTAACTCGACCAGGTTAGGAGTAAAGAAGTTCTTGGATAAGACATGAATAAGTTAGATTTGAACTTAAACAGGGGACCACAACCAATCTCATTTAATTCCGAATTTAGATTCAGGATTAAGGCAGTGCCAAGACCTTGACTAATCATGTGTGTAAGAGTGAGAGTTTTGAGCCCTCTATAAAAGAGAGCAACCATCAATAAATCTTGGCTGTTGTCACATGACCTTCGGTGTGTTCAGTTGTGTGCCTGTCTCCAAAACTGTGAACCCAATGTAAGAGTTCAGCCTGGTAGACCATTCATCCAGACAGCAAATCACAGGAGAGAATGATGCTGGAACCCTGGAGGCTGAGAATTTCAGACTTTCTGAGCTGAGGGGTGCTGACTCTCAAACAAGCAGCACATTTGACTTGAGGCCTTGGGACAGGATCCCAAGGTTGAGTGATGGCACTGGGGTTGTGGGTGGAGTTTGAGTGGTGTTGTGTGATCTCACAGGATGAAAAACTTAGATTTAAGATTTTAGTATGTAGTAATGTATGTGAGCCAAGATGGAGGACTTTGGGTGTTGTCTAAGTCCTTCTTTTTCACCTTCTTTCTTCTTCAACTTATGTCTTCTTCTTCACTTTCTTCTTCCTTCTTCTTCATGGGTTTGGGTGGTTTTCTGTAATTCGGTGAAAAAGGTCCCCATTGCGGGCCTTGGGTGGCCATTACTGGGTCAAAAGTATAAATAATAGAGGGGTCACCTCATTTTTTGGGTATTTATCACTTAAATAACTTTGGAAAGAGTTGGAAGCTCTCCATTTTCCCTCCTTTCTCTAACTTCCTAGTGGGAGCTCACACGTCATGAGACTGTACATAGATGAGAAATAATAAACATCCAAATCCGAACTTGATTTCTACATTTCCAGTGTCTTAATCCTGAGCTTGGCAGAGGAAAAGAAACCAGAACTGTAAGAGAATCCCACAATGGTTTGGGTTGAAAGGGGTCTATTTCCATTCCCCTGCCATGGGCAGGGACACCTCCCACTATCCCAGGCTGCTCCAAGCCCTGTCCAACCTGGCCTTGGACACTTCCAGGGATCCAGGGGCAGCCACAGCTTCTCTGGGAAATCCATTCCAGGGCCTCATCATCCTCACAGGGAACAATTCCTTCCCAATATCCCATCTAACCCTGAATCTTTCCTGGGGCTCTGTTAGAAGTCAACTGGGTTGACGCATAAAATCTAAAGATGATGTGTGGGCTGGTCCCAAAGGGCTGTAAGGAAAAATGTTACCATCAAAATTAATCACTTAATGCTGAAAACATAAATGTTTAACTTCTGGAGTGAGATTCTTGGTTTTTAGGAAGCCAGAGAATCCCCACTGAAATTCTGTAGAGCTCATAGAGGATGTTGAGTACCTGGAGCAAGAACTCTCATGTTTACACTCAGTCCTCTCTTTTTAGAGCTGTAGCTTTTTGGCTGGGATGGTCCTTCAAGCTGTACATTTTTTTAACCACTTTAGCTTTAATATTTTGAAATGTAGTGATGCTGGACACAAGGCAATTATGTTATTTTTTTTTACCTAACACTGAGCATAACCCACAGCAGACCTTAATGCCAGTCAGTGGAAGGCTGGAATCAAATTTAGAGGCAGAGGGAATTTTTTTTTATTTGCCTCCTGAAACCACTTGAGTGCAAGAAATAATCTGCTGAGAAGCCATGGAAGCTCAAAGGGCATTTGGGTGAAGATTTGTCATCTCTCTCCAGCTCACACTGGTGTTCTTAGCCCAGCAAGCTCAGCCATGATCATTAACATGCAAAACACACGTGATCCTTAATTATGAAGTGATATTTTTGGATTACCATGCCCAGCTAGGAAAAGTCTGCATTTGCTACAAAGAAATGTGTGGAGGCCCTCAGCCCCATGAGGGGAGAAAATGGAACATTGTGAGAGCTTTGCTGCAGCACAGCTGCTTTTCCCATCACATTTTACTTGTTTGAGAAAGTTTGCAATCCCAAAATATACAGGGCAGGGAGGAATCATGTAAACAGGAATCTGGGATAGCAGGAAAAAACGTGGCTTAGTGCTCTGAGGGCAGAAAACCTGGAGAATGGAACTCTGGTTAATGGTTATCTCCTGTGAAGGGATCACAGGGTGAGGTTAAAAGACTGAAGGGTTTTGTCGTGGTTTTGAATGATGCCTGCAGTGTGAGATCCAGGTTTTTGGATTGGCTCTCAAGTCTGATATCAATAAATGAGTTTGGAAAGTGAGCTGTGAAATCTCATTATTCAAACTGGCTTCTCTCAGCTGCAAAAACCTTAACCCATGTCAGGATCCAGCCCTTGGAGGAGGTCAAAATACTCTGCTGGTGTTTAATCCAACCCACTTTCATTTTTTTAACATCTTCTGTATTTTCTGAGGCTGGCACCAGCTGTTGGGACAGGCAGATGAGATGGGCAGGTTGGAGTTATTTTTGTCCCCACAGCTGTTCAATCAGATCCTCATTTAGCAGCTCAATTCTGTGGATAATCTCAATGTAATTAGAAGGTTTAGGTAAAATTCAGAAATGTACTTAAAATTTTGATAATTATTATTCTAGAATCAGCACCGGTTACAAGCACATAATTATGCTTGGTGTAGTACAAACTCATTATGGGATATAATTCTGGCCTATGTTGCTTGCAATAGAGCTAAAAATTTTTGCATAAACCCTTTTCACAAAGAATATTTTTTTTAATCTGTCAGTTAAAGGATTGAGGATATTCCTGTACAATTCACAATTTAAAAAAAAAAAAGAATGGTCTTATAATGTTCTTTGGATGGTCTTATAATGTTGCATTACTGATTTTGAACAAGATGTTAAAAATATATTCTCCCTAAAAGAGAATAGTCAGAATGAGGGTTGATTAAGATGAATGAATTGGTTGCCACAAAATCATTTCCCCCTTTTTTAGTTCATTAAGAAATTAAAGTTTTGGGAGCTGACCCAAATAATTTCTTTTCCATATTTCTGGTGGGATTTTTTTTTGGCACTACAAAGAAAATAAGATTTAGTTATTAAGCTGTGAAAAATACAGATTGAATGAACAAGAGACCTGACACGAAAAATCCCAGTAGCTTGAGGGAGAAGACAGAATTCCACAGAATTCCAGTTTCCAGCCCTGTGTTCCACCACTGGCTCATCTTCCCTCCTTAAGACCTCTTGCACTCTCTAGCAATTAAATCTGTGGCTTGAAAAACAGATATCTTTCAATTAATAAAGTTAATTTTTTATTAATATTTCCCTTCGCATCATTATATATTTAGAATGACACAGTTCTTAGGTGCTGCTCTCACAAACTGTTTATGATCAGCCAAGGAATATTGATAAGTTGTTTTCCTCACACTTTCGTTTATTTATTTCATCTACCAGACATGTTCGTGTACTCACTTCCTACTCTCGTGCTGCTCTGTGCAAAAAAGCTCCCAATAAATTAAAAATATGTTAAATGAGGGGGTAAAAGCTATAAAAACATCATAATGGCTCAATCCTCAAATGGGTATCCTGCCCTCAAAATGTCTAAAGTACCATTCCAGGGACAGATACTGGAATTTGAGAGGTTTCTTTCATATAAACTCTTAAATTCCCCCAGGATGAGACTTGGGTGTGAATGGAGGATTGGAGAACATCCTGAGATGTGTTCGCCTGGTCTATGGATTTTCCTTTTCTGATTATCTCCAATCGTTTTTTGAACTTGTCCGACCTTTTGCTCCAATCTGCTACAGAGAGTTCCACAGTCCCACATCCTTTTTTTCTGGCATCTCCTTTGTTTGTTTTCAGCTGGGCAGTCACTAATTGGATTTGTTGTGGAGTAATTACTACACCAGAAGGGCGTTTGCTGCTTTTTCATCTTCACATCACTCTGGATTCTACAGGTGTCCATAATCCCTTCCTCAGCCATCCCACTGCCAGGCTGGATTCCAACCTGTCCATTTGCTCCTTATTCCAATGCCATCAATCCACGATGGATCATCCCTTCAGTGATGGATTTTCCATGAAGTTTTCACAGAATTATTATAACGTGACCAGAACCACACACAACTTTCAAGAAGCAAGGACATTACCCATAGAGACAGAAAAATTCCTCCCATTTTCTTCTTTATTTCCCTAGAATATCTCAAATTTAATTTTTTTTTTTTTTTTTTTTTTTTTTTTTTTTTTTTTTTACTGATACTTCTGCTGAATTGACATGTCTATAAGAAAATTGCTGGCCCAAGACCTCATTTTTCAGTGCTAGCAGCTGTGCCAGAGCCTGCCATCATTCAATCCCTCATCAGCTCTCTTGAACCCCCTTTAGGCACTGGAAGGGGCTCTCATTCTCCAGGATGAATAAACCCTTGTATCTGTAGGAGAGCTGGATGCTGTGAATGGATTTGTTTGAATGCAGGTCCCAGGAGCCCCCAGATTTACATCAGGACCCATTCTCTTATGACTTTTCTAAACATTTATCACAGCACTGGGTAAGGCGAGGGTGGAAAAAGGCTGCCATGGGTTTTAAAAGGAAAAAAAAATCATCATTTAAATTAACAGCAAAGTACATAGACCTTCAGCATAAAAAATTATACATCTCACCCACTCACCTTAAAAAAATACAAAACTAGTATTCAGTAGAGTCAATAAAAGTTAAATTTTCTTACGTGTAATCCACTGTTGGCTGAAGAACATTAGCATTTCAAATAGATTTGCTCATTAAAATGAAGATATCTTTTGATAAAATACCCCTGATTCCCTGGGATTTCAATTCTTGCACTGAGAAATAAAAAGTAAAGGCAGAATTCAATGGAAATCTCCTTCCCTTCCCTTCCTATCAGATTTGGCATTTCAGCAGGAACAGCTGTGCAGAGATATTGAGGGGGGTGGCCAAAGACTGATGGTCCAGGGTGCCAGAGTTTTTACCAAATTCCTGGGATCGCTGAGGACTCAGAAATATCCCAATTTCTGGTTCATTTGCATTTATAAAAACAGCTGTGAAGCACCAGGGTTGAAACTACGAAGCCCCGTCAGTAAAAAAACCCTCAGATTTTAAATCCAGGGGATGCGTGTTTATTCCCAAATTCTGGAGAGTCGGTGTTTTGAGTTTCATAAAATAAACACATATCCTAATTGAAAAACTAACTAAACCTAAAAAATCCTGGTGAATGCTAAAAATACAACCCCATGCCTCGTACATTGTGATTGTTACATTTCTGTCATGCAATCAGTGTTGTTTATATCCCTAAATCCTATAAACAGCAGCCCAGCAGTAAAGAGCAGGCCAAACCCAAATCATGGGTGTGTTGGCAAAAGGCTGGAATGTTGGACACACAGGCTCCTGGGGTGGAAAAAAACCAAACCTAAACCAGAATAGGGGCTGCAGGACCAAACTGAGCAGCACACAGGCTGCGCTCCACAGGCTTGTTCAGTGGGAATGTTGTAGGGGGAGTTATTTTCCTCCTGTGGAACTCTGATTTAATGCACCGCTGAGCTGATGGTCAGTTAATATCCTTAAATCATCACCGAAGGCAATGGGGGAATGCTGATTGCTTCCAGTCGTGGCCTGGCCTGGGTACTTTTCCTTCCAGATTCATTTGTTTGTATTAAACACATGGATGGTCTATGGGCTTGTCTTGACTTGGAAAGACAGGTATCTGCCAGGGAAAGCTGGAGCTTCCCTTGGAATGGAGAATGTAAACCCCCTCCCTCCAAGTTACTATCATTTTGAAATTAAGGGGCTCTCAGGCAAAGTAATGGGAATAGGAATATTAAAAATACAAATGTAGTAGTACAAAAAACCAAGCAAACAACAACAACAAGAAAATACTGACAGAGTCAGAACACAACCTGACACTCTGTTGCTCAGGCTGTTGGTGTCAGTCCAATCCCGTCCTCCTGCAGTGACAAATGTGGTTCTGTTGGAGCACAGATGATCCTGTTCAAGGGTGGAGTTTTCCTCTGAAGGTCCAGTGGTGCTGAGATGGGTCTGGTCTCCCTCTGAGAATCCAGTGCAAACAGGCTGTGCTGGTGTTCTGAATCTCAGGTTTTATCCAGGAAATGGTTGGCTCCTCCCCCTGGGTGGAACATCTCCCCACGGGATGATGGAATTGTATCAGCCCTGCAGTGAGCCTGGATGGCCCATGAACAGCAGAGATCCCCTGGAGGGAGGATGGGTGGTGGAAGAGATAAAGAACACTGCCCAGCTGGTTTGAACAGCTGCTGCCCATTAATACCTCCCCACCTGGTTTCAGCAGATGATAATAGAATACACACCCCTGGTTACATCTTGTACTGCAACCCAAGACAAGGCTTCAGAGGGTTGCCCTCATGGACAGGCTTCAAGACCTGAAACCCAGCCTAAGGTGATGGAGACTCTCACTAAGGTGTAGCCTTTGAATCCTGCACAGAAGTGGTGATTTCAGCTCCCTTATTCATTAATCTGATCCAAGGGAAACAGTGCTAAAGACTTCAGCTCACACACAGGATAGGAAAAAAATTAGCTAAGGGTGACTGAGCACTGGCAGAGCTGCTGGGTACCCAGTGATGGAGCAGAAGTGGGACTGAAGTTCACAATTCCCAGGAATTTGCTGTCTTGTGTGGGCCTGATGTTTCTGGGTCTGAGAGATTTTAGTCTGCTAGCAGCTGCTAACTTTTTCCCAAGGAAAAATTTCTCAAGAAGCTTCTTCCCAAAACAATCTTAGCAAACAACTCTCCTTTCTCAAAACAATCTTTCTCCAGGTGGTGTTTTGCTGTTTCTCTGGTTTGACCCATGGGATCAGAGAGGTGTCGTTCCTATTCACCAACCATGTTAAGTCTGTATGGGAACACCTTATAAAAGGTAGTAAGAATTAGACAATAAAGTCTTTTTTTCTATGCTCTTTGCCTTCTGAGATATTTGGAGTCTTTCATCTTTCTTTCATGTCCTACAATGACAGTCTTGTTTAGGAACCAGGGCAGAACAGATAGATTTCAGACTAAGATTTCAATGGCTCCATCAGTGGGACAGGTGAAGAGGAGGTAAAATACTGATTTTAATGATTCCAGGATCAATTTCATCCAATATCAACGATGTTAGCAACAATTTTCTTTATCCCAGCAACGCCATCAAAATGAGATTACATTGCAGTTATTACATCCATCCTTTAATCTGATAAATTTAGTGTGAGGACATTACCAATGTACTCATAACCCTCTTTATCTCTCCAGTATTGGTGGCTGTAGTGATGAGTCTGAGATAGAATAAATGAGATTTGAGAAGCAAGATCAATAGTTTTGAGCAGCAAAACCTGTCTGCCAGCTTCAGAGATGAGAGAAGGAAGAAAAAATGTGCTGATGTTTCAAGGAAGTGAGAAACATTACCCACTGTGGCTTAAATCAGGTAGATCACCTGGACTAAGACGATTTAATAATTGGATTTTTGTTGTGGTGGTTAATTGTGCCACACTGATAATATCCACAGCCAAGTGTTGCAGCTTCTCTCCCCTCATGGCTTCTAATGAAAGGAAAATGGGTGTAGGGGATTATCAGTGGGATTTAACATATATAGATACACCCCAAAATATTGTTATCTCTCTGTGAGCTGAGTCCCACACAAATATGCTCTTTGAAGAGACATCAACCTGACTGGTAAAAAACCAACATTATTTTAGGTACTTTGGAGAAAATGAATGGAACTGGCAAGTGGAAATGGCTGAATTCTCAAATCTGGGATTGCAAAGGGGGAAACTGCTTCCAGTTCCTCATTTCTCAACAAACTTCCTGCTTTGGGGAATCTGTATCAGAGCACAACACTGGGGGTGTCTGGATTCTTCTGACAACCTCAGAACCTCCACTTAGACACTTCCACTCCATCCCAAAGTCCAGCTCTGTCAGGAAACCCCTAACTCACCTGAAAATACATTCACAGAATGGGTGAACATAAAAAATCCTGAGGAAAAAAAAGGTGAAGCCAAAGTAATTTATTTTACCCTGTTACCAGATTAATCAGTGGCTCTTACAGGTAAAACTCGAAAATCTCCCACTGGACAAATGGAACCCTCTGGCCATTGCATGTGAAAAAAGGAGAAGAAAAATCAGCATTATCAATCTGGAGTATTAAACTGGAAATGACTTTAGGAAGGGTTATTCAGGCTTTATATTCACAGGTCTCATACGATCTGTCAGGCCAAGATTAAAGTGTCAGCCCTATTTTGAGGCTGAATATCCACACTGCCCCAGCTACATTGTTCTGAAACTCATAAATCTTTCTAAAGTATGTATTAAAAAAAAAATTCAAGTTTTTCATTGCTGTGAGAGTAAATTTGGTGATTTTTTTTTCTCATCACAACAGAAAGAAGAGACTTAAAACAACCATTTTCTATTTCTTGTTTGCAATTAATTTCTATAATTTATTTTTTCATATGGCAAGATAATGACAGTTTACAACAGATAGATATACAACACTGGAGTGTAAATCAACTGGAAAAAATTAAATAACCTGTATTATTGACATAAAACTCAAGGATAAAAACAAATAAAAAATAAAGGGATTGAGAGCGAGTCTAATGCACATCCTTGGGGTTTTTTAACAGAAAAGAAGTCAGTGCTGTCACCATTGACAGAAAAAATGAGACGTCTGAGCACAATCTGTCAGCTGCTAAGGTGGAGCAGAACAGTGAAAAATTTGTGACATCCAAAATCTGCAAGGTTTTCTCTCACAAAGTTAGGACATTTGAATAATTCTTAAAGTTCTGAATGAGCATTGATGGTGGTTACTGATTTTGGAAGTCTGAATATAAAAAGCTACAAGGAAATTGAGTCATGATTATGAGCCTGTGTTCAGCTCAAGCTGGGAAACCCCCAGATAACATGGGATAAATAATTTTCAGGAATTATGGCAGATCTATAGCCAGGTAAATGCAATTAACTGAACCCCAAAAGATAGAAAACAAAATGTTCCTGCTCTAAAATTGTCACAGTAAATATCAGAGTTAAGGTTTATAGGGTTAATGAGAAATGAACAGAAATTTAGCAGGGAGAAAAGAAAGGGATTGTAAGAACATCACCAAGTTCAGGATAAATATCAGAACTGACGAGGTTTGAAATAACATTTTGAGATACAAGACACTCTCTGGGATAGAGTTTCAATTTCTAGTCCAATAAATAAACATAGTGCATAAATAGTTGCATAAAAATAGGTTGGAGGAAAAAAATAAAGTATAATTCCAGCCAGAGCTGGGTTCATTAGGGGTGAAACATGAGACATCACAGAAGACCACGGGACAAATGTTTGTAATCTCCAAAGGAACAAACCCAAATCCTTTTATCAGAACACCTTTGAAAATATCATCCCTCCATAACCAGCTGAATCCATTTTACTAATGGAGCTTCATTTGTGCCCTCAAAGTTAATGGGATGTCCTAAAATAACCCAATAATTGGGGTTATTTCCTCAAGGGTTGAGCAGTAATGTGCTGTAACACACGAGCCTTGAAAATTTGTTACTAAGGAGCCTTTGATGATTTTGACACAAAAATGTGTTCCTTTTATAGAGATTAAATCAAAAGGGGAAAAAATATTCAGAATCCTGCATTTTTTTTTAACAAATCCACATGTATCCCATAACCAGAGGCAACTCCTTGTCACACTCAGGCAACGTTCCAGCTTGAACTTTTTGACCATATTAAATCCTAGTCCTTGAGACAGCAGGAAAAACCAGGAAGTTAAACTGGGAGAATTGTCTGAACATGGTTATGTTTGTAGGGCTGATAGTGAAGTAGTAGCTGATTTAACAGCTGTGGTTTTGATTTTAAAACATAAATTTAAATTGCACCCAAAAATGGTAAATGTGAGATGAGACAGAATGGTTTACTATGGTATGTTCAAAACAATTTGGGGTGACCAAGAACCACATGGAAGAAAAAGCATTTCTCTGCTCACTATAAATTAATTCAAATATTCCTTAACTTTTCCCCTCTTGTTCTTTTCCTTTTGTGGGTGAGGAGTAGGGTTGATTATTAAATAAAATTAAAAATAAGCCAGTTGTGTTCATCATGAATTGTAGTAATTTCATTACTAACTAGCACAGCCCTCTTTAGGTACAAATCAAAATATCTTAACAAAAAAGTAAGCAAATAAACAGATTCCCCTGAAATACCATTATGCTGTAATGAGGGAATTTTTGATTTGTGTTTTACCCTTCAATCTGTACAAGGTCTGTCATGAACACACCTTACCCTTTGTGCACTTTTGGAGCTGACTCTCACCTGCCAGACTTACCAGGATAAATTAAACATAAGGATTAATTATTTTGGACTAAAAGATCACCACCAGGACTAAGATGACCACATGAACTCCCCTCACCAAGAACTGGGATGGATCCTTTTCCAGAACTGCTATTTAAAGCTTTTAGAGGGGCATGAGTTAAAATAAACATGTAGAAATTTATTTACTACAGGAGTTTCAGAAACCTGGGACTGCTTTCATCATAATTCTGTGAAATAAGTGGAATTTCATCATTACAGCCTGTGAGATCTTTGAAATATGTGGCATTTGCACACAGACCTCTTTGAGTTGTGTTTAATACTGGTCTGGAAAAAGCTCAGCATTGCATTTATTAAATAGCACGGGAAATCACTAGGTTATTTTACCCTATTTGGGGCTCATTTGATCCTAATGATTTGCTCTGGTACAACCTAAACTGAGGCACCTGAATAATCAGATCAAACAAATGCACCATAAATAAACCAGAGAGGAAAGGGAAAGGGAATAGGGAAAGGGAAAAGGGAAAGAGAATAGAGAAGGGAAGGGAAGGGAAGATTTTTGACATCAGCTTTCCTTGCTGATTTTTAACATAAATTGAATGTTACTATTTATCCAACTTTTAATATCATTGTGGAGGAAGATTCAGCTGTGTCCCAGTGTGGCACTATTGTTTAAGATGTCCAGGGAAAAGCAGAGAAAAATGTTAATTAAAGAGAGCTTATTGAAATAAGATTTTCCTCTGTTTATTAACAGCCTAGAGGCTTAGAGGGGGGGATATGCAGCAGACTTTTAATTAAACTGTTTACTTTTAATGGGAATTCATCATAGTCAAGAATGTGTTAGTGGGACAGTAAAGTGCTAGGAGTGGTAAATACCCATTTTGGCAAGGGTCAGAGGAGGAAAACAAACAAAAAAAACCCAAAACGAACAAAAAAACATAACCCAAACAAACAAACAAAAAGGTCCTGGTTGCAATATGATTTGGGGATTTGCATTTGACCACACAATATCTTGGAAATTTCTTCAGGGTGGTTAAAAAGCAACAAGAGGCACTCCTGCAAAGATAAAGGAAGTTAAACAAATAAAGATTTAAAAAGAAAACACAAGCAAGACCAAGCCTGGCACATGAATATCTTTCATGGCCATGTGGGTCTGTGGCAGAATCATCCAGGGTCACCCAGAGAAGGCAGATTTGGGCAGGAACTGCCAGGCTGACAGAGTTAGTTAACCCACGTTATTGCTCAGCTGATTGAGTTCATCCTTGATGTAAGGGTGGGGCATGAATCATCTCACCTGTTTAAGGCACCTCTTTTAGGATCACCCTCTGAGGATGTGCATTTCCCTGCCTTGTGTTCAGGAGCTGGATGTTCCTCTGGTCCAGGGGGGGTTTTCAGATGCCTCACCATCCCATCTGGGTCACCAAAATCTGATGCTTTGGNGGTGGACACAAAATGGACACAAAACGGACACAAAATGGACAAATGGTCACGAGGTCTCACACTTCGATAAAAATTTTTGGTCCATTTGCATCTTGGGGTTGAATTGTCCAATCCCAGCTGCAGGTGATGCAGTCCCATCCTTCTTGTTTTCTCCCTTCAGCCACCGTTGTTTGTGCTTTTGGGCCTGAACACTTGTGCCAGTTGTCCTTGGTGTGCAGCAGGACAAGGATTTGTTTTGTGTCCCTGCTGTGTGCAGAGAGCTGAGTGACACTGACTGTGAGCTCAGAGCTGCACCCCTGGGCACCACAGACACATGAAATACATGAAAGTTAAAACTCAAGGCATCATCAGAAGGAGCTGGAACAATTCTGGTCTGAACAGGTTTTTGCTTTCAGCATTGGAGAAGATGAATCCCATTTGTATGGACAGACATCATTGTAGTTCGGGTAGTTTCAGCGTGGGGTGATTTTGAATGGAGTGGAATTACCTTCATGTAACTGCATTAAAACATCTGCACCACTGCAAGTCAGCTTGTTCCAAGAGTAAAATAAATATTGATGTTGAAGGCAGCATTTGTCTGACCCATTCAGATATCCTGTTTAGCAAAAAAATTAATTCTGCTCTGTACTCTACAGACTGCAGTTCTACTGGCTGCAAAGCCATCACTCTCCAGACCTTCAGGCTGGATCAGAAAAATTCCTTCCTGGGGTGGTTTCAGTGACTCTCACACGCACAGACACCCGGGATGGACGGGATGATGATGATGTACAAAAGTTCTTTATAGCCAAGTGCTTGCCAAATAAAACGAAACCAATAATCACTTCTTTGGGCACCGAGGTTTATCAGAATGGTGAGAAATCTGCTGAAGGCTTTTTGTCAGAACTCTGACAGGGGAGAAGCCCGAGGTCCCGAGCGGAGCCGTGCGGTTCGCGGGCAGGATCCAGCACCACGGACAGCGACAGCCGCTCCGCTCCCAAAATCCCGCTCCCGCTCAGAGGCAAATTATCCCGACTTCAGGTATATGAGAGTTATAGAATCCCAGAATGGTTTGGGTTGGAAGGAACCTTAAACATCATCTCGTTCCACCCCCTGCCATGGGCAGGGACACTTTCCACTATCTCAGGTTGCTCCAAGCCCTAACCTGGCCTTGGACACTTCAGGGGTCCAGGGGCAGCCACAGCTTCTCTGGGCACCCTGTGCCAGGGCTTCACCATCCTCACAGCCAAGAATTCCTTCCCAATATCCCATCTAACCCTCCCCTCTGTCATTTTATAACCATCTCCTCTTGTCCTCTCACTCCATGTCCTTGTCCAAAGTCCCTCTCAAGGGTTCTTGTAGCCCCTTTAGGTGCCATAAAGATCTATTGCATTTATTCTATATTTATTTTTTTAAAATGGAAAGATCTGAGTGGCTCTCAGAAGTATTGGTTGTGACATCTGGATTTTCTTAGCAGGAAATACAACAAAATCCCTGTTGTGCACAAGACAAAACAAAACCAACCAACCAAAAAAAAAGACATACAAAACCTATTCCAAAAACTAAATAATAATTGTGCATAATTACTCAATATGGCACAGGAAAATTAGAAGAAATGTTCTTTCATGTCTTTTATCCTCTAATTTGTATTATTTTTGCCTTATCTTGTCGCTCTTCTGTTATGAGCAATGTCAGGAAAGGGAATTTTGATGCAGTTCTCGGGCTGCTGTTCACATCATCACTTCATTAAGTTACAAGGTCGTAACAGGAGACCAAAGCTAATCAGATGAGCAAACTCAGGTGACTTGACAACTGCCAGCTGAACTGTTTCATTATTTTGATTAGCAAACACCTCAGGAGTCATCTTGTATTTACAGAGAAAATGAGAAAATGCCATTGTCACCTGCTTATTCTCAGGACTGCCTGTTCCCATCTTGACTGTGAGGTTTTTATGACGAGTTTTTCTCTCCCAATGCTGTTAATCATCAGTTTTCTCAACTTTAATTTCTCCAGCACAGAAACTGCATTAATTTCTCCAAGAGAAAAACTGCATTTTGCTAAGAAACAGGGACAAGAGAAGGAGGAGGTGTGTGCCCACTTCTATTTTGTGAACAGAGGAAATCCTGGCTGCACCTCTGAGCATTGCAAGGACAAGTCCCCTGCCTCCAGTTCTCCAGTGGGGCTTTTATTTTATGTAATAATGCACCCAAAGTCTTTACAGCGATTTTCATGCACAAATTCACTCCTCTCAATGCTAATGACCCTCATTAAGTGGTGACTGGTGTAAATAAGCTCAGGCTATTTGGGATAATGTGTGTTTCACAGGCCTGCTAGATGATAAAATGTCCTTATTACTGCAAAGTTTATTGCCTTTGCATTTTCTCCTGACATTTTAAGTGAAAAGGGGTGAATTTTGGATGTTGCTCTGACTGCTTTCACAGTTGATTACGTTCCCAAGATTTCATGAGTCACCAGAGATTACCTTTTAGGCCTCTGGCAAGTATCAAATAAAATATTGTGCCTGCAAATCCCCACCACCTCTGCAAGTGAATCAGTTTATTTCCACTGATATAAATGTACAGATTTTGTGCAGAGAAATCAAAAGATGTGCCAGATCAAAAGTTCCAGGGGGCTGCAGGTTGGTGCCTTGATATTTAGATCCTGAGGTTTTGTGCTGCATCATCCATGGGCTGCTGGATGCTGTTGGCCTGTTGGTGCCTGTATCCTCTAAAAGTAGGATCAGTATCATGGAAAAAACAGCATCTTCAGCCACAAATTTTCTTCATCTTCTTCCTCACCCTGTTCTTTGATTGTTAGAATCTCTTTTCAGGCTCCCAGACTCTCTGAGCAGCAGTTTTTACAGGGTTTTACATCAAAAGCAGGTCTGGCAGCCCTGCTGTGGTCAGAAGGAAGGAATTCCCCAGTGCTTGTTACAAGTCCCAGCCAGGGGTCTGCACAGGGAACTTTGGCTCTGAATTACTCCAACCTACTGTTCCAGAACTTCAGTGGGGTATAATTACCCATTTCCTTTCTTAATTAATCAAGTCAGTCCAGTTGAAGGAATGAGAGGCTCTGCAGGTGTCTAGAAATCTTTCAGGGGAAAAGAGATGGTGCTGAGGGAGTTAAAGTGTCTCTGGGTTTTGATGGATGAGTTATTTTGGATGTTGGCATTGTTTGAATTCTCATTTTAAGTTAAATTTGGATCATGTAGAGAGCTCAGTATCTTGATGCCAACAGCAGTTAAGAGAGAAAGGAGACCAGGAGGGAAATGAGAGAGTCTCAGAATGGTTTGGATTGAAAGGGACCTTAAAGATCCCCTAATTCCAACCCCCTGCAGCGAGCAGGGACACCTTCCACTGGAAGTTGCTCAGAGCTTTGTACCATTTTATTCCTTTTACCTGATTTGTTTTTGGGGTTTATTTTACACAACAGTGAGTAGATTGTCACTACATTGCCCTTTACCTTCCTTCCAAAATGCAGAGACTTTGCTCCA
Source organism: Sterrhoptilus dennistouni (assembly GCA_013397095.1). Lineage (NCBI taxonomy): Eukaryota > Metazoa > Chordata > Aves > Passeriformes > Zosteropidae > Sterrhoptilus > Sterrhoptilus dennistouni. Next base: position 778,589 of record VWZU01003040.1, on the reverse strand, counting down.
TATTCTTATGAGATGCTGAGGCACAGATTCAAATATTATTCTCCTTTTCCTGAGCACCTTTAGGGTTTTCCTGAGATTGGAACTCTACCCAGTGACATATATAAAACTTCCAGCTGCTAACACCAAGCCTTAAATGTCCCTTCAGGCCGCATGCAAACCTCCAGAGCTCAGGTCAGCTGTGATATTAATTGTTAATAGCAGCACATTTTTCTCCTTGCATAATGCAGCTGTGGCATTAATTACCACTGGGGTTATGGGTCAGGCTTAGAACCCAGCTGGAAACTTAAAGTATCTGACTCCTTTTTTTTTTTTTCCAGAAATCTCAAAGTCTTCTCCTTATTGACTCAGTTAACATTAAATTCAGCTGTTCACCTTTTTAGCTGGACCCTTGTTCCTCTGCATGATAAAGGGCAACAAAACATAGCCCAGTGTTGTGGGAATATAACAAGACACACTCTACATTAAGAGTTTGCAGGTGGGAAAGCAAATAAACAGAAGGATTAAAAATTAAAACAAAAATCCCCACCAAACCCAAACTATGGCAACCAACAAATTTTCAGATATACCCAAAACACCCCAATCATTTAACCAAGAGTCAGGAATCTCAAGTCCCATGTGCAGAGTGTCATTTTTCACAGCTCAAAATGGGGATTTTACTGCTTGGGCACTGTGTGTAAGGATGGCTGTACCTGAGGGAGTGTGTGAGAAAGGCAGTTTGTCGGCTGCAAGATATTCCCCAAATCATCACACTTTCAAAAATCTCTGACAATAAAATGGCTTTTTACCTTTCCAGGTGCAAACGCACAGAACTGCCTGGTGCTCTCGCTGCATCTTTCATCCCATTTTGTCTCAGAAGGATGGGAGTGTCTGGGAGGAGGTGGGGAAGAAAGAGAGAATTTACAGGCTGCTGTTGTTTACCACCCTAGCTTTGGAGCACATGTATGTACAAAAATAAATAAAAATATAAATATAAATGCATGTATATGTATATACATTAATGTATGTATGCATGCATTTTATATATCTATTTATAATTTGTTGTTGTCTTTCTAAAAACCCTCTATCTCTACAAAGATATTGCCTGCCTCAGATCACTGCCTCTAAAAGCCAATCCCAAATCTGATGTTAAGAGTGACATTGAGCAGCAGAGCAGAGGACCCATGGCTTGGCCCACCTTCTCTAGAGAGGGTGGAAGGAATAAATTGGGCATTGGCTCAAATCTCAGACCTAAATTTATTACTTGTGCTCCAGGGTGGGCCAGAGCCTGGCTCGTTTTTGTGTGCACCAGGAAATTTGTTACAGGCACAACCTTTATTTTTTCTAAACAATTTGTATAGGTTTTTATGTAAACAAATTGATGTAACCACCACTGAAACAGCAGCACTCACAAAGATCCACTCAGGACCAAGGCTTTATTCAAAAATAACTCCTTTTCAGCTGCTGAAAGACCAAATATATGTCACTGGTATGAGTTTTCATTTCCTAACAGTGTCATTCTCTGCTGTACAACCTGCAGTATATGTCAGTTTGAACATGGTGAGTTTATCTCTGCTGAGATAAATCGTTCAGGATTTAATTTTTCCTTCCCTTCCTGCCTCACAAACACATCTCCAGCAGGCTCAGCTGGGTGCTGGCTGCTGAGGAGTGCCCTTGCTGCTGTTCCATGGGTACTTCGAAAGGAGGAATATTATGGGTTTGACCCACACTTCTGGGGGCCAGCCTGGCAGAAACGTGGCTGTAATAATTAGTGAGACGACTGATCGTGAGTTCCTTGAAAACTCAAAAAAGTTTTAATAAAGAAGGAAAATAATACAAAAAACAAAAGTAAAGCTGAGCACAGCACAGAGATAAATCTCTTACTTGCTGCAACATCTCGAAAAGCGTGGAGTTTCTTTGTTCTCTTTCTTTACTTAACAACCTATGTGGGCTTTTTGACTTTTGGCTCAATGAGATGAACAACAGACTTTGAGTTACATTCCCAGAGCCCAATCCACACTTCTGTGCTGGCTCTGAGCCAATGACAATGAGAAACCCACAGAACTTTTCAGCTAACTCCCTAAAATATCAAAAGTAAACTGAGACTCTTTCCCTATTTGGAAGCACCTGCTGGAGGTGTAGGGAATGCATCAACCACAGAACATTTTCTTTGACATCACCTGGTGCCTCGTGGCTCTTTGGAAACCTCTCTGCCTCCCCAGCAGATGCTCTTGCTGCATCAATGCCGTGCTTGGCAAAGAGCAGGGAGCTCTGAATGCCACAGGGAGCTCTGAGTGCCATAGGGAGCTCTGAGTGCCACAGGGAGCTCTGAATGCCACAGCATTTCCAGAATGAGAAATTCCCTTTCTCCCAGGCATCAACTGCGGGAATGGCGTTGGAGGAGCTCTTGGGTCTGGAATGCAGACAGTACTCATGAGGAAGAACACAAAGATGTTTTCAGAAAACTTCCATTGTAGAAAATCATAAGAGCTGGAAAAATAAATACTTGTATAGACACAGGCTTTTATTCTTTTTTTTTTTTTTTTTCCAATAGCAGGAAGCAAACGTTTGTTCTGAGCTCAATCCCTGCTCTTGATTCATAATCCCCAAACAGCTCTGGCGTCATTAAGAGTTGCAATAAAATGATGTTCCTTCCTAGCTAGCCTGGCGTGGAATTTCAGGCTGAGCAGAAATAAGAGACAACTGGAAAACCAAACAGAAATTCAGGTACAAAACATCGCTAAGACAACAGACAGTTGTATTACGTGACTGAACTCCCACATGTGGAAGGAGCTACAGGCATTAGGTGATTCACTGTTTAGTGCTCTATGTTTATATGTATTTATGACCACAAGATTGTTCTGCAGGTTTGTCTGTAATGAATTTCGGGAAGTTCTACATGGTGATTCTAAAAGAAACACCAATCCTACCTTCTTACATGTTCAGCAGTGCTGATTGCTTTGTTTCTCTCACAGTTCCCCTGTATATCAAAGAGCTCTCCACTTTATGTGGAGGAAGAAGAGGTAGGGACGATGAAGAGTCTTGTTTTTTCTCACTGCAGGGAACATTTCATATCCCATTATCCTCATCCTGTCACATGAGGCTCGTTCTGCTTTTATTTCCTGCTGCTGTACAGCCCCAGCTGTTGCAGAGCTTGTTTTCCCTGTAAAAACCTGGTTCCTCCACAAGGGTTGTCTGAACTCCATTTTAAAATGGAATTCTGAAACTCTAGGATGGGATTTTGTTGCCTAACCCATCATCTAATGCCACATTGAGGTTCCACCACAGCACTGGTCTTCTGTGGGTTCCAATTCCTATTTGGGAGCCTGGTTCAGGAGTCTCAGGTGTCTCCAGACAGCTGAATCCTGTCCTCCTGTGACATGGATTTGACCTTGTCAGTTAAGAACTGTAAATTTAGTTTTCAGGACCTGCAGGATGATAAGAAAAATGGAAGGTGAGCAGAATTGTGGATCAAGAAAATGTTCATTAATTAGGGAAAGCAAAAGCTGCACACACAAGCAATGAAAAAAGAGGAATTTTTTTTTACTAATTCCCATCTCTGGAGAGATTCCAGCCTCTTCCTGGAGGGCGGGGCCTCTGCAAGAGTCACTTGAGACACTGAGTGCCACAATCACCAACAAGCTTTTATTGCTGAGCACATCACTATAAAAACTGTGTGTGACAGAAAATGCAGCAGAAAATAAAATGCAGTGGAAAACGTAGAAATTAGGGGAAAAAAAGAGGAAAACATCCAGATCCAAATATCCTGTGGATAGAAGTCACTGGGTTCAGAGGCATTGACCCAAAGATTTAACTCTGGATGTAACTTGTGTGAGAGCAACCATTCTAATAAAAGCAGTACAAGCTCAGGGAAGTGGGAGGTCAGAGCTGCCACCCTCTTCCTTTCACAAAACACTTGACCCCTTCAACTCAAGGGGGTTGCAGCAAATTATGTCCAGAGGTTCCTTTCAGCCCAAATTATTCTCTAGTTCAATTTTCCCTCCCAGGCAAGCCAGTCTGCATTTCAAACAGAGATTCATTCCTCGACAGGAGGTGGCTTCCAGGCGGGATTTTTTTCCATCTGACACTGGTGAAGAGGATTCCTGGAAATCGGGAAATGGAACTGGATTTTCCACCCAAGGTTTCCGTTGCGTTGATCTTCACCTGGACAACCAAGTTCTGCAAAGGGATCTGCATCAGCAACCACCATTTAAATAATTTCAAAAGACAAACTCATTAATTACTTTGGGAAATGCATTCTTTTCACCACTAGTTTCCTAAATGCTTCAGAAAATATGATCTGCAAAGTCTTTCTGAGATTTAGTGAATTACAATAACTCATCTTCAAATGAAAATCTTGCAAACATAAGACCCAGCTCATTAACATTCAGCACAAATCTCGTATTCCAGTAAAAATCTGCCTTCCCATCTAGTTGCAATTCTGTCTCTGCATTTAATGGGTTGAAGGGTAATTAGTATGGGGTGGGAGAAGCTGCATTCAGGCACATCATTCTGAACCATCTCCAAATACCATGCAGGTGCCTGTTTCCCTGTAATTTCATTACTTACTGAGAGCCTTGTGAATTCATCCTTTAAAACATCAGGGGAAGCAGCAGCCTGAAATATCTGTTCTAATTAACTTCTACAATTAATAAAGACATTTCCACAGTTTAAACTCATCTATCCCAAACTCAGCCATGGGTCAGATTCAGAAGGGCATTTATTTTTCATTTAATAACCACAAAGATCCAAAGCTTAAAATAATTGAAAAACTTATGCAAGCAAAAATAAAAGAAAAAACAATTACTTCATTTTTCAGCAGCAAGTTAAGTGTTTAAGAGCTTTAGACAATGCCTTTATTAGCATGCTTTAACTGTTGGTTAGGCTTGGATTGATCAGGGAGTGGGAGCAGATGATCATTGTGGGTAAACTCAAAGTCAAATATTTCTATTCTATTGTCTCCTATTTTTATATCTCGATCCTACCTGGTTAGCACTGACCTCTGGCAATATAACCTGTAAAATAAAGGCAGGTATTTACTGACCCGAGATGTATTTTTGTGTGTGTAGAATGTGTTGGAAGATGGGGTAAAAATTCAATTCTGCAGGAAATCCTGGCATAAAGGCAAGTCTTGGTCACTAATATGATGTCATGCAATATTTTCTCTATCCTAAAAATAGTCAGAAAGTGACAGGCACTGTTTATCATTTCAGCCAGTCCATTGCTTTCCAGAAAGTGCTACTTTAGTCCTAGCATCAATCAATTTTTATAAAATGTAGGACAACATTTACACAGTCCCCTGTGATGTCTGCACTTATGGTTAGAAGGAGAACAGCCAATAAAACAAATTTGATAAGTTGATTAAATAATTCAAAGTTCTGCTTGGATAAAGCAGTGAACACATGAGCCACAGTTCAATGGATTTAATATCATTCACAACGTTTTCCCCCACTCTGCATCCTGCTCTGAACAATTAGATGTGCTCAGATAGATATTTATTTGTGATTTTTTAAAAATCACATCTCAATATAAGATGTGAGATCATTGTAATAGCACAAAACTCTCATGGGAGTTTCATGGAGTGGAGAACAAAAGAGAAAGGTGGGGGCTGTGCCCACAAGGGGAATGCCTTGGCAAAGGTGATGAAAGGACTCTTTTTATATTTGAGTGATGGGCTTTCTTTACTCTCTGAAATACAGGGGTATTGAAACTTTCAGAGAACAAAACATCCCAGTAAATGTGCGATGTTCCCAGTGTCTCCTGTGCTGCAGGAGAGAAATGGAAATGTAAAAGGAACTGATCAAGTTGATGGGAACAAAGCTGGTGGTGCTCTGGGTTTGACTGAGGGCCATGGGGGTCCATCCAGCAACCTGTGCACTCACCACTCATTCTGCAGGAAAAATAAATGGTTTTCTGTTCAGAGGGAATATAGAGAACAGAAGGAAGTGGTGGGAACCTGCTCAGAGGATGATTCAGTCTCCTGTCATCAGCACAAGCACAGCCCTCTCCTAAGTTGTTCAAGCTCCATCCTGAAAGGAGTTTACACTTTTACTGAAACTTTGATACTTTAATCACTGTGCTGTCCCTGAACTCCATCCCTTCCTGATGCCTGAGGTTACTTTGACCTTGACTGAATGGCAGACAAATGCAGAAAACCAGTAAATTTCACTCTTGTTGGAAGAATGTAAACGTTTTGTAGTGGTTACTCACATCTGGGGCAGTCCTTGACCACGAGAGCTTGAGAGGACTGTATTGAAATCCATTCTACATCCTCAGCATTTAAATGCTGCATGGGAGTTGTTTGTCTCCTGTTGTAAGGAAACACTGTCTCTGTGTCACAGCTTTCTTTCAGCTGGATTCATTTTCCTAATGAAGAGGAAAAACAACGAACCAAATCACATACTTCAATTTAAAACTTTCCATGCAGAGTCCATTAATTCAGGTATGCTACAACATAAAACCCCATTCACGTCACTCCCTCATTTTAACTTGCTGATGCACCCTGTGGGTCATCGTGCTGAATTTTATTTCTTAGCATTTTGAACTTTTGAGAGGAAATGTTTCACAGTAGCACCTCAGCATTTGCGTTGTGGTATGGACATAGTGAGCACGTCATAAATCATGTTCCTTCCCCTCACACTGCAGTGCATGTGTCACAGCTAAAGTGAAGGGTAAAGTCATCTGTGCTGAGCTCTGAGCACGCTCAGACAATGAACAGAAAAAGGAATCTAACAACCTTCACCCACTTTCAGTATAAACCATCCAGATAAAACTCAGAGGATGCAAAAGGAGCTAAGTTCAATGGGTTACAGCTCAGTCTTTACGAAAATATTATTTTTAAAGCAAAGGAAGGGAGACTTTCAGACTTCTCTCATGTGGAACACATCCTGGCAGCAGAAAATGCAGAGCCTACAAGGAGGACACACAGGAGTAGTACAGGAGGTACAGGAGTACAGGTACAGGAGTAGTGCTGGAACTAATCCCACTGACCCAAAGGATGCATCCTCCAAATCCAGTAATCAGTGTCCTGCAGAATGTGTCCCTCAAGTTACAGCCTGTTTTCTGTGTGATTAAAAAAAAAAAAAAATCCCAACAGTTTCCTCCTCGCAATTTTGAGGAATGAAATTCTCACAGGGCTCTGTCACTCTGAGTGTGGCCTGATTTTCTGGTTGAATACAGGTGGATGTACAGAAAACATTTTCCCTTGGCCCAGTTGCCCCTCAATATATTTTTGTCTTCTTTTGCACTTGCTAAGTGCTGTGGACTGTACTATTTTTTTCAGAATTTCCTTTTCTCTTTCTCTGATTGAAATCTAGTGAGTACAAAATTAAGTTACAGAAGGCAGCTTGGAGTCTTCCCCAAGAATTTGTGAAGAGCTTGTTCTGCTCTTTCTCATTTATGGCTGAGACTACAGCTGAAGTTATTTAGCATAGCTGGGCTTTGCCATTCACTTGTATTTCACTGGTGATTTTGATCAGGATGAAAGGAGTCGGAATTATAGAATGGTTTGGGTTAAAAAGGATCTTAAAAACCATCCCATTCCACCCCCTGTCATGGGCAGGGACACCTTCCATTATCCCAAGGTGATCCAAACCCCATCCAACCTGGCCTTGGACACATCCAGGGATCCAGGAGCAGCCACAGCTTCTCTGGGCACCCTGTGCCAGGGTCTCCCCACCCTCACAGGGAAGGATTTCTTCCCAATATCCCATCTAACCCTGCCCTCTGTCATTTTATAACCATTCCCCCTTGTCCTACCCACACAGTAATGCTTTCCACAACAACTTGCTGTAACTACAAATATTATTCTGAGTGTCAGGGTAAAAACCAACTTGAAGTGCTTTTCTGTCCAGCTCCTCTTCTCTGGAATCATCATTTGGACCTAGGTAAGCTCAGTCAATGTTGGGATGAGGGCAAACACAGCCAAGGGAGGCATGTGTTACTTTACTCTGCCTTCCTGTGGCATTTGGAGCAAAACTGATTACAGCCCATGTAAGAAACTGCCTTTCAAAGTCAGCAACAATATTGTGTGTATAACCTGGATGTGGTCCCTTGAAAATACCTGAAGCAGCTTAGAAACCTGAATTTGGGAAGCCTGAGGAATGTGTGGTGATTTTCTTGTGAGTCCTGGTCTGAGGGCAGCATGATCCCCTTGCGCTAATGATCTCTTCTCAGGACCACCACAACACCAGACTTCCTCCAGGGGCCACACCAGGCACCTCCAACCAGAAAAGGTATTTCTGTGAAGTGGATCAAAACCTCCTGATACAGCACCCTGAAGGAGGGCTGGACAAAAATGGAGTTCAAATAAACCAAGTCTGTAAAGGAAGGGTGTCCTTTCCTTTCATGATGTGGTTCTCTGTGTCCCATATCTGTCTCCTCGTTGTTCACTCCAGCTTTGGGAACAACTGTGACATTATTCTTTCCTCTGTGCAGGTGACACAGCTTCAAGTACAGATTGGTCCCTTCTGGATGTATTTGTCTGTTCTGGTTACTCAGTCCTGAAAAAGGATTTGCAGAACATGAATGAATTGAAGACATGAGTAACACTCAGTTTTTCAAAGGGATTTTCACATTATTTTGGTGTCTGAGAGACTCCAGTGTGAGATATGGGTGATTCTGCAGCAGCTGGACTCAGGAAAATTCTTGAGACTGTTCAACATCCTCACATAGATGTAGTTATGGTGACAGAGAATTTTCAAGATTAGGTATTTAGAAAGTATGAATGAAAAGTATGAGAGAAAAATTACATTATATCAGATGCTTCCTGCTTTAGGCTTTGCTGCTGATCACAGGGATCAGATGCAAAGATGAAATCTCACCCTGGAATAAATGACACACACAGAGCGACATCTTTTAAAATCTAAGGTTGATTTCTCAATGAGGTAAATACTTGGTATTGCCTGGAAAGTGATATGACCTTGTTCTCCTCTGTGAAGAATTAAAATGCTCAGACAAGAAAGAAGAATAGGGTTAAGAATGAATAAAAAATAGAAGATAAAACCAGCCAAACCCTTTTAGCACAGCTGATTTGATTTTCCTTTAAATTGGCACAGGCTTTCCTTGAAGAAGGATGAGATGGGATCATTCACTGTGATACATCTCCCTGGAAGAGCCATCCTTCACACTCTGAATGAAAATCTGCTTAATGCTAACAAGATTGGAGTCCTTTATTTATTCCCAACAGACACAGGCAGGGACCAGACCTGAAGGCCTGTGATGGTTTTATTTGTGGACGTTTTTGCCTGATGCTGGTTATCTCTGACAGCATTTACTCGGATAGGGTTCATTCCTCTTGTCGTGATTACATATGTGACACGTGTGGAATGACACCACTGATGCCACTGCCCTTAAATCTTCTTGTCCTTGTGTGATGCAGAATCCCTGTGCCAGCTCCCAGCCCTATAAATCTGCGGGGTTTAATCAATCAGGAGCACATTTAATGCAGTCACAGTTTTGTAGTCAGTGACAGATGGAGCAAACACGCTGTCACCAAGTACCATCGGGACAGCCTTGCAGCTTTGGGTGAGAATATTTTTACTTTGGGTGGTAAAACACTGAGATGTTGTCCAGAGAGGTGGTGGGTGCTCCATCCCTGGAAACACTGAAGGTCAGGTTGGACAAGGCTCTGAGCAATGAGTGTCTCTGCAATGTTTCTCCCTATTGCACTTCAAGACCTGCAACAGCTCTCTTGGCTCTACCCTTTCACTCCAGGTGAGCACCTGTACATGGAGAACTTAGATCCATCCAGGGATGTTGCTCCACTTGAGGCAGAGGATTGGAAAGCACTTCTTGCTTTTCTATTCTGTTTTTACTGCATAAAGGACTTTCTAAAAAAAATATCACCAGATTTGGGTTTATTTAATCCAGCACTACAGATGGTGCAGCTGCTGATTTTTAAGGGATGAAGCCACCTGTGAGTGAAGGTCCTTGTAGATTCCAGGAGGTGGTGAACTCTTAAAATCATAGAATCATAGAAAAATTAAGGTTGGAAAGACCTCCAAGACCATCCTGATCCCTTGGGAAGGCTGATCTGAAACAGAGACTGGACAGAGCTAAAGAGTAAAGTAGATATTTATTAAAAGGCCTTTAGGATATATCTTGGGCAGGACAAGAGCCTGGCCAGGGCTACACACAAGGTGGACCCAAAATGGTCACAAAACGGACAAGTGGTCACGAGGTCTCACACTTCGATAAAAATTTTTGGTCCATTTGCATCTTGGGGTTGAATTTTCCAATTCCAGTTTGGTCCGATGCAGTCCCATCCTTCTTGTTTTCTCCCTTCAGCCACCGTTGTTTGTGCTTTTGGGCCTGAACACTTGTGCCAGTTGTCCTTGGTGTGCAGCAGGACAAGGATTTGTTTTGTGTCCCTGCTGTGTGCAGAGAGCTGAGTGACACTGACTGTGAGCTCAGAACTGCACCACTGGGCAGCATAGAACATGAAATACATGACAGCTAAAACTTAAGGCGTCAATCCAATCCAACCTTTGACTGAGTGTCACCCACTAAGCCAATCACTAAACTTTGCCATTCTCACCCATCCCAACTGGGACTCACAACCCTGAGGGAAGAGTTCGGCTCCAGGTCTCCAAGCTGAGCCTGTTGAATTTTCCTCTAAGGTGTTTATCGGTGTCTTTATCTCCAAGGGATCATATCAACAGGAAGACTCAGAGTTTGGGTCATACACAGGGGCTGAGTTCCTGTGTGTAAGAGATTTTGAGCTCAGCAAGACAAAAAGATTTTTTCTTCTGAGAATTCTCTCAGGTCTGGGTTGACTGATGTATTTCATTTAATTGTCACTTGGAGGACTTTGGATTGTGTAATTTATTTCTTCTAAAAGTGAAGAGAGGTTCCTTGCACTCTTTTTACCATGAACTAAATCTTTGCTTGCAGGGACTGCTCCAAAATAACTTCAGTGTGCAGGAGTTTTCTTTACTACACAGCAGATCTCTAATGGGAAAAGCTGTTAGAAACTCAGTAATGTTTCCTTAGGTTCCAAACTCCCTCTTCAGGAATTTCTGACATTCCTGGCACTCGTGCTGAGCTGACATCTCACTCTGTCAGTGCCTGAAGATCCCAGTGCTGAACATCCCTGAGTATTTCTGCTGCTGCCTTTAAGGCTCAGGCTGAGGTGTGGTACCACTGGAACATCCTGATTCAGGCAGTTTCCCATGTTAGCTGGGCAATGGTGAAAGGAAAGGCAAAATTTAAAGGTTGTTAAGAGGTATTTTTGATTTTTTGTTCCCTGACCTGCTCTTTTCCATAGCTCTTAACGTACATGTTAACTTAAAGACTTTTAATGACAAAGTTCTATACAATTTCCATGTGAAATATGACAACAGTAGGATATTTATGAAAGGAAACACTTACAATTCAGCTCTTCCCATCTCCTACCAGCTTGGATTCACCTCCCAGGGAGCACAGAGAAGCAAATAAAACAGCAATTTTGGGTGGAAAAGGGTCTTGATTCTCAGCACACTGTGGCACCTCCAGTTCTGTCATGGTTTGGAAGCAAAACCAGTGAGAGGCTCCAAGTCGAAAATACAATTTAATAAGAAGAAAGGAAAAAAAGTAAAATAAAATAAAATAAAATAAATGCAATAATACAAAAGACCACTGACAGAGTCAGACTACAACCTGAGCAGGGTGGTGGAAGCAGTCCAGATGAGGTGCTCTTCCTGAAGCAGTGATCCTGTAGAAAGGTCTGGTAGCTCTGGTCCTCTGGGAATCCAGTGGGTAAGGGCTGCTTGTACTATCCCAAATCCCAGATTATACCCAGGTGAGAATGCTTGGCTCCTCCCCCTGGGCAGAGCATCTCCCAATGGGATGATGAGTCGTGCAGTGTGTCCTTGATGGCCCATTAAACAGAGACAACTCCTGGAGGGAGTTACCTGTAAGTCATGGGCAAGGCATTGATGGGCCGTTAGCAGAAGACAGCCCAAAGTAAGGGGGCCTGGGAAGAACACTTGGTTTAACGGTTCATGAAGATGGTGATAGAATAAATACTTTGTGCACATCCTACACTACAACCCAGGACAAGTTCTCAACACGCTTCTCCCTGAGCTGCTGCCTGTTTTACTGAGCTCCCATATAAATGGTTCTTTTTCCTCTTCTGAATTAAAATGAATTCCACACCAGCCAGGTTTCATTACTTTGTTTATCCTTCCAAAACACTTGTATATCTCAAACTCACAAAACATGTCTGATTTTGTTTGCAGATGGTTTTTGCCTGCCATGAAATAACCAAGAGAATATTCGGTTTGATTGCTCTCATTTATTTGCCCATTAGTCTGTTTGTAGCTGTAATAAGAAAGCAAATTATTTCCACTGTATATTTTATTTATGGAATTTGTCTGAAGATTAAACTGCAGAGCCTGATTCAGATGCTAGAAATTATGGAGTTGTGGCATCCAAGGGCCTAATTGGAACAATTGTGCAGAGGATTTGAGAGCTGCAGATCTCTCATGCGGAGTCAGACGAAGAATCCAAACTTCCTGCTCCTTCACTCATTGCATTCAAAATTTGGGGCTGCTCAAATCCATGCAGAACACCTTTCCCCACCCTGATCTAAGTCAGCTCAGAGCCCCTTCCAGGGCCTAAAGAGGCTCCAGGAGAGCTGGAGAGGGACCTTGGACAAGGACATGGAGTGATGGAAGAAGAGGCAGTGGTTTTAAACTTCAGGAGAGTAGATTTAGATTGGGCATAAGGGAGGATTTTTTTTTACTTTAGGCGGTGAAACACTGAAATGTTGTCCAGAGAGGTGGTGGATGCTCCATCCCTGGAAACATTAATGGTCAGGCTGGACAAGGCTCTGAGCAGCCTGATCTAGTTGAAGATGTTCCTGCTCATGGCAGGGGAGTTGGGCTAGGTGACCTTCTAATGTCTCTCCCAACCCAAACCATTCAATAATTCAATGTTTCTGTGGTTCCAAACAAACTGTGTTGGGCTGTTCACCGGTGACTTTAGGTGAGTGCTGGATTTTGCTCTCTCCAGTGGGCTGGTCCTACCTGGTTCAGTGTCTGTGAAACTTCCTTGTTGTCCAGGAATCTAAAATGGGAACAGTGGCAGAGCATCTCCAGTTTAATAATCCCAAGATTATTAAACTTGCCCTGTAACAGTCATGGATGCAGCATCACCTTCAGGATCTCCCTTCAGAATTTTTCAGACCAGCTAGGGAAGTGTCATTAACTCTTTCCATTAATTGCAATTAATGGCATTTAGCAGGTTTTGCTGTTCTTTCACTTCCAGTATTTTTGGAGCTGAAAGTCCTCCTGTTTTACAGACTTCAACATTTATTGCCAACATCATGGCAATATGTTATGGAGGAGTTTTTAGTAACAGGTTATGTCCTGCCAGAGATGGAAGAAAAAATGAGCTTGGATTGTTATTTTTGAAACAATGTTCTTTTTTGTGTGTGTTCCTGAGGATGCAGACATCAGACCCATCTCATAATTGTTTCTGTGTCCCACTACGTGCAAGACACTTTAAAAAGTACTTTATTAGTATAAATGAAGGAAAAATCCTGGCTCATAGTTCACTAAAACCTCTGTCTTGATGAGTCAGTGTGTTTTTTCCTTCCACCTCCAAGCAATTATTTTGATCTATGGAACAGCCTTGATGAATCAGATGGCTTCTTTTAGTTGTAGAGAAATAACTTGCAAAGTTTTAAGGAAACAAATTACTTATACAGAATTTCTTATTAAGTACAAGAGAAAGTCTGGTAAACAGTGCTTGGCATGAGGTCCTCAGGCCCAGTGAAATAGTTTTATTCCACACTCCAAAGCTTTTCCCCACTACACGTGCACTCAAAAGTTAAACAGAAGGGAATGCAAATGAAAATGGAAGTAAAACTGCTGACCTAGATATATGCTGCCACAGTGAAAAGGAATACCCAATCTGAATATTAAATAGTAATTAATGAAATTAAACTGTTTCCTGGGAGGATTTGTGAAGATCTCAGCTTTGGATTGAAGCCTTAGAATTAGTACTGTGTATGGGAACAGATCATGCTCACCTTAGTCACAGGTATTATTGGCTTGTATCAGAATTTTGGGGTTGTATCAGGCACTTTGGGGTTCATTTATGGTGAAAAATACATTTTTTACATGCACTTAATTTTCAGACTCAGCCTTTTCTCTTGGGAAACCTCTGGGTTTACACACTTGCTGTGCAGATTTCCCTGTCCAGGATGGAGAGCTCGAAAAATGGATTGAATAAAACCCCCAACCTTCCACAGCCTAATTCACTTGGTCTATTCCAGACACTTATTTTAGCACCTGTACTCCTCTGAACATCCTGATTAGATTTCCTCTACCTGAAAGGCAGCCTGGGAGACAACCCACATTTATATTTAGGCAGATCAATCCCATGCTGTTGTTGCTTCTCTTTTCTTGTACTCTTCTATTTGGTACTGGTTGTTACATAATTCTTCTTTTCTTTTTTTTAAAGAAGTCATGAGGTGGAAACAAACCTTTGGCTTCTGGGTTTGTACAGCCCTTCAGGACCAAAATAGCCAACCTTTGAGCCTGGAGTCCAGAGTTTGGAGGCCGTGGTGCCTCTTTGGATCCAGATTGGTTAATTGAGGGTAAAGTCTCATCTTGCCCTGTTTCAGTAACGCCTCAGTGAAAGCTTCAGCTAAAGGTCACACGCATTCCCAGCCTGTGCTCTGAGCTCCTGAGATTCTGCTGTTGCTGGGACCTTTTATTTTAGGCTGTAGGTAGATAAATCTTTCAGCACATGCCACTTTCTTCTGGAGACTCTTCTTGGCAATGAGGTGGAAGTGGAGAGGAACCTGCACTGGACATCGTTCACCCAGAACACATTTCCTAAGTGTGAGCTTTGCTTTCACAGCAAGGAAAGCAGAACATAAATGCAGGCTGAACCTGCTCTCCTGCAGTCCCTTTCTTCCCCAGAATAGCCACAGAAATGTTTCAGAGGAGGAAACTGCTGCCTCATTTTCTGGACAGTCTGAAAATTCTCTCTCCCAAGTATTTCTGGCAAGGCAATAGATAAAAAATAATGAAAAGAAAATTCTTGGAGCTCCGGGGGGACAGCCTGGGGGTGGGTGTCACCTGTCCCAGTGCTCCACCAGTGACATCTACTGGTAAATGCCACCCGTGGCATCCCAGGCATTGGTGGGACCAGGAGGTGGGACCCGACGTGGTCCAGGCACCAGGGAACCACCACGGCTGAGAAAAGCAACCATAAGAATTGTTGGCTCAGTTATGAAACCTTCCACATCCTTCAGGCCAGCCCCATCATGGCCAAATTTTGATTTTCATTACTGATTAATGCTCAAAAGGGCACAATGCACATGTGGGAACAACTGCCTTGACAAGTGTCAAATAAATCTGACTAAGTGCTCTAGTGCCTCTTGAGTAAGTGGAGTTTTGGGATCAGCCCTGTCTTTAGCTCCATTGGTTTATTTTATTTATCCTCTGAGTTAAAACTATTGTGCAAGTTGGTATTTTTATGACTCTTGCAAAAGGGGAAAATTTGTCTACTGGTTTCAGCCCACGGTAACCACGTGAACACTGAATGAAAAACATCCTGCTACTCAATCAGCTGTCATAATTTCCAAACGATTCCCATTCTGAACTTCCAGGGAGTGCATGTTAAGCCATAACCATGGGATTGGTAAACACCTACAGAAACCACAAACAGTTGCCCTGAAAAGAGGAATGTCTGAGTGTTTGCGTGTCACGATGTTTTATATTTGGTCTCTGGTACAAACTCACATCTGTGAGTTTAACTTGTCATTCCTGAACTTCAATCATCATTAGCATTTGGTTGAACTCCCTCCTCCAAAACAAATACAAAATAAACGACAAACATCAAGCTGAATTCTAAAGTTCAGCCACGGCTGTGCCCTTTAGCAGTCACTGTTTGCAAACATTGCTCAACATCCAGCCCCTGTTTGGGATGAACTGCTGGTTGTTTGTTTGAAGCCATTGGACCATGCCAGGCGGTAGCTCTTTGTAGCCTCGCAGAAAGGCAAAAATAAAACCTGCTGTGTGCAACCCTGACAAACAATGGTGCTTCTCTCTCTTGGTTTTTAACATCCTGTGTCTTGGCCCAATAGAAGGGATGGTACAGTAGATGGTGGAAGACAAGTTTTTACAAAATATCTTTTCGCAAAACTATTCCATTGCCCAAATCTCAACGTTTGGCTTCTGTTTGTGCAACTCTTGGAATCAAAGAATCACAGAATATCCTGAGTCCAATTCCTGGCTCTGCACAGACCCCCCATAATCCCATCCTGGACATCTCTGAGAGGGTTTTCCAAGCTCTCCTGGAGCTCTGGAAGCCTCAGGGCTGTGCCCATTCCCTGGGGAGCCTGGGCAGTGCCCACCACCCTCTGGGGAAGAACCTTTTCCTGATTTCCAACCTAAACCTCTCCTGGAACTGCTTCAAGCCATTCCCTCATGGTCCTGTCACTGATTATCAAAGACAGGTGTTTGTTTTTTTTATTCTACGATTTTGCTTTTTAAGTCAACTACTTCTTTGAATGGGATTAGAGGGGGATGTCAGGAAGGGTCCTTCCCTGAAAAACAGAGAGGAGGAATTCTTGCCAATGTCTCCGGGTGATTAATGCAGATGGAACTGCTTCATAAGCAATGAAAATTATGATCAAAGAATCACAGAATGGTTTGGGTTGAAAGGACCTTGAAAACAATCGAATTTCAATCTTCTGTCATGGGCAGGGACACCTTCCACTGTCCCAGGTTGCTTCAAGCCCCATCCAACTTGGCCTTGGACACTTCCAGGGATCCAGGGTGTTGTGGTTTGAAAGCAAAATGAATGAGAGGCTCCAAGTCAGAGATATAATTTAATAAGAAGAAAGATAAAAAGGTAAAAATAAAATAAAATATATTCAATAACACAAAGGACCACTGACAGAGTCAGAATACAACGTGAGCAGGGTGGGGGAAGCAGTCCAGGTGAGGTGCTCTTCCTGAAGCAGTGATCCTGTAGAAAGGTCTGGTAGCTCTGCTCCTCTGGGAATCCAGTGGGTAAGTGCTGCTTGTACTGTCCCAAACCCCAGATTATATCCAGGTGAGAATGCTTGGCTCCTCCCCTTGGGCAGAGCATCTCACAATGGGATGAGCAGTGTGAAGTGGGTCCTTGATGGCCCATTAAACAGAGAGAACTCCTGGAGGGAGTTACCTGTGAGTCATGGGCAAGGCATTGATGGGCCATTAGCAGAAGACACCCCAAAGGCAGGGGCTTGGGAAAACACTGCCCCACCTGGTTCCAACAGTTCATGAAGATGGTGATAGAATAAATACTTTGTGTACATCCTACACTGCAACCCAGGACACAGGGGCAGCCACAGCTTCTCTGGGCACCCTGAGCCAGGGCCTCAACCCCCCAAAATAAACAGACACTTTTTTTTCCATTTTTTGTAAATAAGAATTACCAGCTTTCCTGATGAGGTTACTGTCTTTCCATCTGCACTAAAGAGACACATTTCTACATTGGTTTTGCTATGAAAAGCTAAAGGAACACAATTCAGCTGTTCCCACTGCAGGAGACCTTGCTCCTGTTATTTCACCTTAGCACAAATTCCCAGTGAAAAGTTGATGGATAAGATCTATTTCTGCTAAACCACAGGCACCACCGTGGTCATTACAATGATCACACACCCCCATCTGACTTCTAGACATTTAATTTCCTTAGATTCCATGCTATAAAAACATTTCCCTTGTGAGCTGTGACACAACCTTCAAATTACATCAGGCACTTTTAGTTGGACAATTACCCGAATGCTTTTTAAAATGGTAATTATTTCCCAGGGCCACAGATGCACTCTGCAGAGCCCAGAGAAGCTGTGGCTGAGCAGCTGTCAGGTGGATGCAGCACTGTGATTTAGAGATGGTTAAACTTAAACAGGGTGGACACGAGCTGCAGTTTCCATTTGGGCTGGGAGCAGGGAGATCTCCCTGCAGTGAATTCATTCCTCAGTGCGGAAAAGGCTTTAGGCTTTTCTAGGCTGCATCCTAAGGCGCTTCCAGTGTGAGCTGTGGGAGTTCATCAAATGGTCATTTCTAAAATTTCTCCAGAGCAGCCTGATGTTCTACGGACCTGATTTAAATCCAAATGTGCTCACAGGCTGAATTCTCCTGCTGCCAGTTGGATATTACTTACTCAGTGGGCTTGGAAGGTGCTGTTGCCTGTTGAGTTCCTGTAAATCCATAGTCACGTCTATATTTTGGGCTAGTTTGGAGAATGAGAGAATTGCTCATTTGTTTTCCCAAATGAGCAATGGAATAGAAAAATCCAAGTTCTACCAAGTAATCATAATTCCAGTGGGCTTTAGCTGTCTGCAGCTGAGTTAGTCATAGTGCAGACCTTTGGAATAATCATTGGAGAGAAAAAAGGTTACTTGGGTTATGACCGAGATACTCTGGTGGAATGACCCTCTGAAAGGGTTTTTTTATTTCCACTGGCTGGAGAGAAACGGTTCAGATCTAGATGTCTATATGACAAATAATCTGTATTTTGTCTATATCTCCCAGTGCCTCATTCCCACATTATGCAATGCCTTCTTCTTGGGGAAATGATGCAGTGTGAGGGAAAAAGGTAACGAGCTCTGGACAACGTGCACAGCCAGCTCCTCTAAACAATGTCAAAATTCCCACCCTGCTCTTAAACACATGTATTTATATCACAAAAAAATATTAAAAATCTTTGTGACACTCTTCTCTGCCTGCCTCATTTGGCTTTGTTGGCTTTGAGCCAGGTTTAGCCACCCCATTGTTTCCCATTATGGTGCATCCATCAAAACGGGGGATCAGAGGAATGGAGAACACGAGGTTGTCGTCCCTGCATTTCTTGGTTTCAAGTGTTTGAGTCTTTGCAGCAGCTTCTCATGCTGCTTCATGTAAACAATATTGTATTCTTAGAATTTATCAGTATGTTTTGCATTCTTGTTCTCTGAGAGAGAACTTGACTGATGGTCATATTGACCAATGGAGTCAGGAGGTTGTAACCTCTTTGGGCCAATCTTGGCCCTCTGTACAAAATGTATATAAGCCTTTGGAGTCAGATAATAAAAGAGCTTTCCATGTTTCACCAAGCTGCTGTCTGCTGTCCTCTGTGAAGGTCCACACCACGTCACAATGTGTTGCCCCTCTAAAGGTGTGGGGTAACACGAGGTAAAACTCAGCACTTGGAAATCCCAATTTAATTAAAACAAAGAAGCTGGGCATTACCTAATGTGCCATATTAGAAGGCGGTTTCAGGGTTTAAATGTACAATTCAACTGGAAAAGGCCAGTTGAAAAGGCCAAAAGCCAGTGCTGCTCCTTGGGTAAATTTTGAACTCCTTACTTAATAATTATTCTAGAGAATATAAAACAAAGCAACCCAGAAACCTTCCCTGGAGTACTGGGAAGTTTAGTTGACTTGGGAGCTGTTAGAAAGGGAGGTAAATCTTGTCTCCTTTAGTTCTTTGAAAGTCTCTGGCAAATCTTCAAGGTCTCCGAAATACTACGTAAAGGTTTTCTTTTGGTTGTACATAACTAAGACATGGTCTTCCTCCCTCTTGTGTTCCTCAGCTCCCATTTATTTTCTCTAAAATAAAGACATTTTTTGGGTTCTAAAATAAGGATTATTTCTCTAAAATATGGACTGAATGCAAAGCTTTCCCTATCTAAACTCAAGGACAACGAGGGGAGATTTTGGCAATATTTTAACCATGGTACGTTTGATCATTTTCCTTTACAGTGGGCTGCAAACATCATTAGACTTTTCCCTTAAATATTTTTCCATTCTCCTTAAAAAAAATTGAAAAATCACTCAGAATCAGGCTGACACCTGAAAGCTGACTAACATTCCTGATGTGATCGGGGTAACTACCACAGTACCTAATGTACTGCAGTAAGAGGCAAAAGTTCATGGCTCTCTAGGGTGGGAATAATATTTATGAGCGAAGATAAAAGAGGGAATTAGAAACACAGGTTCTGTTAAACAGCTCTATAAAGGAAGAAGGACAAATCAGCAGGAATAAACAGGTGTGGGAACGACCATAAATTGCACCTGGGGGAAGTTGGTGACTCGGAATGGTAGAACATTAAGAACATCATTTATATGAACTGTCTCTGGAAGGTGTCTCCTGTTGTCTCCTCTGTTGCCTGAGAAACTCATGCTTGTTGAATGCTTAAGGGGAAAGAAAAAAGGACAGGATTTCTTCTAGGGAGGAATTGCCCTCGTGAGATGTAACATTTAAAACACCACTATTAGATGGTTATGGAATGTTTATAACTTGTGCACAGTCTCACACTTCAGAAAACCAGAAGAGTGAGGTTTAGGCAACTCCAGTAGTGATTCATATCCCTTTTTTTTTCAGTATGTAAATGCTAAAGATGCAGCTCTAAGTTGTTCTAAGCTCAGGGAGGTTTTGTTTATAGAAAATAGTGAAAATAGAAGAAGTTGTCTCCAGAAATTGATTTGTTTGGTGACCATTTTGTTACTTTAATACATGGAGTTGAATTCTCCTCTGGAGGTGTTGATTTGTCTCTACTGTTGCTGAAGGAAATCCATTCTGACCAGTTCAGATTTAGACATTCGAAAATGACAGTTTGAAGTCAGGTTGCATGAATCATATCGATGTAATGATATTATGTTCCAGATGTAATTAGTGGAAAAGGAATACAGAGGATTGGAAAACGTAGAAAAGCTCAAAGTACTGAATTTTCCAAAGAAAGCAAAAGTTAGATCACTGCTATTAAAATCAAATTCGGTTTTAGCTCATTGAACAGGCATATGAAAATAGGATAGTATTTTCTTAACCTGCGAATTTTCAAGGATTTCTTTTCAGAGTTTCTCATTTCTGGGCTTACAACTCAAGTGATTCCCAGTTTCACAGGATCACAGACTGGTTTGGGTTGGAAAGGACCTTAAAGATCATCTTGTTTGAAATCCTTGCCATGGGCAAGGACAACTTCCACTATCCC
Source organism: Sterrhoptilus dennistouni (assembly GCA_013397095.1). Classification (NCBI taxonomy): domain Eukaryota; kingdom Metazoa; phylum Chordata; class Aves; order Passeriformes; family Zosteropidae; genus Sterrhoptilus; species Sterrhoptilus dennistouni. Next base: position 757,657 of record VWZU01003040.1, on the reverse strand, counting down.
AGGTTGCTCCAAGCCCCATTCCTTTGAGTTTTGACATTAGACTGCTGACAACTCCTTGAGAATGAAATAGAGTGGAATGATCCTCAGTGTGTAATTATTTCACCAAGGTCTTTTTTCCTTAACTTCTCCTTAAACTCTCATGAGGAATAGTGTTAGAAGCCCTACCAATGCCACAGTACAGCTCACCTATTTGTTTTTCTTCCTTTTTTCACAAAGCACATAAGAAAGATCAGACTCAGTTAAGCTGATTTCCGCTTGACAAACCCACACTTGCCTGTTACTCATCTGTTTGCTACCATGATGAGAGAGATCTAATTCTCATGTTTTATTCCAAAGGGATCCAGGGCCCTGAGGAGCAGGCATTGCATTTTCAGAAGCTGCTTAGTCACTGAAGAATGAAAATCCTTCTGACTTTCAGCGAGACAAGAGTCCCCTGATCGAAGTGCCCTGTGGATGGATTCTGAACACACATCAGGTGTGGGAAGATGTGGGGAGCATATGGCACTGGGGGCAATTTTAAGCTTTTGTATCCAGCGAACTTCACTCCCTGAATAGTCTGGAGCCACAAACAGTGTTTGATTTCCTGGGCTTTAATAGTTTAAACAGTTTAATAATTTTAAATGCTCAGTTCCTTTGGAAAACAAGACAAAAACTCATGTTGGTGGTGCAATTGAAAATGGATCTTGCAGTGAGTCGATATATTTCCAAGGGAATATCTATTTATTCACATCTATCTATATCTATCTATATTTTTATATATCTCTATTTAATATATCTCTCTATTTAATATATCTCTATATCATCTATATCTATACATCTATAATCTATCTATATCAACATATACACACCAGACGTATCAGTTCAGGAGAAAATACCTGTATTATTCAGGTCATTTAAAAGTGTTTTCCAAGTTTTAATGAAAACTCTTGACAAAGTCATGACAAAGACTGGTGCTGGAGAAAACTCCTTCAATGCTGCAATTCCTGCAATGTTTACAGGAGCCATGACTATGCCTTGGGGCTGTGGTGTAGGAATAACCCAAACCATCACTCCTCGCTTGTGTCCTTCTTAGTTTTGAGAGAACCCCAAGTGTTTTCTCTCTATATTTTCTCAGATACACAATAGGAATCTGCAGGTACATCCCCAATTTCTTGTCATGCCTCAAGGGAACATGGCAGGCCAGCCTAAAGAGCATTTAATCCTAGACAAATTATAGCAAAATAACTTTTAATCTCTGATATTACTCCAGTTGAATTTTCAGCCCTCACAGCCCTATGTACCTTTTCCAAGAGTAGTTTCATGTTGGCTTCTTGACTGAGAAATGCCTTGGCTCTGTTCTCCTGCTTAATTTCAGCTCTTGGAGTCAGTACTCCAGCCCTGTCTACATTTTTCTGCTCTACTGGTCATGACAACACTGATTGACAACCCAGTTAATTCTGCCAAAGGAGGAATGGGACTGAGCATGGAAGGAGAGATCCTTGACTGGCACATGGAATTTGGCCACTCCTTCATTACCTTGGATAAAAGGATCAGAAACTCCAGTTTAAATGCACAAAACATCTTGATTCTATTTTTTTTTCAGGATTGTAGGCTATCGAGCGTGCAGATTTAAAGAGATTCATTTACTTATGGACACTGCTGCAATTTGATTTTTTTCTTATTTGTACTATTTACTACTGAGTATTCTCTAGCAAGGAAAGTCAGTGTTAAATTACTTTCCCTATAATCAGACAAAATTATTTCCTGCAGTTAACTACAGCCAGAGAAAGACTGTCTATCCTTGGATAAAATGTCTTTAAGGTGTCAGAAGGATTTGGGCTGATCTGCTCCTTCCAGGATAAATATACTTGTTTGGTTTCTGTTTCTTGAGGAAGGGGGTGGTTGGATATTTGAAGGTTTTTTTTTTTTTCTTCTGATTTTTGGGTTGGTTTTTTTTTTTTTTTTTTTTTTTTTTTTTTTTTTTTTTTTTGGTATCTCTAGAGTCTGAAAATGAAGGTTGAAATTGGAAACAAAGCAGCAAACATCAAGCAGTCTTGTGCAAAATCCCTAAACACACTCTGCAGTCATGATGCACCAAACATCTGATGAGAGCAAAGGGGTCCCTTTGGAATTTCTGCTGGATTTACAGTGCTCTCACAGCCCAGCTTTTAGCTGTCCACAATTTCAATGTCCAGCTGAAGCATCCTCTGCCCCATGTGAAATGTTACAGGAGAAGTCAACACTCAATTCATACCATTCTTTATATTTTATATTTCTCCCTACTGATTATTGAGGTAATGTCATTCCACTTCCAGACTTCTGCTACTGAAACAATTGTATTTATTAGTTAATCAAACTCTATCTTAAAACTGACCAGCCTGGTTGGTGTCTTCAACCTGCTAAAAGCTTGGCCTGGAGTCTGTTCTGCTTAAAAACACCCAACTAAGCATAGCCTAACTTTACTGGTGGCCAGTTTAAATCTATTTATTCTTGTGCCAGAAATGTTATCCTTGTCTTTTCACCATACTTAGGAAAAATTACCGACACAGTTGATGATTCTCCAGCTGAGAAATGGGACAACATGAAAGCACAAAGAGATGTCTGAATGGAGTGTGTGTGTTGGCAAAGTCGATTTTCTTTTTGCCTTGAGATTTTCTTTTATTCTGCCGAAGCCAATAATAAGATCATGAAAGGCAGAACTAATCTTCCCTGCTGCTTTGAAATTTTCACTTTAGGTTCAGTTTTCCTTTCTCTAAGAGAAGCCTTTCAGAGACTAGGAGGGTTTTTTTTATCCTTTTAGCTCCTATCTGAATGTTTGTCATTCCACACATGGAATAGTTCCTTCCATGAATTACACAGATCCAGAGTGTCCAACTCAACAGCACTTGGAGAAACCTCTTAGAAGGATTTCAAGAAGAAAGTGCCTTGTCCTTTCTTTATCCTGATGCTTCCACATTAATGCAGTGACAGAGAAAGTTAATTAAAGATGAAGAACTGGCAACGTATCTGGGATCTTGTTGCAGAGAACAATTTATGAGAGCAGATTTTCAGCTGATTTAAAGTGTGGTATCTCTCTGAACAAGGAGGTTTGACAATGTGGGTCAGCAGAGCTCCAGGGAGAGGATCTGCCTTTCAACTTGTTACAGACTGTGCAGTAATTAGTGGCCACGAGGAAGGAATAAAATGTGTGTGCAAAGGATGATAATATTTGGTATCAGTTTTGAGGAGTCATAAAAATTCCTCTCCTCCATTCTTCTCTCTTTTAAGAGGGACATGCTGAGATTATGTTGAAATATCCTAATTCCTTGTAATAAGGCAAAAAAGCCATTTTAGAAAATAAAAAACTTTAGAGTTGACTTTTACAGAATTCACATTTATTCTGAAGCAAAATCTACTCCACGCTTGGCATATTTCATAATTTAGAGACAGAGACTTAGTCTAAATCAGCCAAAGAAAAATAAATTTGAAATATATAAAAGACAGGGATAAAAGTATAAAGTAATTTCAGATTATTTGATTTACGCTGAAATATAAATGTTAACTTTGTCTTTCCTGCAGAGCTTGTTATTTTCAAAGTTTCCTTTGCTAATTAGGGATTGTCAATCACTGAGACTCACAGAAAAAGCCAAACAAGACAAAAGAAATACGTGGAGTCTTTCAAAAAAATAAATGTACATGACTTGAACTCCCGGAACTTGTCTTGTGCTGGTGCTCCAGGGCTCCACTTTGCCCATCAGCATTCCTGCCAAAAGATTTGCCTGCTGACATTTACATGAGGAGGTGGCATTTGCTTTTGGGGGATGTATTTGGTGTCGTGTATTCTTTGCAGTAACTCTTTTCGGATGGCATGTAAAGGTCATTTCTGCAGAGCAGAGAACATCTGTAAACTTACAGAGAAAGGATCTGGGCATGAAGCATCCACTGAATAGTAAGGATGTTGCTTGTCTGAAAACTGCAGGGTTTTTTCCTCACACATTCTCCCAGTTTTTCTTTTTTCTTTGTTTTTCCCCTGGTTTCTTTCTGTGAAGCCTGCAGGAGTAAAACTATGCCCACAAAATTATTTCTGCATTGTGGTGCTGCAGATTTTCTTAAAAATATAAGAAAATGTATCTTGGTTGGAAAACTACAAATTAATTTTGCTTGTGAAAAGTCAATTATTCTGATTCATCCAGAGAAGCTGTGGCTGACCCACCCCTGGAAGTGTCCAAGGCTGGGTTGGGCTGGGCTTAGAACAACCTGGTCTAGGATTGTCCTCTACAGACACCCAATGCCATTGTGGATATCCCTGATCCCAGCTGGCTCCAGCTGTCAGCTCTTCTGGATGCTTCAGACACCTTAAAGGCATTTCAAGTGACCCTATTAAAATTTGTATTGTAGATAATGAAATTTAATTGCTTTGTTTATGCTTTGTAAGTCTGGTTATCTTGACAAGAAGATACGTTTATTTATACTGCTATGTTGATATGAATATAAATATATTTATGTGTATATTTATATATTTATATATAAATATAAAATCATGTTGATACCAATGAACTACGTAATCAATACTCAATACAGAACGTCAGTAGCACCAATGGATCCTGAGAAGTTACTGAGCTCATCTCAAAGTCCCAACGTGTTTGTTTATTGAATCACTCCGTGAGCTCCACTAATTATATTGACTGGGGTTTTAATTACTGTCATGTGAATATAAATGCCTCACTCACATGGAGATATCTGCATCTATTGCCTGAATGTAAACACTCCAATCTCGAGCTGAATCTCCACCAAGGAGCCTTCCTTCCTCTCTGTTCCTGGATGATGGAATGACCTGAGCTCTGGGTTATTGATTAAATTCACACTGCAATAGGTCCCCGTGTCAGATTCGACTTTTCAGGCTCATCTTATAAAGGGCTTTGCTGGTGGCTGCCATGTGTAAGCTCAGAATTACAAAAATACTCCTAAAATTCTTCCTTAGAACTGACCTGGAAAAACATCATCATATCCTTGGCATACAGATAAAAAAGACTAAAAAAAAGCATGAATTATTTATTCACTTATGCCTTTGTATTTCTGAAGAAGTATTGGAGCAAATGCCAGCTGAGGACACACAGTTTTCTTGGGAGAGTTTGGGTTTCCACGTACAACTTCTGCCCACAGACAGAAAAGAGAGTAACTCCAGCTCTTCTGGGACACCAACATCTCAGGTTTGAACCCCCGGAAGAGGTGATGGAAATGTTTTTACTGATTGGTACAGTCCTGTACAGCTATTGTCAAAAACACACTATTTGCAGCCCCACATCCCGAAAGAGGCGAAACTTTCAATCACTTTTATGAACTTGTCTTTTGGGAGAGTGCAGAAAATCAGGTTTTGTGGTTGTCATGCAGAAGAAAGAAGAGCCATTTACCAGCAGATTAATTCTAGATAAATCATTATTATTGCCTGGTCTGTGGAGAAATAAATTGCAATGCCACAGTAAAGCCAAAACTGGCTCCTCATGGAGTAGAAAATCAGTCTGGTTTAGAGAGACAAGGAAATGAGGGACTCCACAAAAATATCATTTGATCCTCAGATAAATATTCTGAACCACAGTGGTTGTTCCATCTTCTACAAAACAACACTGAAGAGTATGAAGCTTTGCATGTCAATTCTTACACTTTGTTCCTGATATATTTGGGATGAACTGTTTAAGGTGTCCCAAAGATTTCGAAAAATCTGAATAAATTTTTTTTAACATATAAACCAATTAAGAGTGACCACTCAAATATCTGTCCTGGCAGGACTCAGTCAGGTAGGAGTAATCTGATTACTATTTCCTTTCCTCAAGCTGCTTGGCCTACATGGAATATGTATTCTTTCTAATATTTATTTTTTATTATTTATTTGCATTTTTTTCCAAGGCTGCAATGTAATTAACAGTACTTATCTGATGTCAAAGCATCTCCAGTTTTGCCCAAAAAGCATAATTTAAGAGGCATCAGAATTTTTGCAAATTAATTTAAGTCATATCATTAAGCAGTGAATGAACAGAGAAAAAGAAATCAGTAGAACCAGGTAATGAATTTATAACCATAAAGATTTTTCATTTGTGGAATGAATTTTAAACAGATGAATGGGAGGGGTGGTCAATTTAAAAGGCTTAAATGTGGAATCAATCCATTGTAAGACTGAACTGTTCTCAAAATTATTTTTTGCATAAGTTTTGTCAAGTGATTAAAAAAAAATTTGAAACCTCCTAACAATTTCTGAAAATTATTTCTGTTACTGCTACCTTGGAAACACCATTACAAACTCCCTAATTTTGTAGGATTTACGTCAAGAGATTTTTTTTCATTTATTTTCCATTATGAAGCCAAAAAGACTGAGATGAGTTGTTCAAGTTCCAGAAAGTAATCAAAACACCAGAAAGTACTTTTAGAAGTTGGACTATATTTGTTATAATGTGCAAGCATACCTAAAAAATTATAGTGAAAAACATCACTCCTTTAAAATGAAGTCATTATGAAATTCTCTGATTCTCTTGTCCCTCTGAGAGGATGAAATGGAACCTGTTGGCAAAAGGAGACCCTGAGGACAACATCATCCTCCCAGCCCACAAACCACGGTAAATCTCAATTTCTTGATTGTTGATTCTGTTTGCTGGGCTTTTCTGGAGGTTGAGTTTTGGGGAGGTTTATGTCCTTTTCCCTGTTTTTATTTACAAGCAACAGACATTTGCGGCTCACATTGCTGTGTCACTGGTCTCACAATCCTTTTCTCTTACTCTGACACCTCATAACTATTTTAACTATTTTAACTATTTTAATAGTTTCACCATTAACAATGAAGATTTTCTTATGGTGGAGAAAATAGTAGGTTTGAAAAAAGATATCTGTGTCTTGGGTTGCAATGCCTGATGGAACCAAAACTATATATTTTATTGCCAGCTTTTAAAACCAGTTGGGGAGGTGTTTTCTTTATCTTTTCCAGGACCCATCCCTCATAACTCCAGAGACATCTTCTGTTAATGGGCAGCTGCTCAATCCAGCTGCGGCTGTATTCTTTATCTCTTCCACCACCCATCCTCCCTCCAGGGAATATCTGCTGTTCATGGGCCATCCAGGCTCACTGCAGGGCTGATACAATTCCATCATCCCATGGGGAGATGCTCCACCCAGGGAGAGGAGCCAACCATTCCTACCTGGATAAAACCTGGCATTCAGAACACCAGCACAGCCTGTTTGCACTGGATTCCCGGAGGAAAACCAAACCCATCTCAGCACCACTGGACCTTCAGAGGAAAACTCCACCCTTGAACAGGATCATCTGTGCTCCAACAGAACCACATCTGTCACTGCAGGAGGACTTGATTGGACTGACACCAACAGCCTGACCAACAACAGGGTGCCAGGTTGTGTTCTGACTCTGTCAGTGTTTTCTTTTTGTTTGGTTGCTTTTTTTTGTACTACTGCATTTTTAATTTCCTAATGAAGAACAGTTATTTCTATTCCTATATCTTTTCCTGAGAGCCCCTTAATTTCAAAATTATAATAATTTGGAGGGAGGGGGTTCACATTCTCCATTCCAAAGGAGGTTCCTGTCTTCCTTGGCAGATACCTGTCTTTCCAAACCAAGACAATCTGTAAAACTCTGTATAATAAGATCCAAACCACACTAGAACAGGACTCATCATCCTTGAATATCTTCTGTTTCTCTATTAATTTTTTTTTCTTTTCTCCACATGCCCTTTTCAAAGCTGTCTCAAACGTCAATTCCACTCAAGGCTTGAAAATGGGATTTCATATAATGTCATTCCTTTTTCCCTTTTGAATTTTGTTTGTTCCTTTCTTTTCCTTCCTTTCTTTATTGCTCCTTCAGAGGGTTAGGCTAAACTGTAATTTTATTTAGCCTTATTTATACCAAGTAATTTCTTTATTTTGTTGCCTTTGCCACAAGAACTACAAGGGAGCCCTTGCTTTTGTTTAATGTCACCTAATTTGAACATGTCTTTTTACCTTTAGGCACAGAATCTTCAATATTTACCACAGATGCAACAACCCAATTGTGGGAAACATGGGAGGGAAAAAGTAATTAGCACAAAGAGAAAATGGTATAAATATCAAGAAGAGAAGACAATGTGTTGGAAGACAATATAAATAATAATTATAAAGAAAGGCAGTGAAAGTCACTATAGTAAAGATTTCCCAGTCAGCAGACAAACAAATCTAATTTTTTTAACAATAGATGTATGAGTTGTGAAGGAATGTGAGACAGAGGCACATTTAGGTTTGGAAACACAGTCAAGATTTCGATAATTAGATTTTTTGTTGCACTTGGTTTAATCATTCACTTCTGGTGTGAGCAGTACAGGCTGCTTTTCATTAAAAATAAATATAATCAGCACCACATTGTTTTGGTGTTCCAGCAGAATTGGCTTTGTTGCACCAAAAAAAAAGTCCTGTGAATAATAATCTTTTAAATTACTATTTTTATTAGGAAAATGCAACCTGGATAAGAAATGAGGACCCAATTTTAATAGGGAAAAAGAAAAAATAAATCTTAAAAAGTGTGCAATTTGGACAGAATTGAGTATTTTTAATTTTTTTTCCTTGAAGACTTCAGTTGGCTTTGGACTCAGATGTGATTATCTGTCTCTACTGCTCTCAAGGCCTGGAAATTGAATACTCAGCATATTGCAGGTGAATGAACCTCGTTTAACTCGGGCAAATAATATAAAAATCATATTTTATTAATGTGAATAAGAAAAGAGAAGAGAAGATACATTTTTGTTGTTTGCTTTCTGTAGCTCTTTAAAGTCGCAGCCAGTCCCTAAAACTATGTCAGGTTTTTGCTGAGGAAGCATATTTTTAATGTTTGGTGATTGTTTTTTTTTAAAAAAAGTTTCAGCTGCTGAAAATTAATAAATTTCAATGTATTTTCCTCTTCATGGTTCTCAGTTAACAGCAGGAAGAGTGACAGAGAATGGAAAAGAAAAAAATTAAAACAATTTTTTTTCCTGGCTACAATAAAAAGCTTAAAAATATGATCAGGGAGAACTTTAAAGGAAAAAAAAATAAAAAGAGAAGATATTGTTGTTTGTTGTAGCAAAGGAAGGCAGGTGGAGACAGGCTGGCAGGCCTGAACATCACCAGGTAAATTCCAGGAAGGATAAACTGTTCCAGCCAGAGGGAGTAAAGGCTGAGAAACATATGGGCATCTGGAACTGGGAAGAAAATTTATATCCATCAAAACACTGAGTTCCTGAAAAGGTTCATATGAGAATCTGGAAAGTTAAAAAAGTTGTGTTATTTTGAAGGACAAAGATCTGTGAGAAAGGAAAAGGGAGAGGGACTTTTTCCAAGCACAGATAGTAACAGGACAATGGGAATAGCCTTAAACTGATGGAGGGGAAATTGGGATATTGGGAAGAAATTCTTTCCTGTGAGGGTGATGAGGGACTGGGATGGAATTCCCAGAGAAGCTGTGGCTGCCCCTGGATCCCTGGCAGTGTCCAAGGCCAGGCTGGATGGGGCTTGGAGCAACCCGGGACAGGGGAAGGTGTCCCTGCCCATGGCAGGGGGTGGAACTGGATGAGTTTAGGGTCTCTTCCAACCCATACCATTCTGTGACTCAGTGATTCCCTGACTCACACTGGAAGGTGGGTGCTGAACATTGACACACCAGATTGTGCTCTAAGCTGGTGCTCCTAAGGCAAGATAAATAAATTTCTTTCCCCCCTTTTCCCCCCTCCTTTTATCTCTAGATACTTAGATCAGTGCCACAGTTTTTTTTTTGGTTTTTTTTGTTTTTTTTTTTTTTTTTTAAATTGGCAAAACTGAATGAGTCATAGGATTAGAGATTCTTCTTCTGTCCCTCTAAGATGAGTAAAGAAACTCTTCAGATAAGGAAGCTCAGAACAGTGAACTCTCTTAGTGGCAACCACTTGTGCCTTCAAGGACAAGGACTCTCTGCATGGGTGTCCTGTGCTGCCTTCAGGAAATGATAAATTCCACTTCAGTTCCTTTTTGGTCCAACCATTTATCACCTTGTTTACATTAGCAACAGCCTTGGGAAAAACTTTCTTCAACATGTTTTGCATGGGGACTCGGAATTAAGTGCTGCTCCCTGAAGGCTGGAACAAAATAATTTGTAGGAACCTTTCCAACCCCAGACATTCTGTGATATGATTTTTGTCTCCCCTGCCCGAGACTGAAAGCAGCACTTAAGTGCCATGTAAGGTCAAGGACTTTGGAAACAAAGTCTCAGACTGGTTTATCTTAATTTCATTTACAATAGCACAGAAATGATATCGGCTAAAATAGAAGGAGGCAGAAACCCAAGAAGAAGAAGAAGAAGAAGAAGAAGAAGAAGAAGAAGAAGAAGAAGAAGAAGAAGAAGAAGGTGAAGAAGAACTTAAAACTTACTATTTGGTCTTGCCATGGTAAAATACCATTTCTCCTGCAGAGTAACACTTCAGAAATAGGACAAAAAGTGTAATTTAATAGGAAGAGGATAAGGAAAGTTATTAAAAATTAATTGTTTTGTTCCTTCAACATGACACTCATGTTTGTGATGGCCATGGAGTCATTGAATGATCATGGAGTCATTGAGTGGTTTGACTTGGAAAAGATGGTAAAGATCATCTTATTCCAACTCCTGCCATGGGCAGGGACACCTTCCACTATCCCAGGTTGCTCCAAACCCTGTCCAGCCTGGCCTTGGGCACTTCCAGGGATGGTGGTTGTCTACCTCCACAGGTAGATGATACTCTGTGCCAAGATCTTTATTACAAAAGTTGGGATATGCACAGCAGGAACAAAACACTGCGAGAAGAATAAAAAATAACAGACCCAGAGCCTCACCACTCCCCTGGGTAATTGTACCTGAGGGCTGTTAAACAAACTGCCAGAGCCTGTGCTCTGTTTACCACCCCGTGATGTTTATAAAAGCGAGATAAGGAACACTCCTGGACGTTATGGTTTAGCCAAACACAAAGTAGACTTTAATCAGACGAGGTTTACTGCCTCACGTCAGTGTCTGGGAAGCAGCTGGGTTTGTGCCTTTAAAGGGAATGCAGCTCCTGCTCCTGCCACTTCAACCCACCTAGGAATATACCATGCCTTGGTGACACTGAAGGATGAGCTGGAAGGTGCTTTTTGACCCATAAATGTCTCTCAGCATCTTTACAAAAATTGATTGGGGGCATTTTAAGGAGTTTCACCTCTGCACTGGTGTGTCCACAGCTGGATATGACATGAGCAGTGGCCTGACCCAGTCCTGACCCTCTCACTGTCCCAAGGGAATCACAAACACCAGGCATGGCCACAGCTCAGAGCTGCCACCAATCCCCAAAATTGATCCTCTTTATGTAATATTCAAACACCACAAATAAATTTTCTCAGAGAGTGAATTTTGTGGCTTGGAGCAGAGTGGTGCATTTCCCATTCTGCAGTCCTGCCTCCTGCCCACAGCTGGGTACAGATGAGGAGAGTGCAATCTGGGAGGATTAGGAGGAGCTGAGATGGATGGCAAGGATGCTGAATCCTGCAGCCCACACAGTGAAAAGCTCACAGGGTCAGCGCTCACAAAATACAGTTCTCTCTGTACCTGAAATCCAGATAAAATGTTTCAATCAATAAATCTTAAATCATGATACTTAAAAAACCTTGGGCAGGTAGGAGAGGTGGGGAGCTGGATCTCCATGGAGACACAGCAACTAAAGCACAGTCCAACATTAATGCAGCTGTTTTATCACTTGTTGGGTCTGAAGTTATCCTTTCCCGAGCTCTGAAATGAGCTGGATGCTTCTTGCCTCAGCTTTTCAAAGATCAAGGGCACAAACACCAAAATCTCCGTGGGAACACAGCTATTCCCACTTGGAATGGGTGCAGCTGGCAACTGCTAAACTTCCTTTTCCTCCTCCAAAAAGAACAGGAATTCTCTGCACCTCTCAGGTCTCAGGGATGAGGTTTCTCTCTGAATTCCTTTCCCTGGGACCAGCTGCTGTCCACTGGTGCTGTGCATGAAGAAAAGGGTGGGGACACGCTCCCACCTCATGGGGGGATTCCATGCAACATGTGAATTTACATGAAACACTGGGATGCAAATATTACTTCATCCACTACCCATAACCCTTTCTATAAGGCCCAGGAGAGCTGCTCCCAGCGTGGCTTTGATATGTAATAAATTTATTTCTGTGCACCAAACTCTTTTCCGAAAATCCCAGAATGGTTTGGGTTGGGACAGACCTTACAGATCACCCAGTTCTACCCCCTGCTGTTCCTCCACTCCTACTTGCAGGCAAATTCTTTTTCTGCTGTACAAAATAAACAATTTATTTTAACCCTTTGCCTTCTGTGAACTGCTTGAAATTATTTTGTGGGTCTATTTTGAAGCTCCTTCTCTGTGGAGCCATCAACTGCAACTAATCATGACTTCATTCCAGAGAAACATTGGCTTTTGTTTCCAAAATACTCCAGGAACATTGCTCAGAATGTTCCAAAATACTAAACAAATAATGAAGGGCCCATCTCAATCATTAAAAAACTGATCATTGAGTGAATCACTCTGTTTTTATCTGAGGGAGCTCATGTTGAGATATGTGTCATGTTGGTATTTGTTCTGGCTTCTGCCAGAGCACCAAAATCCAAAACTTCTGAAAATTTATCAAAAATAAGTGAAAATAAATAAGGTTTTGTTTATTACAGCAATGATATTATTACAGTGATTGTATTGATAGCAGTTTAAGTAAAAAATTCTGTATGTATGAATGAATTAAAAACTGAATTAAAATTAAAATGAATGAATTTAATATATGAATTAAAAATTCTGCATTCCAGGTGAGCCCTGGAAAACAAATTTGGAGACAATAATATGGGACAAAGAAAGAAATAGTTTCATTGTCTGGGAGAGATGAACAGTGCTAGAGACAAGAGTTGATTGCTCTGCCAGTTCTTCTCTTCCATTTTCTGTCAATAATCCAATATAACTGGGGGAATCCAGACTGAAATATGGTTTCTTTGGTGCATCTAGGACTTTGCATTTATATTGCTGGAGGTGCTTCTAACTCAGGACAGTTTTCCTGCCTTTTTTTGAGCTCAGAGTTGCCTTTCCAATGTTTCCTTTGCTTGGTTTTCCCAGCAGTCATTCGGTGTGATGGACCTGAGTGGAACCCCAAACTATTCCAAACTCAGCACTATTAGAATCATCTTAAAACATTTTGAAATCACTCTCACATGAAACCCCATCTATTTCAAGTAGTTGAGGTCAAAAGAATTATTGGATTTGGCACAGGAGAGGCTAAACAAACTGATTTCGCTTTCATGTCACCTTTGTTTCCTGGGAAAGTCATGGAATACGTGTCGGTCTGGATCAGGGAACAGGAACACTGAGCTCTGCACTGCTCACAGGACAGAGATCTCCTGGAACAAGCAGGTTTGTGGCTGGCAGCAGCAGGAATAAAGTATCCACAAAACAAATAGTGAACCCGGAGTAAGGTGAGTTTTGGGACATGCTTTCACCTAGAGGTGGTTGATCTAACCCCAAATTAGAATCAAATGACTGTCAAAAATGGAACAAAAAACTAAAGGTTTTATTTCAGAACATGGTGAAAAGTCCTCTGTAAAAGCTCTCCATTCTACTGACCCTCCTGACAGATTTGAATCCTGCTCAGCAGGTGTCCCTGTCTTGGAGGTCTCCAAACAGTAATGTGGAGAAAGTTTTAAGAACTCTGCTCATCATTACGGAGTCATTTGTTTCTTTTCTTGCCCTTTGGAATCCCAGGGAATGGTTAAAGTTTCCAAATGGAACGTTTGCCTTTGATTCTTTGTTCAAGCCACATTTAGCATGGAAGGCCCTGTACCTCAGCACTGACACCTCTCTTTGCAATAAGCTTTGGAAAAATTCCCTCGGGGAAAGTGCAATTAGAGCAGGAGAGGAACACAGTGACTCAGAACACGCTGTTTGGAGCTGGCAGGGAAGCGATGCTCTGCTGGGGCTGGGAGATGCAGCAGCAGTGAAAAGGATGGAGAGTCAGAAGTATTTCCCTAAAAAATGTGTCCCACTGGGCCTCCAAAAGTGCCTGGGCTTCTCTTAGGTCATTTTGCACTCTCTTGTCTCCTGGAGCTGATCAATATTCAGCCACATGAAAATAGCTCTGCACACCCGTCTTTTAACCATGGAATTGTCCCCATACACAAATTGAGTGACACTGACTGTCAAAAGTTTCTGAATACTATATTTGCTCACAAGAGTGAGAAGCAACACTGGCATCTCTGGGGCTTCAGGATGAGCTTAAAATTGGGGATCCCAAGCCCAGGTGAGGCACTGCAACCATCCTGAGGCCCAAGGAGAACCCTGGAGCTCTGAAAGGAACTGTCCCACCTCTAGCTTGTTTGAGAGGCTACCAACAGATCTCCTGGGAGATGAGAAAGGGAAAGAAAATTGTTATTCCCCTTCTTGTTGGCTGTTTCCAGAGCTGTTGGATATCCTTGAAGAGAGCTGGATCCTCCCTGATCCTGGACCATGGGGTTATTGAGAGGTGGGACCACTGAGAGATGTTAAAGGATGAATTATTGCTCTTCTTCCAGTCTCATGAGAGGGTGAGAATGTCTTCATATCAGAAGTCAGGGGTCTCAAGATCTCTAGCTACAATGCCTTTTAAAGATTTATTATCTAATGAACTGCTGCCACAAAGTTTGTTCCTGTTTTCACACCAATCACTGATTATTTTGCTTTACACATTTTGCCACAGTGCGGATTTTCTTAACCAATCATATAACAACACACAAACCCACAGTACTACACCTTAAAACTTCTTACTACCCTTGTAACTACTTCTATATCTAAACTTAAAACTTTCCACTGCCTAGCTTGGCATGTTTCTGCCTCAACTACAAATCCACATTCTTGCTTCTGGTGTCTAAATCTGGAAGCCTTTTCCAAAGTCTGAAATCAAACCCTGTATTCATTTTGATGTCTGGGCCTGCAGGAACAAGGTCTTGAGAGCTTTCTGTGATTTCTTTTGATTTCCCACACTGGGCCCATGCTGAGAACTGCCTGGGCAGTAAGTCCTGGTGGCTGGGTGGATGTGGAAGCTGTAACATCTGAGAGGACGCTTGTGGAGGACAAGTCTAGAGCTTTACCTTTTGATTGCTATATAGATTTTTGGTTTTGCCCTTCCTATGATTCTCTTTGACTGCACACTTCAGAAAATTGTATTTGGAGCTCTAGAAGATATAATTCCCCAAAGGGCAGTTCCCACTAACTTTAAACACATGGCAGCTGAGTAGGATGCAGGAAAAAGAGCAGGTGAGTCACTGTTGAGAAGCTTTTTTTGACATTTCTTGTTGCTTTATGGTCTGTAAACTGTGGCTACTTCTGAGAACACTGATGAGATCAAATGCTTCTCCTTCATTAGTCCATTAGTCCAGTTTTCCCACTGAATCTCCTTCTGGTCTTGGTCATGTTTCTGTTCATAAGCTCTGCTTGTAGCTGGTGGCAATTTCCTAATAGAGGCAGGAACTTTTCAAGATGTATCCATGTATTTATCCCAGGAAACCATTTCACATGGTCTCAAAATTAATAATCTTGGTGTCCAAATTTCAAAAACCTGATTTATTAAAATTCTCTCATTGTTTTGAATATGAGTAATGTTTGTCCATCAAGATGCTTCTAAGGTGATGCCACTCTCAGATTATTACCTGGTAAGGCAATTTCAGAAAAAAGAAATTTGAAGTTCTCCAAAGAGAGAAACAGAGCAGCACTAGGGCCTTTAGTTAAGTAGTCTGACAGTAAAAGACCATTGAGGGATGGGAGTGGAAAGGAGGAAAGAAGCCCTTTAAAGCGCCCTTCTCCCTCTTATACTTTTAATTGGAGATAAATATAAGTGAAAAACACTGTGAGCAATGGAATCATCAACATCTCACAGGGAATTTTTGCACAGGCATGGAGTGACAAGACCAGGGTGAATGGATTCAAACACATAGAGGTAGATTTAGATGAGCTATTAGGAAGAAAATTTTCACTGTGAGGATGGTGAGACCCTGGCACAGGGTGCCCAGAGAAGCTGTGGCTGCCCCTGGATCCCTGGCAGTGTCCAAGGCCAGGCTGGACAAGGCTTGGACCAGCCTGGGATAGTGGAAGGTGTCCCTGTCCATGGCAGGGGGACTCAAATAAGGTGGTCTTTAATTTCCCTTCCAACCTGAACCACTACTTACCTGTCCCTTGAACAAAACAGAATTTAATTATGCCATTTCAAGTTTTTAAGTGTAGAAGAACAGGAAATGGAAACTCCTGGGTGACACTGGAAACGATGTGGAGACCACGGACCACAGTAAAGGACAAAGAGCTTAGAAACAACAGGGGCAAATGAACAGCAAAGGGGAGGATGATCACAGGCAAGCCTCTGAAACATTTAATGGCAAGCTGAACCTTCATTTATTTAGAGACAATGTAGATCTGTGTCACTGAACTCTGTGCAAATTGCCACGGGGTCTTTCTAATGCCCACTGGGCCTGAGTTCAGCAGCGTGATGGATTGTTCAATTTCCTGAGTAAACCAAGGGCTCTCTGTGAATTTTAGATGCTAATCTTCTGATTGAACTCCATTGCCAGAGAGACCTGCCCTACAAAGTTTGCTAATAAGAATTGATCCAACTGTTGATAAGGATTTAAAAGGTTGATGCAGGATATTAGCCACGTATTGAACGTAGCTGCTCCCCAGCTACTGATACAGAAAAAGTGTAAGGCTGATTTAAAGCTGCTAAAAATTAATAGATATCATCTCTACATGAAGTGACATCATTAATGTGTCGCTAAGTTCAGGGACACCTTGATGTGAAATCATGAAAATTTGAGGTGTGAGAGAAAGATAAAAAGTACATGCCACTGGTGTGTGTATTGTAACACACATTTATATCCCTTTTGTCCTTCTTTCAGCAGGAATTTCTTCACCGAAAGGGTTGTGAAGCATTGGAAGGGGCTGCCCAGGGAGGTGTTGGAGTCCCCATCCCTGGAGGTGGTCAAGGAAGCCTGGAGGTGGCACTCAGTGCTCTGGGCTGGGGACAATGTGGGGATCAGGCACAGCTTGGACTTGATGGTCTGAGAGGTCTTTTCCAACCTAAATGATTCTGAGAGTTTTAAAAGTGAAGACACAAATTTTGAAAATTCTGAGGGAAGGAATTCCCCAAGGGGCTCAGAGAAGATTTCAAACTGAACCCAGCTGTGATCTATCAGTGTCATCATGGTCTAAATTACCCTGGGTGGGCTTGGCGGCCTCAATACCAAAACCAGTGTTGTGTTGCACCTTACATGTCCAAAAAGCCGAGGACCTTCTCTTCCTGCAATTTTCCAAAAAGAAAAATCCATCAGCATGGTTTCATTGGTGCTGTGGAAAGTCAGACCCAGCCATTAGGACTTGGATGTTTATTCCAAGAGGTGTAATGGGGAAAATCATGGACATATCTCTCAGCAGCCTCCCAAAGGGGTCTGCTGCTGTTGTGTAGAAAAATCCTCTCCATCCACAGGTTTTTTGAACACTTCCAGGGATGGTGATTCCACCACTGCCCTGCACAGCCTATTCCAATGTCTGAGCACCCTTATAGTGAAGGAATTTTCCCCAATATCCAATCTAAACCTTGCCTGGGTTTAGATCTAAATCTAAATCTGTTTAGATCTTGCAATCTAAACAACTTGAGGATGTTTCCTCTGGTTCTATCACCTTTTACCTGGGAGAAGAGACCTGAGTTATATCTCGGGAAAACTCAGTAATTTTTATCTGTTTCTTCTTTGCTTATTACTCCTAAAGCAGACAGAGAAGGACAACTGAAGGAGAGACACAAAAAACCCCAAAGTAACTGTCTTTTGTTGAAAAATCAAGACAATTCAGATGTCAGGTTACTATTAGGGAATTCTAAGAGCTTTCCTAATTAGCCTTACGTTAGAAGGCAGTAATTAGTATGTGTGCAGTACCAGCCCCTTCATCAAAAATTGATTTGGTTTAATTAGATTTACACATCTGCCATTTCTTTAAACCCTGAAGTAATTTGAGGCTGTGGATGGGCCTCCACATCCCTAAATCAGAAGGTGAAAAACAGACACGTAGACCCATAGCAAGATTTGCTAAATCTGGTGGAGTGCAGCACAGTCACAACCAACACTTGTATCCCAGAGTTCCTGGATACTTATGCCACATAAATTGAGTCTGACTTTCATTCAATAATTCTGGTTTGAGCACCCAGAAGATCTCAAGGGATGGACACCAGTTCCTGGGGTGATGATTTTTTCTTTTATTGAAGGGATCTGTAAAGGCCAATGTTCTCAGAGTCAGAGCAAACAACATTTACTTGAGCGAGTATTCAACTGGGTACACTGAGATGAGAAAATAATCAATTAACATGAAAAAATCCTTATCAGTCAATGGAAGAGAGCGAAAAAACCCTGAGGAATGTATCTTATCAACACTGAGATTTATGGATGGTTTGTTAATAGATTTTCCCTTAAATCTCAAATTACAATGAGAACTGATATGCAGAGGAGTAATCACAACAGGCAGGATCAGAGATTCTAAATAAAATGAAGGGATTACAAACCTTTTTTTGTTTGTCAAGATCCTCCTGGTGTTCTCAGTAAATCCATGGAAGTTTCTCAATGCAGAAGGCCAAAAATGGATTAACAGCTCTCAGATTTTTGCTCCTTGGCTCTACCCAAACAGAAATACAAAATTAACAGTTTGGATGCAGCTCTCCAACCTGAGTGATTCCATAATTCTAAGGGACAAGAGGTGGCTGAGATGAGGAGGGGATAGGTTTGGTCAATATTGTAGAGAGAAGTCTTCTCAGAACTTTGCTGGGCTTTGCAATGAAGCATTTTTCAAGCTGTATGTTCATCCAAGAAAATTGTTTATTGCATGGGATGTACCCACAAATGGCCTGAATTACATATCATGGCTGACACAAAAACCCCCCATTTTCTACATTCCCTAATTCTAGACAAGAAAGACTGGGATTTTTTAAAATTTATTATTTATCTTTTATGTGATAAAAATAAAAAACAAAAAAAAAAGCTTTATATTTCTATGTTCGAAGCCTGTCCTTGCAATCACTGAGACTCAAAGAAGCCTGTCTAGCAATTAATTTTTTTGGATAGCCCTGACATACCATGTTTGTATTATGACACATCCAAATTTTTAATGGCAATTCGAGCCATCTCCCCATTTCGATTGAAAGGCTACAATATGAGATAAGACCTAGGGGAAAAAAGTCCTTTATTCAATCGTAAAATCTGCTTTGATGCAGCTGGAATCACCTTTCTGGCCACGTAGGGAATGACTTTTCTCTCTCTCTTACACCTTCTAAAAACTGGGAATGATTTTGTGATGGGCATTTTAACCTGAAAACTACTAGTGATTAAATCTGATTCTGCTAGAAATCCTTGGCTGAAGGATATCTCAGAAAGCCTGGCCCTGACCTCTGAGTTTTGAATCTTGTCTTTGGGAGATTTTTTCAGAGAAAAGAAAAAAACCCCAAACAAACCCCAAATCCTCTTCATCCCTCTAAAACCATTCCTTCCATTAAAGTGAAATTTTAAGGTGATAGAGGTGTGATGTCTCAGGGCTTTCCAGACCTGTGAATGAGGCTAGAGCACAATTCATCCCATCCTAAAAGAGGCATCCAAAACAAGCCCAAAGAGCTGCATCTTAGAGGTTTCTATTCCTTTCCCC
This sequence comes from Sterrhoptilus dennistouni, assembly GCA_013397095.1. Classification (NCBI taxonomy): domain Eukaryota; kingdom Metazoa; phylum Chordata; class Aves; order Passeriformes; family Zosteropidae; genus Sterrhoptilus; species Sterrhoptilus dennistouni. Next base: position 737,997 of record VWZU01003040.1, on the reverse strand, counting down.
TGAGTGGCCAGAGGGGAGTCAGGGGTGAATCTTCTGTGGGTAAATGTCTATTTCAGCTGGTCAGGTCTAACCACGTAATCAGGATGCTTTTATTAATTAAACAAGATGAATGAGCATTTTATCTGAATAGATTACATGGATCAAACCTCTATTTCTGTCTGTTCAGGGTAGATGAAAACCAGATTTTGACAAGCCTGGATAGCCAAACAGCTTGAAACACTTACTTTGTCTTGAACTTTGTTTTATGTGAATAACTCTTGTGTATCATGTGGGATGGAGCTCAGAGAAACCTGAGATAGTGGAAGGTGTCCCTGCCCATGGCAGAGGGTTGGAACTGGGTGATCTTTAAGGTGCTTGGATGCATTGGATGCACTGTATTCCAAATTATTGCTGTCGCTGAGATCACAGACTCATAGAATTTTGGTTTGGGTTGGAAGGAACCTTAAAGATCATCCAGCTCCACCTCCCACTATCCCAGGTGTTGCACTGCACCAGGCAAATGATTTTATATAAGGAAAATGGTCCCAGTTTCACCCCAGGACCCTGTAAGGGAGGAACAACAGAAATGTCTTTGCTTTCCTGACAGTAATTGTCTCAATGTCAGGACAAAAACACTGACAGGTCTCTTCAGCTGTTCCTCAGAAATGTAGATGGATTCTATTGACAGCAAGCCAAATTGTCCCTCCTAAAACATTAAGTATTTAAGAAGGAGCAAAGAGTTGCTCAAGTGCATTTTTGGACTGCCTTAGCCAGTGCAAGAGTTTTCTCTACATTGTGTTTGACTTATATTTATGTTGTTTGATACTGTTTGTTATTTTTTGTCATTATTAAAACCTTTTCTTTTACAAAGCACATCCAGAGAAGTTGTCTGGCTGTTATTAAGTCACTCTGGGAGGCTGCAGGTCAACCCTCAGACTTGACACATCTTCAGGGGTCTCATTACACTCTGGCCACATGGAAGATTGTATCACCCAGGGTGATCCAGTCCCAGTCCAACCTGGCCTTGGACACTTCCAGGGATCCAAGGGCAACCTCAGCTGCTCTGGGAATTCCATTCCAGGACCTCCTCACCCTCTCAGGGAAGAACTCCAGCAGGACTGAGCTGGCTGCAGGCTGGGATTGCATCCCAGGAGCTGCCAGGGAAGGAAGGACACGTCTGCCATGTGTCATCACAGCCAACCCCCACCACCCATCAAAATCCTGCTCTGACCTTTCAAGCAACACCTCTCAGGGGTAAATATTTCATGCAATAAATGTGTTTCTTCACTGTACACCAAGAGCACAGAATCTGATAAAGTTCTGAGGTTTCCTGCCAAGATTCAGTGTGGCAGATTGGGCTCCAAATCACCATACATGAGTTTTTCCTCCTCATTCAGATGCACTTTCACTGCATCCTATATATTTTTTGTAGTGTATGTACAGTATCAGATGCCCAGTCAACAAAAAAGGTTTTAATAATATGACAGGCTACTTTGTTATTGATGTCCTAAACATGTCGAGATAAATTTTAATACTACTTAAATCAAAAATTATTATCCAACTACGTTCAAAGGGAGAAGAAAAAGCATGAACACATCAATTCATTATTAAATGAAGAGAAACATCAGAGAAAAGGTATTTGTTTTTTTCCAACATTTATATTTGAGGAATAATAATAACAAAAAAACCTTATTAATTCAATATTTTAATTAGCTAGAGAGATAATTATTCTTTCCCCTCCCAAATTTCTAGAGAGCTAATTTTAGCTATTATTTTTTTGAGGAGATGGAGTTGGAGCTGCATACTTGAATACTGAAATAGACCTGCTTTTCACAATTTCTGATTCATTGCATATGGTGAAATTTTGTGTTCTAACTTGAAATCACAAAACAGTTTTCCTAATCTTCAGTGTAGCAACTGAATCTGTTTTTCATCTGGTAACACAGATGCTTTTGGAAAATATAGAGCTGAACATGCCATTGTGCAGGTTGCATCTGAAGAAAAACAATTATAATTACAAAGTTCCATTGAAGTTACAATTAAAATTATTCAGAAGTCCGGAAACACTGGAAGAATTTGTCTGTGCAATCTCAGTTTTCTTTTCTATCTGAGAAACTAAAATTCCATTGTATATTTTGACATTGTTAATCTTTTTTTATTCAGCATACTCAAAGCCATTTTGGTCTCCGTTCTGAGGTGATAAATTTTCCTTATTCATTCTAGATGGAATTTCATGTCCAGCAGGAAATCTGGGCTGCATTACAGGAACCTGTGGCTCAGATCATGCAGAGATTCAGGCAGAGCAAGGTCTCGTGGTGGTGGTTGAAATATTCCCTCTGCAGTCAGGGAGATTTACTCTTGTCCTTCCTACTAATTCTGTTCCTGGTTTTAGGCCTGGTGAAGATGATCAGCATAAATTGCCCAAGTTCACACGGCTTTCCTGGGAATAAATTTCTGTTTCCTATTGGGATTCACACTATTAATTTATTTGATTGGTTCAACCAGTCAACATAAGAGAGTTCAGGTGTCCCTTCAGGTAGGTGCTGACAAGTGTTCTAAGACACAAAGAAAGGATGCCTCAAGAAGCAAAAATCACAGAAATCAGCTTTTTTGTATTTACTGGCCTTAAGCTGGGTTTACGGCAATATTTAGGGTTCTTCTCAAGAGTCATCTTCAACCATTCCTCACCACTGAGCTGTTTCACCCTTAAATACACTTTACTTCAGGCTGCCAATGCTGTGGCAGAGAGAAACAACACCTGGGTGTGTGTGCCTTATCTGTCCTTCCCAGTTTGCCTCTGCCACTGAGCAGCTGATGTGGGTGGAGAGTTGTAGAAACACTGGGAATTAGGCACAGGGAGCTGGGGGAACACTGAGGAGGTTTGGCAGTGCTGGAGTCTGTGAAATCATGTCAAGTTTTTGTTGTGTCTTCATTGAAAACTGTGGGTGGTTGTAAAAGTAAAGTGTAGCCCTGGTTCCATTCTCCTGAGGTGTTTTGGTTTTCTGAAATTCTTTTCCCAAGGAGTTTTCTGTAAGCAAGAGAAATGTTTTTTGTACTTGCACCTATGTTATTCATTCCTTTTCCTAGGAGGGACTTCTTCTAGGATGTCCTTCTGGTCTGACCAACGTGATTGAAGAGGTTTGTCTTTGTTTCACCAATTGAATTGGTCTGTGTAGACTAGTATAAAAGGGAGACACATCCCAAAAATAAAGGAGTAATTGTCAGCCTTCTGAAGTGGGAGTCTTGTGTCATTGTAGTGTACAACAAGATCACACAGGGAGCTGGGGGGACACTTGAGGGGGTTTGGCAGTGCTGGAGTCTGTGGAATCGTGTCAAGTTTTTGTTGCGTCCTCATTGAAAACTGTGGTAATGGGTGGTTGTAAAAGTAAAGTGTAGCCCTGGTTCCATGTCCCCTAGGTGTTTTGGTTTTCTGAAATTCTTTTCCCAAGGAATTTTCTGTAAACAAGGAGAAATGTTTTTGTAACTGTACCTGTGTTATTCATTCCTTTTCCTAGGAGAGACTTCTTCTAGGATGTCCCTCTGGTCTGACCAATGTGATTGAAGAGGTTTGCCTTTGTTTCACCAATCAAATTAGTTGTATAAAATAGTATAAAATGGAGACACATCCCAAAAATAAGAGTCGTTTTCAGCCTTCTGAATCTCAGAGTCTGTGTCACTGTCATGTAAAACAGTGTCAGTAAAGTCCTTTATTGCAGGGCTAAATCAACCTCAAGAAGGCAGAGCTGTTACAGTCTGAGCCAGGCAAAAAGCCTCTAACACAGAGTCCCTAAGTCCCAAGCAGAAGCAGCAACATCTTTATCAGTGGTGTAGGCAGTGACAGAACCCGTGTCCCGTAACCGCTTTATCAACAGCAGCCACAGAAGCAACAATGACAGTGGCATTTTTGGTGTTTTGTGAGCCTCCTAGCATCCTCAAAGTAGTGCATTTTATTCTATTTTTGGCCAATCAGGTACCTAGACAAATTTTCTACAGTCTTGCTGGTCCAATCCTAAGGTACAATTGATATATGACAATACTTGTGAATTCTTACATGAATTCTATGCAATTCTGTCTGTTCTATCCAGGAATTTTTAGCAAGGTTACATTATTTTTGTTATGATTAGAATTTAACTAACTTTGCAAAAGGCAATGTTACTGAACTTTAAACTTTAAACTAGGTATTAGGTCTTTTCCTTACTTGCTGACACAGGTTCTTATTTGTTTAAGGCACTTAAATATCTTCTATTTAATTAAAACTAAATTTGCATTTCTACCTCATGTCCGTGTGGATTTATGTATCTTAATTTCTTGATAGGTTTTAACTCACTCCTCACATCTTTGGACACTCCTGGGCCTGTGTGGATTTGGCCCAGGGGGATTCATACTCCAACAGAATCACAGTGAAAATGGTATGTAAATTCAGGCTCAAGCCTCTGCTTAAGCTTATTTGAGCCCTTTGTATAAAAATTAGTGTATATATGTATAAATAATTGTATAAATTCATTAACACCGGTAGTATAGCAACCTTCTGGTTACTGAACCCAGGTTGTCTCTCCCCTGGAATGGGGAGACTTAGCTCCAGCAATTTTTTTTTAGTGCCTGCTAAGATTCCATCTGAAAACAAATAAAAGTTTATTCTGCTCTGGAGCTGCTGTCTCCATTGCAGCTCAGTTCAGAACCAAGCTCTGCCTTCCCCAGTGTGTCCCTGGGATCCTGGCTCACATTCCTGCCTGCATGGGATCCTGCCTCTGTCCACACCACACTTACAAGCTGATGATTCCAGAGGAATTGCCCTGGAACCCTCCGGGAGGAAAAATCCCCAGATTTCTGATGGGAAGCACAGACCTGAGGCTATTTCAAAGAAGCAAGCCACCAGAATATTTCTGATAAAATTCACTCTGTGGTTATGTGTTATCAGAGTCCAGGACATCCCCTTGGATGACCTGGAACCAGAGGAAGGGAGTTTGAGCCCTGGACAGGGGGTGTGGAGCTGGTCCAGGGGGTTCAGAGACCTTGGCACAGAGCCCAGGAAAACACCGGGTTTGATTTTAGTCCATGGGAGAGAATTCCTACACAGAGAGATAAATTGCAAACCACCAGGATGTGAAAACAGTTGTTGAGCACAGTAGAAGATGAAAAATTCAGTAGTTTTAGAGTTCATAGAATAGAGGTAAGTGGGGGGACAAGATGGTGGAATTTGGGTGGTACCTTATGTTCTTCTCCTTCTTCCTTGTCCTCTATCTTCTGGGGTGGTGATGACACAAGGTAGTTTGAGTGGATTGAGTCAAAGTAGAAATGACCCTTTTAGTGTGGGCACTAGGCATTGGTATAAAATCGTAAATAACCAACATGTAGCTATCTGTATAAATGTACCACACGACAACACCCCTTTGGGGGCAGTCACCTCATGTCTCAGCTGCTGTCCGGACCTTGGCTGGGAGTGGAGAAAATTCTGAGATATCAAATAATAAACAACACGAGAAACCTGAAAACAAGGCCTTGAAGACTCCACTTTTTTTCTACCAACACGACTCAGGGCCTTTAGAGGGTCAAGAACTTTCTACAACTTAAATCTCGGGTGAGCAAACCCACCCCGAGAATATGAAACTCCCTTTTTTGTGACTTTCAACTGCCTAAAAATAGCAGTTGAGCTTTGTCACAGCCATGCCTGAGGCTCGTTTCCCTCTGAACCTGTTTTTGGCCTTTCTTTGACCTTTGGGATCTTCTGCCAGCACCGTGTGGTGCCATCAATTGATCTCTCACTGTAGGATGGAGCCAGCAAATTCATCACACTCATTTTCCCTGCCCGAGGTCAGATGGAGCCTCAGAATTCCATGATCTTTACCTGACAAACATTTCCAACCCCACCATCAGTTATTAGCACAGGGGGTGGTTGGTATTTGTATTAAGCACTAATTAAATGCTCATTTCTAGTACAGTCATGTGTATTACCCAGAGCTCGGGATGAATTATGGCAGTGACAGATCTCAGACAGCAGGAATACTTGCTTGAGGAATATTTCCTTGGGGATTTTCTTCTTCCTATTCCCTTTATGGCAAAACAACCCTGTTTTTAATAGAGAGTAACCTTATTTATCTCTCTTAAAAATCATAAAGAGTATTTGTTTAGGAAATGCAATTGGTTGGAACAGTGAGAGAAAAGCAAAATGATTTTTTGTGGGTCTATTTGGTTATTCACAGCATAACTGGGAGCTAAATAAAGGGGGGGAAAGTGGAGAAAACCCCAAAGAGGAAGGAAACAGGAGCAAGCATTAAATTTTTTTTCTCTAATAGAAGCTGAAGTGAGGCACAGGAGAGAAGAGCCCACAGTTCCCCTGGCTGGTTACTCAGGTGTGTGTTTTTACAAGGTGATTACTCACGGAGTAAACGTGACTCACACTTGCCATTCATGATTTGCTTTTCCCTTCTCCGCTCTGACTGGAATATCTGAGTGTGTGTGTTTGTCCAGCTCTGCTTTGGAAAGGCTTTGAGCTGCAATTCTGAGGAGAATCCTGGTGGATGGGCCTGAAAACTTCACATTCTTTATTTTCCATGGACATTTGGAGAGCCTATAGATTAAGGAGGCTTTTTTATCACCTTGGAAAAGCAGAGTGTGAGGTCAAACCTAATTCAGACCTGTCCTGAGAGCAGTGAAACCTCCCAGGCTGAGAGGTGTGGTTATGAGGGGTTATGAGCTGCTGTTTATGCTGAGCTCTGCTCTGTTTACATTGTCAACATCCATTTAAAATATCTTTTTTTTTTTTTTTTTTTTTTTTTTTTTTTTTTGCCGACACACACAATGTTTTCCCT
>VWZU01003040.1:717246-731107 GCA_013397095.1 Sterrhoptilus dennistouni | reverse complement strand
CTCTTTTTAAATATTTTTTTTTTTTTTTTTTTTTTTTTTGGCAGCACCACAATGCATATTTCCATTGAGTTCCTATTCCTAAACAAAAGGCATTGCTTAACCCACCCCTCCTGCAGTGTTTGCAGGAGTGGTGCGGTGTGTGCCTTTTGGGTTTTTGGCATTCCAGAGCACACCTTGCAAACCAGAAACTTTTATATCCCTCAAACAGGTATTGAAATTTGCACCACCAAGCTCAGGGAGTGGAAACATTTGGGGGGATGATATTTGGAGGTTAAAAAAAGCACTTTATTGGACAGTCAAACACTAGAAGGAGGCAGCAGCTACCACAGGCAAAAAAAGCTTTTTGTTTTCTTGTGGAGAATACTTTAAGTATTCTAATTGTCTCGGAGAAAATTGTAAAAGACTGTATAAGCTTGGGAAAAAAATAATCAAGGATTAGAAAGGCAATTTGCAGCCATCTATTTATAATCAAATCAGAGTCCTTTGCTTTCTGCCCTTATTTGTTCAAAATGCTGAAAGGGTTTCCTCTTGAACATCTGGAAGCTCAAAATATTTGCTTCCATTGTGCAGATGCAGGTGTTTCAAGCAGATATGATTTCCAGAATCAGATTCACACCACAGAATCATTTGGTTTTTCTGAGAGAGTGAATTCCCATTTCACACTGGTTGGGTATGTTAATCCCTCACATCAGCAATTAAGAATTATCCAGAAGTGGAGAAAAATATTTTGAGCACGTGGGCTGGCACCAGCTGAGGACACAGAAGGAATTACAATGGTACAAAAAAGGCTGTGAATTCTGACCTGCTCCCAAAATTCCTACTCTAGAAAAAAACATCTTTTCAGGGCTGGTGGAAGTTTGGGAAAATAAGGTTTGCAGAGGAGTCTATTTAAATGAGGGATTTGGGTCTCTTTAGCAGCTTGGTAACACTCATACATTGAAAATTCCTTCTGCTAACAGTGCCAGGGAAAATCCTGTCTCAGTGCAGTAAAGTGCAGTCTATCTTGTAGAACAAAGAGATTAATTACTAACCTCCAGCAATTAATTATAACCCAAAAAAGGATTAATTTATATATGGGCTGCAGTAGCAAAAAAAAAAAAAAAAGTTATTTTCAGTAAGCACAGTCAAATAAAGGCTCATCATTTTTTAATTATATCTAATTAAAAGAACACCTAACCTGTGACCAATAAAATCCAGGGGCAATTTTCTGTGTCTTGGTGATTGATTGTGTTTGTGCAAGGGAAACAAAAACGGGGGAGGTCAATTTACTTAACATCAGCATGAGTAAATAAAATATTGCTGGTTTATATACCTCATTAGATTTTATAATCAGGGCTAAAATTAGGTAATGGAAGCCTGCAGCCAAGTCTATACTTTGTCTTGCTTGAAGATAGTGTGGGAATAGGCCTGTCGGTTTGGGTTTGCATTTACATTTCTTCTGGGAGAGATTCCCGGGAAAAGATCATGTTGGAATTCTGGAAACTGAGAATTTGGGGGTTTAGTATATAGAAATACATGTGAGTCAAGATGGAGGGCTGAATCCTTCTTCTTCACTTTCTTTCTTCTTCTTCATGGGTTTGGGTGGTTTTCCATAACTAGGTGATGGAGTCCTCATTGCAGACTTCAAGTAGTTAGTTATTGTGTTTAAAATATAAACAATATACGTGTCACCTTGTTATTGGGTAATTATCACTTAAATAACCTTGGTAAGAGTTAGAAGCTCTCCATTTTACCTCGTTTCTCTAACTTGCTAATTAGAGTTCATGGCTCATGAGACTGTAAATAAATAAGAATTAATAAATATCCAAGTCCAAACTCAACCTCTACGTTTCCTGTGTGTTGTTCATCCTGACCTTGGTAGAGGAAAAGAGCCAGAACTGCAACAGGATCACCCACAGATGGGTTCTGAAAGAGGTAAATGTGCAAAAGGCAGGAAGACAGACCACGATGGGGAGATTTGTGTGTCTTGGTAAGAAAGTAAATTCCTCCTCAAAATGGATAAAGCTGCAAGAAAAGCTTTTGGTTTTATAGAAGCTGCTGAGAGGAAGATGGGATTGTAACAGCATAACCACAGAATCTGTCACTGAATGGCTGGAAAAGACCTTTAAGTTCATCAAGTCCAACTTACAGCTTGGCACTGTCACGGTGAACCATGCCCTCCATGGCCACATCCACAGTTTTTTACACTTCCAAGGATGGAGACTCCACCATTTTCCTGGGCAGCCTCTTCCAGTGCTTGACTACCCTTTCAGTGAAGAATTTTTTTCCAAATCTCCAGCTTAAACTTCCTCTGGAGCAACTTGAGGTCATTCCCTCTCCTCTTGTCCCTGTTCCCTGGGACCAGAGCCAGATTCCCCCCAGCTGTCCCCTCCTGTCAGGGAGTTGTGCAGAGCCACAAGGTCCTCCTGGAGCCTCCTTTTCTCCAGGATAAACCAGCCCCAACAATATTCTCATCCCTTGAGTATCTCAGGGTTTCTTTGCTTCATTGTTGCACCACCATCCCTTTTCCCTTGCAACATCCGTGATGATTTTTCAATTTCCCCCTTTTAAAAAAATTTATTTTCCCCTTTCCATGAGCTTCCTTTCAGTAGATTTGGGTATCTCCTCATGTGTGCTGCCTCAGCAGCACAGCAGCCTCTCTGAAATTGAAAAAAAAATCTCCAAACCCTGGTTTTCTTTCAGGAATGGGTAAGTACCTGCTGAGTCAGCACAGTGAGAGCACAGATCTGTGGAATGAGAGCTGAGTGGGAATTAGTGAGCCTGTGATAATGTCAGGGAGCATTCATTAGGCTGCAGGGAGCAGGAGGAAATAGGAACATCATCATTAGCAAATTCCAGCTGCTGGGGAGGAGGGAACCAGCACTGCTGTGGGGAACAGCACAATTGCTAATGTGATTTTAAGAGTTGCAAACCTGATAGAAGGACAAACCATCCCCAAAAAAGTAATAAAGCTTTGGTAATCCATTATTTATGTGTGCTGGAAGGGAACATCCTGAGTGTTCTTAAGGAAGCACAAAAGCCTGCTTGTTTTCAGGGTGTTATTTTCCTCCTGGACACCCCTCCAGGGCTCAGTGCAAGCAAATTTTAATGCAGAAATTAACAAGGCATATTCTTCTTATTATTTGCCTTTTTAAAAGTTTGCTGGAATAGCTAAATCCTGAGGACAATCCTGTGCTTATCTTCCTGTTACCACTAAAGAAAGAGGAATTATTTCCCCCTAATTCCACCAGGCAATCTGCATCTATTAAGGTTTTTCATGAGTTAATGGGGGAAAATCATATAAACCTTATGGCAGCTGCATTCAGGCCTTCAACAGATAAGTGAATTTTCCTCTCTGCTCATTGTGGAGGAATTTTGCACTGAGAAACCATTCAGCATTTAATTATGCAAAGCCAGTGTCTTGTTTTATGAGAGGATGAGATTTGCTGGGCACAATCCTTAAAATCTGTTGAGTCCTTCCTGACAAAATTGACTTGAGTTTGTGGAATCCCAGAATGGTTTGGTTTGTAGGGCACCTTAAAAATGATCGTGTTCCATCCTGCCATTCCCACTAGTCCAGGTAGCTCTGAGCTTCATCTAATCAGGCCTTAAACACTTCAGCCACGGGGCATCCGTAATTTCTGTGGGAAACATTTTCCAGTGCCTCACAACCTCATAGTAAAGAATGTATTCCAAATATTTGATCTAAGCTTAGTCCCAGTGTGAAGGCATTCTCCCTTTACCACCCTTGAGCTGCTGCTGTTTGGTGATTTTAAAATAAACCATTTCAGGCTCTGTTTTAGCCTGTCCTAGAATTGTCAGCTTCTGCCAAATTGTAGAACCTGTGGCCTGGATATGAAACCCAATACTAAAAATGAGAAAGAAACCAAACCAAACCAAACCAACAAAACAAAAAACTCCCACAAAACCAAAAATTTGCATCGATTATAATAAAAACAACATTATTTATTAATACATGGAGTTCTTTATATGACAATTGGGAAGCTCAAAGGCTGATGTTGCTGGAAGGGAATCGACCTTATTTCACGAGAAGCAATGAATTTCTCCTGAAAATGATAAGTGGAGCCAATCATTGTTCCTCAGTCAGCGGCATTGAGAGCCTGATGTGCTCAGAGCAGTGAATCACCCATCACCCTGCAGCCTCTCACAGCAATCCAAACCATCACCCCCACCAGGTCTCAAACTGATAAATAAAATGGGCGGGTTTATGAAAGTGTCACTTTCTAGGAAAATGTTCCTTAACAATTTCATTTCTGGCCCTGGCAGTATGTCTTGAGTTGCAATGCAAGATGTAACCAAAAGTTTGTATTCCATCACCATATGTTCAAACCAGCTGGGGCAGTGTCCTTTATCTCTTCCACCACCCATCCTCCCTCCAGGGGATATCTGCTGTTCATGGGCCATCCAGGCTCACTGCAGGGCTGATACAATTCCATCATCCCATGGGGAGATGCTCCACCCAGGTGGAGGAGACAACCATTCCTACCTGGATAAAACCTGGCATTCAGAACACCAGCACAGCCTGTTTGCACTGGATTCCCAGAGGGAGACCAGACCCATCTCAGCAGCACTGGACCTTCAGAGGAAAACTCCACCCTTGAACAGGATCATCTCTGCTCCAACAGAACCACATCTGTCCCTGCAGGAGGACTTGATTGGACTGACACCAACACCCTGACCAACAACAGGGTGTCAGGTTGTGTTCTGACTGTGTCAGTGTTTTCTTTTTGTTTGTTTGCTTTTTTGTCCTACTACATTTTTATTTTAATATTCCTAGTAAAGAACTGTTATTCCTATTCCCATATCTTTGCCTGAAAGCCCCTTAATTTCAAAATTATAATAATTTGGAGGGAGAGGCTTTGCGTTCTCCAGTCTAAGAGAAGCTCCAGCTTTCCCTGGTAAACACCTGTCTTTCCATACCAAGACACAGTTCCAGGTTTCATTCCTGTTACTTGTCTTCTTAATGAGGTGGAAATGAAATTCGATCAATCAGTCATAGGCAAAAACTTTGAAGACATTAAGGCCTTTCAATTCTTAGGGTTTAATGTCAGCCTTGCAAGGATCTGCGGCTTTTTAAGTCACACAAGCCCATGAAAACCTATCTTGTGGTGTCACTCACTTGTTTTTGTCTAAATAAAGTCCATGTTGCTTCCTGTGTCTGGTCACAGCAAAAAAGACAACAGGGGCACACTGTGAGCCCTGAACACTAGAAGGTGAGTAAAATGGATTAAAATCTGTTCTAAAATCTCCTCAATTTTAATTCAATTTCTTGATCATGAAGAACTTGGCTTCAGTGCTTAGTTGTAGCAATTACACACGATTTAATTTGAACTTTAGATCCAACAAAGACACCCTGGCCCAGCATCTGCAGGTTTTTCTCTGTTTAGGGAGACTTTCCCTACACAACCCTGAGTATTTGTTCAGATGTTCTCTAGGGAACTATAAAGGCCTTCTTGTGTAAATTCAAAATTAAAAGCCAGATTGAAAAAAACCTAAAGGGAAATGGAGAATTTCCTGCCTCTCACTTTTAATTTATTCTCATTCCCTTTTTTATTTTTCTCTACTTGTTTTCTGTCCCCTTCCAACCCTCCACGTTCCCACTCAAATTTTATCATTGTCTTGACATTTTCTGTTGCCCTGCAGCCAGTCTTTCCTATATGCCAGGCTTCAAATTCTTCAATGGTGAAGCGAAAAGAAAGAAAGAATGAATAAATAAAAATCCTTCATGGAAGGAGTAAACTCGAGAACCTTATCCTTATTTAAATTAAATTTGGCTCAGAGAAAAATAAAACTTCTTCAAGCCCTCCAGGTTTTAACACTTTTTATTTGAAGTGTTTCAGATGGAGCACATCTCATTTCTGCTGAGCTCCTCTAAAAAAGGGGCAGGAAGCAACACCTGGAGTTATTTTTGCTTTCAATATTTCTACTGTGGCCACTAAAGAATAAAAATCCGTCTGGCAGCCTTGTTCTTAGCAGCTTGTTACATGATCAGGGACATCAAGGAGATTGAAGTGATTTAACTTTGCAGATGTGGACTGGAAAAAGTCTAATTAAGCATTCTTGCTGGGACTTTAAATAGTTTAAACTTAATCTTCCGTGATGATATTTTTATGGGTCTGGCAGAAAAAAAGAGAAAAGAGGGAAGGGACATAATAGAGGCATGAATTATGGAATAGTGACACTATTACAAAATAAACAGTTTTGTGATTAGCAGCAAAACCCCCTCAAGTTTAAATGCAGCCCTCTGACAACCTGGTATTTAATGGAAAATAGTTTTTAGGGCATAGTTCAGTCTGAAATTAAGATTTGTGAGTTTGGGCTTTTCTGGAAGAGCAGGTGACAAGCAGGAAATAAGAGCATTGTTTGGAAAGTCATCAGAAAATAAAAATTGATAGCTATACCTTTCTGGGTAGCAAACAAGTCAACATTGCAAATTTCCCTCCCATTTATAAAAATCTGTCTCCTGAACTCTTGACAATCTTCAGTATTTCCTTGCAGATGCCAAATTAATTTTGCTTCATCTTGTGGAGTGGTCTGGGGGAAGGACAGTCTCAGACAGGCAATTAGGAACTGCATCTCCTAGAGATTGTCTAAAATTGGGAATATTCAGGCAGAACTGCACAGAGCTGTCTGCTTGCATTGCAGGCATAAAAAAGATGTTAAATGATAAAAGCAGAACAGCAAAACTCTGGCATTCAAAGGACAGAGCCCTGAATATCGAGTGGATTAAATTCGTTTGCTGCTCTTGCAGAGCAACTGGTATCTTGTCACCACATATAATTCCATCTTCCCACAAGGACAGAACTTGTTTTCTGATTCAAAGCAGTGCTTAGAAATAAAATATGCACCTCTTGGAGGAAACCTCAGCTTACAGAAATGATGATCTTCGTCCTAACATAATTCAAGATTCACACCTGCAGAAGGTTTTGTCCCCACGGTGGAGGGAGGAGGGTGGTGATGCCTTCAGAAGGCTGAGCTGGAACAGAGACTGGACAGAGACAGAGAATAAAGCAGATATTTATTAAAAAGCCTTTAGGGTACACCTTGGGCAGCACAAGAGCTTGACCAAGGCTACACCCAACGTGGAACCAAAATGGACACAAAATGGACACAAAATGGTCACAAAATGGATACAAAATGGACAAACAGTCATGAGGTCTCACACTTGGATAAGTTTTGGTCCATCTGCATCTTGGGGTTGAATTGTCCAATCCCAGCTGCAGGTGATGCAGTCCCATCCTTCTTGTTTTCTCCCTTCAGCCACCGTTGTTTGTGCTTTTGGGCCTGAACACTTGTGCCAGTTGTCCTTGGTGTGCAGCAGGACAAGGGTTTGTTTCGTGTCCCTGCTGTGTGCAGAGAGCTGAGTGACACTGACTGTGAGCTCAGAGCTGCACCCCTGGCCACCACAGAACCTGAAATACATGAAAGCTGAAACTTAAGGAATCAGTGGGACTCTGATTTGGGCTCCTGTTTATGAAATGAGGTGGCTGAAGGAACATCTCTGCGTTCCTCTCTGAAGGCTTTGGAAGAAAGGCAGGATGGACGTGGGGACGTTTGGCTTCTCCTCATGGAACACAGGGCCAGAACAATAAGGATAACAATAAGGATGAACTGGTTTGTTTTCCATCTTCTTGAGTGCAATGTCCCCATTACTGGGGGCTTTAAGCAATACAAATTTCTTTCTGAAAACCCCTCTCTAATATTTGATAGTTTACATCTTTATTTAATTTTTTGTTTCTCTATAATTTTTCAAGATAAACATTTCGTAGCACTGTCAGTATCTCAAACTCAAGCATGATAATTTTCTTTCTTTATTTTCCACCTAAATATCCTTAAAGTGTTCCCCATGACCAGTAATGTTGTTCAGAGCCATCCCACAAGGGCAGCCTTTGAGTTGGAAAAATATTCCAATGCACAAATCCTCTGACCAGAACCTGGGGTTCATCTCAGGTGTTGCCTGGTCAAAGAGCTGGAGTTTGACATAAATTTGTTGTGAGTTTCTCCTGCAGTCAGTGATGGATGTGGGTCCTTCCCAAAGGCCATTCTGCACCCAAAAAGGAGATAAGAGATGGATGCTATAATTCACACTCGTTATCTCTCTCCTCCACCCTTCCTCCAATTATCGGTTCAGAGTGGGATGGATCTGATTAGAGATCTGAAATGTGCACCCTGATAGGGACCTGGTTCAGTGGTGGACTTGGCAATGTTGGGTTTATGGTTGGATTCAATTATCTTAGAGGTTTTCCCCAACTTAAATATTCCTATCATTCATTGATTTAATGAATAGCTCAGTTGGGAGGGGCCTACAGCATCCATCTAATTCAACTGCCTGGTCACTAACCTTTCGTTTTCAGAGGGAAGTGGGAAATTTTAGATGCCTGCTCTGAATTTTATGCCTCAAATTTTAATGGACTTCAGTCCATAAAGACTAATTCCTCCTTAGAAGCCCATGCTCACATTTATCTGAATGCATATGAACCAGCAGACTTTCATTAATCTCAAGTAATCTGATATCTGAGCTGCTAAGGAGAGAGGAAAAGTGATGTCAGAATTAACTTGGGGAAATTAATTTAATTTATTTCAAGTAAAGCAGAGTGGGACAAGGAATAATAACAACAAATTTTGAAACACCTTCCTACCACTCCTTCCTTCTTCTAATTTTTTCCTAAGCTTATTGCAGGTTGTATTTTTGTTTAAGGCGCAAATCTGTTCTGGAGTTACTCTAACGTTCACTTGCTCAGGCACTTGAGAACAGTAGTGAAACAAAGTAATTAAAAATCTAATATAACTGACAGGTCCTTGTTAAGTCAGCCCTGCCAAACCGATGCGAAAACAATTACAGTATGCAAATGATGATGATCCACCTTAATGCTATTCCCTGTTAAATGTCAAAGAATGAAAAATGCATTGGGTTATCAGAATTTCCTCACTCTTATGGTGATGCTGTAGTGATAAATATAAATAGTGATAAATATAAATGTCACTTTTCTGAGGTAGTTTATGGACAAAACAGTCACATCATCACTGCAGGCAAGTCAGAGTTGGTGTCTCTGGTCAGCTGTGGACAAGGAAATTAATTCAGCAATATTTTCCTATGTCTTTCTGAAATTGATGGAGATTTTCACTTCTTTTGCATTTCTAATAAGAGGTGGGCATAAAAATGTCAGGCTTTTGAAATGTGTAAAATCCAAGCATTTTTCAATAGTAACGGATTGATTGTGGTTGATTGACCCAGGCTGATGCCAGTTCTCCACCAAAGTCACTCTGTCACTTCCCTATTCAGCTGGACAGAGAGAGAATGTGAAACAAAAAGCTCATGGATCAAGGTAAGGACAGGGGGAGATCATTCAGCAATTGCCATCCTGGGCAAAATAGACTTTAAAAAAACAAACCAAACCAAAAGAGACTTAACTTGGGGAAATTAATTTCATTTATTCCAAATAAAGCCCAGTGGGATAATGAGAAATCAACCCAAATTTTCAAACACCTTCGCACCACTCCTTCCTTCTTCCAATTTCCTCCTCCCTAAGAGCTGCAGGGAGATGGAGAATGGGGACTGTGCTCAGTTCATCACAGGTTGTCTCTGTTGCCTCTTCCTCCTGCTCCAGTGTGGGATCCCTCCCATAGGAGAGTCCTTCAGGCCCTTCTCACAGGTGACTCCTCATCCTGGGCTGCAGTTCTTCCCAAATTTCTCCACATGGGCTACTCCCATGGGGTCAGTCCTTCAGGAACTGGCTGCTCCAATGTGGGTCCCCCATGGGGTCACAAATCTTGCCATAAACCTGCTCCAGTGTGGGCTCCTCTCTCCACAGGGTCCTGCCAGGACCTGCTCCAGTGTGGCCTTTCCATGGGGTCACAACCTAATTTTGGGCATCCTCTTGCTCCAGCATGGACAGTGCCCAGGCAGAAAGGGACCTGGGGTTCTGGTGACAGCAGCTGGACATGAGCCAACAGAGTGCCCAGGTGGCCAAGAAGGCCAATGGCTCCTGGCCTGGATCAGGAATGGTGTGGCCAGCAGGAGCAGGGAGGTCATTCTGCCCCTGGACTCGGCACTGGTGAGGCCACACCTTGAGTGCTGTGTCCAGTTCTGGGTGTCTCAGTTTAGGAAGGACATTGAGTGCCATGTCCAGTTCTGGGTGTCTCAGTTTAGGAAGGACATTGAGACACTTGAGCACGTCCAGAGGCGGCAACGAGGCTGGTGAGGGGCTTGGAACACAAACCCTGTGAGGAACAGCTGAGGGAGCTGGAATTGCTCAGTCTGGAGAAAAGGAGACTCAGAGGTGACCTTATCACACTCTAGAACCTCTTGAAAGGTGACTGTGGTCAGGTGGGGTTGGTCTCTTACCCCAGGCAGCAACTGACAGGAGAGGACACAGCCTTAAACTGCACCTGGACAAATATAGGTTGGATATTAGGAAGAAGTTTTTTACAGAAAGGGTGATAAAGTACTTGAATGGTCTGCCCAGGTGTAGTCACCACCCCTGGATGTTTTAACAAAGACTGGGTGTGGCACTGGGTGCCAGGGTTTAGTTGAGGTGTCAGGGCTGGGTTGGACTCGATGATCTTGAAGGTCTCTTCCAACCCAGTGATTCTGTGATTCTGTGAATTCTCCACTGCTGCAAGTTTATTTCTGCTCCCCCATGGGCTGCAGGGCACAGCTGCGTCTCCATGGCCTGCCCCAGAGGCCAATCTCTGCTCCAGCCCCTTGAAGCAGCTCCTGCCCCTCCTCCATGACCTTGGTGCCTGCAGGGCTGTTCCTCTCACATATTCTCAATCCTCTTTTCTTTGGCTCCTGCACAGAAAATTCTTTCCCATTCTTAACTCTGCTATCCCAAAGATGTTGGGCCCATCCTGGAGCTGGCTGGAATTGTCTCCATTTGGACATGGAGGAATCTTCTGGGAGCTTCTCACAGAAGCCACCCCTGTAACCCCTCCACTGTCAAAACCTGGCCACCAAACCCAGTAGAATTATTATAATAAATTCTTTCTTAGGTAATAATCATGTTAGAGGCGAGACGATGGAGCTGCAGTTGTGAGGAGGCAGATACTTGAGTTCAGGTTTTTTTTATATAACTAAAAATAAATATGAGGAAATACTGCACAAATACAGTGTTCTGGGGTCCACAGGAGTGGCAAAAAAGCAAATCCCAACCCCAGAAGTTGCCTTAATACAGCATTGGGCAGAAATCCTATACACTTGTTTGTAGGACATGAGGCTAACAAAATCTAATCAAAAAAACCCAACCCAAACCAAAAAGAAAATCCAACCACCAATAAAACCCCACCAAACAATCCTCAAACCAAAACAAAACCAAAAAATCCACCCAAAAACTAAAATAAAACTCAAAAAAACCCAAAACAATCTGTCCATTTATTTATTTATTCAGCTTTATCTAATTTCTGAGTGCACTTCATTTTGGAGGTTTGAGCTTGTGTCACATATCCCTGTTTCTCTTTAAGAAATAAACCAGAATAGATTATTTCGTGCCTCTCCTAAAAGTCTAAAACCATGTCAACAAACAAGAATTTCTTTTGTTTTTCCACTTTCTGCTTTATTATTTGCTGTTTGACACAGATGGTTATAAACAAAGATCTAAAGAGAATTTTAACTCCTAGGGAAAAAAGAAAATGAAAAAAAAATCTTGATACTGCTTTATTTTTTTCTGTTTTCAAGCATGATGGTTTCTGCTTTAGTATTTCTAACTCAGTAAAATCTAATTCTGTTATAGTAAGGATTTGAAGCTGGAGATCTTGAGGGAGAGAAATGGAGATGGAGGAAAGAATGAGGGATGGAAGAAAGAGAACTGCTCATGTCCCCAAATTCATTTGAGTTCCAGTCTTGGGGGGTCAGTAAAAAAGTGCAAAGCTCTAACCAGAAATGCCTAAATTTGAAGTTTAATGTTCAATTTATCCAGTCTGGTTTACAGATTTGTCCATGATTCACCCAGTATTGCAGCCTTTTTTCTTTTTGCTTCAGAGAAATGTGATTCAATCAGATCTTATCCTGAGGGACTAGAAAAGAAATATTGTTTTATTACAACCTTGATGTGTTCTCTACAGCTGCACAGCTCTAAAACGTGGGATCACTCATGGAAAATAATAAGATATTTGCAGCTATTTATTTTTGGGGACACTTGCCCTGGTACCTCTGGTATCCAAGTACATGGCATGTTGTATAACAAACAGAGTGCTTCCATCTCCCGTGGGGCAGGATTCACATTCCATGGAGAAATCAGTCCTACAGCTCATTCCAGGGCAATGGCTCTTCCTCCAAAAGGAGACAGCAAACAGCAGGAGGAGAAACATAATTTGGAAAGACTCAATGGATCTTCTCAAGCTCACACCTGGGAAATGTGTGTTCTCTTGGGTTTTATATTTTTTTCTGACCGGGATTCCAAGGCTGGTGGTTCTGGTGGGCTCGAGGGAGTGTTTTTCCCTCTCCGACCTCTGAAGGATTTAAATCTGACACGTGGCTCGGTGCGAGTATGATGTGGAGTCTCAAGGTCTTGGTTTTCCTGGTTTCTCACATTGTTTATTAATTCTTATCTTACAATTTTCTGTGTCTGGCCAAGGTGTTCACAGCAGCTCGGACACGATGTGACTCCCCCCATGATGGGAGGTCACTCTGCTTTTATTCAGATAACTACGTGGCTGTTATTTATAATTCTGTGCCAATGCCTAACACCTCAACAAGAGGGGTCATTTCTACTTTGCCCCAATCCACTGAAACTACTTTGTGCCCACGTCACTGCAGAAGATGGATGCCAAGGGAGAAGAAGAAGAAGAACCTGGGGCATCGCCCTAAAATCTCCATCTTATCCCCTTGCATCTACACTCTAAAAATCCCAAAACTACAAAATCTTCCACCTGGTGATAACTACACCACTGTCTGTTACACATTTGTGACTTGCAATTCTTCTCTGTGTTGGGTATTTTTCACGTGGACTAAAATCAAAGCCTGTGTCTTCCTGGGCTCTGTGCCAGGCAACCCCCCCTGCACAGACCCCAGACCCTCTTGTTTGGGTCCCAGGCCTCTCTACCAAGGTCTGTGACTTTCCAGGGTGCCCAGAGGGATGCCCTGGACTCCAACATGTTCACATGGAAAACGTGTGCCGACCTTCAGGGCCAGGTGATGCCACCAGAGCCAGGAGCAGCCCCACTCCAGGTGGGTACCCAGCCCTACACACACAGCCACAGGTGGACAAGAGGTGTAGGCCACATATTGTTGTGGTACATTTTGGCTTTACCAAATTTCTGCATGCTTCTGTTATTTGTTTTATAATGGTTTGTCCCTGTATCCCCATGTTAAAACACCTTTTTGGTTTTTCCCTGGTTATGGGTCCTGTCTATCACCCTGCAACCCTGCCCAGAAGCCTGGAAAGTTCTGGTGAGGCTATGAGGTGATTTGTCAAGTTCTCGGTTCCCCACTCCTTTTTTTATGTATAGAATTGCTCTCTTGTTCTGGGTCACTCCCCCCTTTTCTGGGACTGGTTACAGATTGTCCTCTGCCTCTGTCCAGACCTCTGTACTTAAGCTGAGACCCCAAAAGGAGAAGCTCACTTCTTACGCAGGCCCCTGTTGCCCTGCATTTTCTTGCTTTCAAGTGTTTGCATCTTTGCAGCCTGATTCTCAAACTGTTTTATGTAAACTATATGTATTTTTTAGAAATTATCGATTTGTTTTGCATAGTTGTTCTCTGAGAGGAGAACTTGACTGATGGTCAGAGTGACCAATGGAGTCATGAGGTTGCAACCTTCTTGGGCCAATCCTGGCCCTCTGTAAAAAGTGTATATAAGATTGGAGTCAGAAAAATAAAGAAGCTTTCCATGTCTTCACCTGCTGCTGCCTGCTTGTCCTCTGT
>VWZU01003040.1:691460-714853 GCA_013397095.1 Sterrhoptilus dennistouni | reverse complement strand
ATATGTTATATTATTTTTATATTATTCATTAATTTATATATTATTATTATATATTATAATATTATTATAGAATTTCCCATTCCTGTATTATTTATGCCTCATTTGTAGCCAAAAATTACAGAAAATTAAATTATAGTTCCTGCACGAGGGGCTTTCCTCACAGGCAGGGGGTAGATGTGACTCCACTGGATCACTCCCACACCCAAGGAAATTTGTGTCCTGATATTCCTTCTCTCAGCCGCTTGCTTTGCCCACATTTTCATCAAGCACAGGCAAGGCCAGATCTTGAATCTCACACCCACAGGATGAGATTCACCTTGGACAACTCTGGGCATCATAAATTTGGGAAGAAGTTGGGGACACTATTTAGAGAGGAGGGCATGAACCACATCACCAGGGGAGTTGGAGCATCTCCTTCAGGCTGCTTCACTTTTCTCCTGGGAGGAACATCTCAAAGACCAATTTTTGTATGGTTAAAATTTAGTGGCACAAAGCACAGATCCAGTCACTACTCCAGAATCCCAAGAGGGGATTCTCTGCTCTTTTTTTTTTAATATAAGAGTGGGAAACTTGTATTTGTTTGTCATCTACCCTCAGCTTCAGATGGTCTGAAGGAATTTTGCTGCAGAAAATAAAAAAAATGGAAGTTGCCTTTCTTTCAGACAGACACCACGTGGAAGCAATTTCAGTTCCAAAAACGACTGTTTGGGGAAATTCCGAGATTATTGAAAATGCCAATAGGCTGCTTTGAAACCTTGATGCTAACGGGTTTTTTTTTTTTTGGAAAATCCTGATTGTAACTGGCTTATCTGATCTGTGGGCACTGTCAGCTGATTTTAAACCTCTGACAGAGATCTCTCTCTGATCAATCCATAATAATTCATCCTTCTTCAAAATGGATTGCTCAGGAGGAATCAGTGCCTGGAGTCGCCTGTTGGATCCATTTTGAATGAGGGCAGAAATCAAATGGAGATTATCACTGGGACCTTATGAAATTTTACAAATAAAGAGATAAACCATTAATAATTTTACAAACAAAGAAATAAACCATTAATAGCTTGTTTAAAGAAAAAAAATGAAAAAATTTTCCCACTAACCAATGGAGATTAATAACGATCAGAATTTTCTTTCAGGAGAAGATCACTTTTAGAAAAATCAATAATTGTTTAGGAAGTAATCAACAGATAAAGAAAAGCAGCATTTTATTGGGAAAGAAATTTCAATTTTCATGTCTTCCAGCTGCAAAATTTACATAATATCTGCAGAATGTCATGTCCAGCTGGTGAAGAATTGAACTCTTGACTGATTTCACACCCAAGAGAAGATGAATCTCTTTTGCTTCTGCCTTTGCCTGTGTTGAACTGAGCAATGAAAACTGAAAGTTTTCTCATTTGAACAGTGCCTGCCAGATTTGAGCATAATAAAGCAGCCCATTATTTGTACATTTTGCAGAGATAATAAAAATATAATCCATAAAACCGACAAATTATCTGCAGGACACTTCTTGCTCATTAGGTTTTATCAATTTTCCTGGACATACCAACTCTCCACAGAGGCTCCTCAAGATTAAATTGTCTTTTTCTTTGGGGATTCAGAGCAAATAATTCATGCCTGTACATTTTCAATTAAAATGCTCAGCCAAAATCCAGAGAAGGCAGATGGAATATTCTAACCAGACTAAACACTGTACACTGAGAGGCAAAAACCAGCTCAGAGGGGGAAGCCAACATTTTACACATGTCCAAACCTGACAGACAGGCTCTTGGAGAAAATTTTCACATATTTTCCATCTATTTCACAAGCTCCTTTTCTGTATTACTGGTCACAAAACTTTATTTGAAATATTTAATCAATTTCCAGAGGAAAATTATTTTTTTCCTGGCTAAGGACCTTTAAAAAAAAAAAAAAAAAAAAAAAAGGGAAGAAGAAAACTAAGATGAAGAAGAAACTTTTTAAAAAAAGCATATTATGTCTAACCTCTTGCAGGTTTCTTTAGAAGACATAATGAGAAAGACAGAAAAATAAAAAAGAATTTATTTTAAAATGGTTTTATAAAACCATTAGATTTTCACATAGCTTTGTTCCTGTCACATTCAGCCTTCTGGCAAAGGTGTCTCAGTTCAAGGTGTCTCAGTGACTAATTTTACATCCAGCCTCTGACTAACGTGGGTTTTGTTGTCTGATGTGATGACACAAAGCTTTTTCCCCTAAATATCAATCTGACACAGAGAGCAAGTGCAATGTGGACTTTGCTGCTCCATGCAGTCACAGCAATGACTTAAAACTCGCCTTGTGCCACATGTGAAACATTTTTGATGTTTTTTCCTTCAGAAATCCAAGGGCAGCCTGGAAGGAATAGGAGCAGAGTTCTCCTGGCGTGTCTGCCTGATTAAGCTTCTCTTTGCTTTTTTGGCTTTATTTTGCAATAAACTCTGACCTTCTGATTTACCATTTATAGTGGAAAAGACAAATAAAGCATGCATCCATTTTTTATGGCTCGAAAAATCTGTTGTCATTACCCTGAGAAGCATTTGGGGCTGCATCAGTTAACTTTAGGAATTACATTACCTCTAAATTGCCTCCTTTCCAACCAGGAAGAGAACACTTCAGAAGAGTCAATATATCCCCTGCCCTAATGATCATATTTCTTTTAACCTTATTATATCTCTGCTATCCCATTTTTAAATGAACTGGATAGAAGAAGAGTAAGTTTAGCCAGGGGTTGGCTCTTTATTCTGCTTGATTGATTTTATGTGCCTGCTTATATTTTGCTTCAAATCAGCTCGTTGTAACTCACTGACCCAGTGAAGGAAATCTTGATTTTTTTTTTCCCTTTCACCAATAAAAAGCAAATTGGTTTAAAGGCTTTGGGACTATAACTCAACCCCCAGGATTTTTATGTCCTCACATCTGGGTTGCTCTGGTGATTGATAAGATGTCGTAGCCAAATTACAAATAAGTATTGAAAAATGCAGGGGCAAACTCAAATAATTTTTAAATGAGGCTCACAGAGCATAATCCCCATCATTTTTAGTTCTGCTTGTAAAAGGTTTTATGACCATTTGGCTTTTGCAGAGTTGTTTACGTTGGAGAATGGTGTGGATTTGATAGTAAAATACTGACAATGAAAACCAGAGCATCAATGCTATTTTTAAATCCTCAAAGGCCATTTCACACCTCTTTGTGTCCTTGTTGGACATGATTAGATTGAAAACATCTGACAGCCTTCTGAAAAGTGCCACCAGCCAAATCCAAACCAAATCCAAACCCAAATCCAAATCCAAATCCAAATCCAGATCCAGATCCAAATCCAGATCCAAATCCAGATCCAGCTGCTTGTTCCACATTTCAAGTTAAAATTACAGCTGTAAATCCTCAGTTGAAAAATCTCCTTTTTCCCTCTGGTTTGCAAAAAGGAAGCACAGGAAAAATATAAATGGAATTTTTAAAAATTGCTTTGATAATTTATTCTAAAATGAAAACTACCAAACTATAAAAAAATGCAAAAAAAGCTTTTGCAAGAAAAAGAAAAAAACTCCAATTTTGAGGTTTATTTTTATCTCTTTTCTCTATTTTCTAGATTCATATGCATTGTTTTGCAATGTATCTATTATACTATTATTATATATCTATTATATTATAACATAGTATTGATAAACAGTTCTTTTATTATGTATCAGCTATTCATGGGAGTGCATAGAAATAGGAATATTTGTTTTTCAAACAAATTTGTTCTTGATTTCCAAAATTTTCAACTATGCCTCTGAAATAAAAATACAGTGTAATTCGTAAATTGGCCTTTTTTTTCCCCACTATTATTTATTTGGATTATTATGAAATTATTTATCTGATCTTATTTTACCTCAGGACACATGACTGAGAGAGGTGGTTGGGCTTTTATAAATATTTCATTTTGGTGCGAGGACTGTTTCTTTTGATATTAGAGAAGAAAATAACGATAATAATTATAATGATGTCAATAATCATGACAATAATTATGATTATGATAATAATAATAATGTTAAAATGATGACAATAATTATGATGATGATGATTCACAGTTGCTTTTTACTTATTAATTATGCATGAAAGCCATGAAAATCTCATGTGATTTGACCCTAAGTGTTTAAAATAATAAAATTTTTATTAGATAAAGGTGTAGAGCTGTCTCAGAGATTGAGACACCTCTGCTTTGCTTTTTTTCTGCTTCAGTCACCTTGAGGAAAAAAATTGAGTTCTCCTGTGGCCCTATATCTTTAAATGGCTTTTTTTTTTCCTCAGAACATCAAAATTTCAGACAATTTGTTCTTTGGGATCAGATCAGTGGCATAATTTATGGTTATAGAGCACTTAGCACAAGTGACTTCAGCCTTCGAGGAGTTTCAGCAGCACAGCTGATAAATAATAATGGGATGGAGCCTCAAACAGGGAAAATGCACGTCAGCTCCAAGGTGAAAAAAAGATAATTGCTCCCAGCTTTCTAATCTGGGAGGGGATCAGGAGATAGTTTGGGGCTGTTCCTGTAAAAGGGATCAGAACAAACGTGCAGGTGTCTGCCCTTCACATGAGGTGGGAATAAAGGCTGGTGGTGTCAACCTGAGATTTCTCTGGGAGAAGGGATGAAGGACTCTTTGTCTTTGAGGCATCTGAAGTGGAAAGTCGTTCTTTACCCACATTCTATCCCTGTCCTGAGGTTCTCTAAATGCAGAAGACAAGAAGGAACTTTATTTGTCAGCTTTAATCATAAAGCATCCACTGTTAAAAACCAGCTGAGAAGTTCTTGCAAATAATCACAGAATTTTCAGGGTTGGAAAAGACCTCTAAGATCATCGAGTCCAACCCTTCATCCAGCACCTCCCTGGCCACCACTAAATCATGTCCCCAGTGCCACTGATGCCTGAAGTATCAGCTTTCATGTATTTCATGTGTCTGTGGTGCCCAGGGGTGCAGCTCTGAGCTCACAGTCAGTGTCACTGAGCTCTCTGCACACAGCAGGGACACAAAACAAACCCTTGTCCTGCTGCACACCAAGGACAACTGGCACAAGTGTTCAGGCCCAAAAGCACAAACAACGGTGGCTGAAGGGAGAAAACAAGAAGGATGGGACTGCATCACCTGCAGCTGGGATTGGACAATTCAACCCCAAGATGCAAATGGACCAAAACTTATAAAAGTGTGAGACCTCATGACTGTTTGTCCATTTTGTGACCATTTTGTGTCCACGTTGGGTGTAGCCCTGGCCAGGCTCTTGTCCTGGCCAAGGTGGATCCTTAAAGGCCTTTTAATAAACATCTACTTTATTCTCCAGCTCTGTCCAGTCTCTGTTCCAGCTCAGCCTTCCCAAGGCATCACCACATCCAGTTTTTCAAACATTTCCAAGGATGGTGATTCCACCACTTCCTTGGGCAGCCTGTTCTGATCCCTCAAGCCTCTCCATTTCTGACAAGTTGCTCTCAATTACAGTGGGACTCAGATCTGCAAGGCATTTTCTTTTACTCAATTTGGGTTCAATTAAACAAAAAAAAATCCCACGTTTTGTGATTTTCATTTCCAAGAAATTAATGTGTTTTCTGAAAAAAATCAGATTAGGCAATTTTTTTATAGTCTGGTAACACCCGAGTAGCCTGGGTGAGCTTGGTCCCAGCCAGGGACTTCCACAAACACAACATGGCCAATGCTGCCCTCAGGATATTTTAGTGCAGGTGGACAAGGGGGCACAAGGTGAGGTTGAAAGATAAAGTGTTGCAATTTATCTTTCTTTTTCTGCCAGAGTCTGGACTAAATGAGTGAGACGGTGCTTCTTGTTTGGACTCAGATGTTTATTAATTCTTATCTATATTACAGTCTCACAGACTGTGAGTTCTACAGCACTGTGAGCTAACAAACTAAAAAATGGCCCCTGTCTAACTCTCTACAAGGCCTTTTAAGGATAAACTGTCCAATTATGAAATTGCACCTAAATTATTTTCACTTTTAACTCAATAACCAACCACCCATGGCCCACAATATGGATTTTTCTACCCAATTACAAAATACCACCCAAACCTGTGAAGAAGAAGGTGAAAAAGAAGGACTCAGCCTCTGCCCCAAATCTTCCATCTTGCTTTATATATACTACTATATTCTAAAATCTCAAACTTTAAGTTTCCCACCCTGTGATATCACACACTTCTATTCAAACTCCACACCCACAATCCCAGTGCTATCACTCAATTTTGGGAGCCTTTTCCACAGCCTCAGGTCAAATGCAGTGTTTGCCGGGGGGTCAGTGCCTGTGAGCACAGAAAGTCTGGAATTCTCAGTGCCCAGGGATCCAACATCGAGGTGAATCAAGGTCACCTGGACCTGGATTCAGGCACTTAAAGATGTGATTTTTACAAATTCCTGTGTTTCAGCTCAGTGGCCAAATGGCCGCTATTGGCAGTCAATGAACATCAAGGCCAGACAGTCAATGACAGAATTCAAGTTAAACTTTATTTTTTTTGCTTTAGATTGAACTGATATTTTTTATCTCTTGCTAATGACACCATTTGAACCTCCACCATCTGCAAGTGGGGGTTTACAGACCAGACTTACCTACAGATACTTTCATTTAAATATCTGAATTCCTTCAATGGCTCCATTTCTGTAGACCTATATGAGGTTTACCAAGCTTGAAAATATTTTTGCTTCATTAACCTGATTTTTATAAAGCATGTTTATTTTGTTTTTCTTTTTTAACCTTTGAATTAAACAACCCTATTTCTCCATCTTCGCACTACTCTAAAATTTCTTGAGAGTTGAAATGAAGAATTCAATGAGTCTTTTCCACCTCTCTACTTCAGATCTAGGGACGAACATTCCTTGTGCTTTCCAGAATTCTCAGTCTCCAACTCCTTCCTGTTAACAGAAATTTAAATTTCATTTTGTTTTCAGAGGAATTTCCGTGGCATCATAAACAGAACACAACAGAATCTCAGGAGGTGTGAATAACAATATTTACAACGTGGAAATAATTTTTAATAAAAAGAAACAATAAGATTATGAACATTGCTGGCCACAGCAACGTTTTGAGTGAACTTTATACGGAGAGTGCCACCACAAAAAGAGATGGCAAGGCAGGGATAAATTCCTAGCAGTGACACTTTCTTCTGTGCAATGCTGCTTTGGATTTAATCCCATCAAACCTTCATGTGTTTTGACAGGCCTGACATGGTTAATCACAAGCAGGATTTGAGGAGTTTCAGACTCAAAAGAAATGTAATTAGAAGCTACTATAGGGTAAGAATGCTTTTCCCCGTGGTGTATCAAGGTGGTAAAAGCTGCTGACAAGTTGACATGGAAAGATCTCACTTCTATTTTAAAAAATAAATGTGCTAACTCCTAAATATCATTCCTTAATCATTGAAACTGCACAGCCCTTTGTGTGCTTAATAGCATGAAAAATGCAATAAAAATGCCACCCTGAGAAAGCAGCTGCCTCTCAGCATCACTAATGACAGCATCAGCTGCTCGTGGGCCTGACTCTTCTGGGGGGAGGCAGGGAAAGATTATTCCTTGCAAATTCATAAAAAGGCTCAATTATATCTTAATTAAGCCTATTAGTTTCTCCCTTTGGGGGAAGCTTCACATTTCCACTGGAGGTAAAGCACAGATATCACGCCTGCCTTTGCTCCCCACCTCCTTTGCTAAATTGCAACAATAAAATATTGCAGCAATGCCACATCTGGTGCTTTTATTCCATCAGCATCTCTTGACTGTAACCTTTGGGCCACAAAACCTGACAGTAACCATGGAATACTTGAGTTTGCCTCAGAAGTTTCTCTTTTTTTGTTGTTGTCTGTGATATACCTCAGAGAATTTGGGCTTGAACAGTTTCCTTAGGCCTCAAGAAAACCCAGAAAAAATTACAGTTTGTCTTGGGTCAGCATTGAGGTGCAAGTTTACTGAAGTCCAGGATTTATAGCGAATTCTACAAATTCCTTCCTTCCTTCCTTCCTTCCTTCCTTCCTTCCTTCCTTCCTTCCTTCCTTCCCTCCTTCCCTCCTTCCCTCCCTCTCCATCTCTCCTAAGGTTAGAATATCATGTAAATAAAATCAAAAACAAGCACTGGCTACATCTTCAACAATTCTAGATATTCCTGATCATTAGTCTCTACCAGGAAATAAAAATAATCCCTTGTATTTACTCCCAAGACACTTGGCAACATGGATTTACTCTCTTCTTTTACCTTCACAGCCTTCGTGGTCCTATTAGAGATCCCATCAACTCCCTGCATAGTGTTTGGAATTCCAAGAAACCTGTTGAAGAGGGGTTCATGTTTAAAAGGAGCTTGTATTCAAATGGTGGACAGATGAAATATTGGAGAAAGAGCCAAAGAAGGGAAATATTTTGTGTTAAGTATATTGGTCTGAGCTGAAGTCCATCAGCAAAAAAAACCCAACAAACTTGTAAATTAGAATATTTGTCTCTTCCTCTTTTGTCAGGTGTCAGAGTCGTGGGATCAAAAGAGAAAAAGATAAGAATTTTTAAAATATTTTGCAAAATGGAAACATTAAGAATAAAAGGTAAAGCCAGGCAAAAAGGGAAGAAGGACTTTATTCAGAGACCAGTTACAGACCAGTTATTTCCTTTCTTCCTCTCACTGTTTCTCATTTTAGCAGTTTTAAAATGCACTTTCCAAATTCAGACAATTTCTGAGGTTTTGTTGGGGATTTCTTGTTTCTAGTTTAGATATGTAAAGGTTGGGTGAGATGAATCTCCTCTTCCAGCTCAGACACAGCTCTGCACCTCGAGCCTTTGCCTTCCTCTGGAGATTTTATACAGGACCAAGATACATTTGGGATGGTTCAGCTTCCAAAATGAGACAAGAGCAGATTCTTTGAACCCAATATAACCCAGGAATTGTGGTCAGAGTTAAAACAGAGTGACTGTAAGGAGGGGAAAAAAGTAACACTGCAGTGTATTATGTGTAATTTTATGATTTTAAACATGTCCAGAGGCAATTCAGTGCCTGGAATGGCCATTCCATGGCTACACCTCTGAGCAGCCATTGTATACACAGAGGGAAGCAGAGAGCCCTGCATGGAAATACACATTTATTTTAAGGATTTGTTGATGTTAAGGCCCAAAAAGATCATCACAACCCTCAGGTTTGATCCAGAGCAGAGAGCACTCACTCACTCAGGCTGGAGTTTATACTTTTAAAGAGTAACCTGAGCCCATTTGAAATATGGCAAGCAGTGCAGGAATCCTCACTTTTACTCCTTCCTTTCTATTTCTGCCTCTAAGTTTATGCATTGTGTGCTCTTTCAAACACTGGGAAGTGCAAGCTTTGCACTTTTGCCTCCGCTTGGAATAAAATCCAGCAGCAGTCTGGTGCTGTTGGGAATTCTGCTCTTCCTCAGCTGCTGTGGTTCAGCATTTGGGTCTGTAAACTTTGTGCCTGCAAAGCATTTGTCATTAAGTTTATCTCCATTTTTAGAAGATTTTTTTTTCTGATTTAAAAAAAAAAAATCAAGAATTCACCAAATGATATATTTATGCATCAAAACACCCAGAAGCTGTAATGCTTATCTCATGTATTCAGTAACAGAATTTTGGTTATTCTATTGCAAGAAATGTCTTCTTATTGAGATATTTCTATGTTAATGACTTCAACTGAGGCAAGGAATATTGCAGGGTGTAAATTTATTGGTTTATTTGTAAAGTTTTTAAGATTTTCCCCAGTGTGAAGAGCAGCCCTCCTGGGCCAGCAGGTCCCATCAACAACCCCAAAACACCCCCTGGGCATTGTTCAGAACTTCCAGTGCTGCAGGAGCCATTCCCAACAGGCAGTTTGTGTTTGGAATTCGTGGTTTTAATGCTCTTTTTAGTAGTTTCATTCCTTAGTTTTAAAGAGGAGAGTCTGGCCTTAAAACCAGAAAATAATTTGATTGAACTGGGCAAATGTAGTTATAAAATATCTAAGAGGTGTAAGCAGATAGTTCTGCTTTCTGGGGTGTGGGGTAATTATGAAACCAAACTGTATTTAAGGCACAAATTCCCTTCCAAGGGTCTTAAATGTGGGTGTTGGTAAAGAATCCTCTATGTTAAATTTATTTAATGGACATTATTAGTGTGTTATTTCTGTTAACTCATAAAGCAAATTATTATTTGCATTCCTGGCACAAAGTTTAAGAAATCTGTGAGGCAAATGGAGTAAATCTGCCCCATCTGGAGATGTGCAATCCAGATTTGCAGGGCTACCACCTCTAAAAATATCCTTATTAGTCTTGTTTCTTTACATTTACTACAGCTGCAGTTTGAAAACTTTCTTGTCAGGTGCCATGTCCTGTTCTGTTCCCTGAAAACTGACCATTCACAGAAATTAGAAGCAAAATACACTGCCAAAACCAACTTTTCTATTTCCATTTTAAGGAGGAGAAATGAGGCCAATAGGGACTAATTATTTATCCAGTGGAGCCTGGAACAATAGTTGTTCATTTGATTAATTATTGACAATTAGAAGGTAATTTTAATGTAAGGTTTTGCTTCTTGGCGTTGCTGTCAAGGCACAATCCCTGTAGGGAAAGAGACAAGAATCTGCAAAGTGGGTTAATGATTAGTCCTGGGTCTCGTAGAAATTTAGATTTTTATTGGGGTTTTTATTGCCATCCTTACAACAGCTGCTCAGTGCAGGCCTGTGGGATGAAGCAATGCCTTCCTTACATAGTTTAAATCTCTCTCTATCAGGGAGATCATCTCCCCTCCTCTGGAGAAGCCACCTGTCCATGCTTGGCTGTACCTGTATGGGTTTGACCCACATTTCTGAGGGTCCAGCCTGGCAGAAACGTGGCTGATATTAATTAGTGAGATGGCAGATCGAGTGTGCCTTGAAAAATCAAAACGGTTTTAATAAAGAAGGAAAACAATACAAAAAACCAGAAACAAAGCCGAGCACAGCCCAGAGACAAGTCTCCTACTTGCTACAACACCTTGAAAAGCCTGGAGTTTCTTTGTTCTCTCTCTTTAGTACTCAACAGTTCAGGTGGGCTTTTTGGCCCTTGACCCAATGAGATGAACAACAGACTTTGAGTTACATTCCTGGAGTCCAATCCACATTTCTGTGCTGGCTCTGAGCCAATTACAACAAGAAACCCATAGAACTTTCTAGTTAAACTTCCTAAAATGTCTAAAGGTAAAGTGAGACTCTTTCCCTATTTGGAAGCACCTGCTGGAGGTGTAGGGATTGCACCACCACATATCTGGACTTCCAACTTACACAAACCTGCTCATTTTGCATGGTTCCAGTTCGGGAATTGAATCCCATCCAGTGTCCAGGGGTTTGCAGTTTGTATTCCATCCTCTTTCATGCCCTCAGGGCTTCATGATTATTTTTTTTTTCTCTGCAATAATCTAGTTTTCCTGCAGAGTGGCAGCTGGGAAGATTCATCCCAGCTTATATTGGCAGCCCGAGGCAGGTGGCAAAACTGGCTGGAAAAAGAGAAGCTCCCTCTGAGATCAAATGAGAAGAGACACATCTGAGTCTGGCTCCCCTGGAGGAGCCTCTGTTTCCCTTCACTAAAGAGTCCAGTAAAAAAAGAATCTATGATTAACCCTGATGTTTCAGATTGTAAAAAGTGATGGAATGAGTATAAATTTTGCCTTATTAGAAAACTGAATAAATCTATTTGAATTATTTAATCCAATGTCCCAAATTACTACAAGGCCATCCTATTTTTTTCCTACATGAGAAGGTGTATAAAAATTTAAGCATTTGTTATTTCTTTTTTTTTTTTTTTCATTTTTAGAAATGTGTTTTTTNCCTATTTTTTTCCTACATGAGAAGGTGTAAAAAAATTTAAGCATTTGTTATTTCTTTTTTTTTTTTTTTTTCATTTTTAGCACTGTGTTCTTTTGAATTTCAAATCAAACAGCATCAAAATACTACTTGTCATCCATATGTATCACTATAACAATAGAATAAGCAGAACTTCTCCAAAGAGCCTTGAGAAGTCGGAAAGCAGATGCTTTGTTTCCAATATTGTATGTAATAACCCTTCCATAAACTTTCAGCTTGAGATATAGTAAGATTATAACCGTGAAAAATAAAAGGTTTTCCAGAAAAGTCCAAACTGATTGTTTGGTTTGGTTTTTTTGGTTTTGTTTGTTGTTTTGTTTTGGTGGGGGTCTTTTTTTTGTGGTTTTTTGCTTGTTTGTTTGGGTTTTTTTTTGGGATTTTTGGGGGTTTTGTGTGTGTGTGTGTGTGGTGTTTTGGGGTGGGGGTTTTTTTGTGTTTTGGTTGGTTGGTTTTTGGGTGGGTTTTTTGGGGTTTTTTTTCCTTCTTTTTTTTTTTTCTGGCAGTGAACAATAGTAAAACTTTTCTATTTAACCTGCAGTAAAATGCTCTTGAGCTGCAGCAGGTAAGCTCTGCCACCTGAAATATCTTCCAGGTATTTCAGTGTCAGATGGACTCCTGCCCAAAAACTGAGAGGAAAAGTGTTCTTCCAAAACAAACTCATTCTCACTTCCAGAAGACACACAAAAGAAGAATTTTCAGCTTTCATGAACTTACCTGGGGTCAGGTCAGGACCTAGCAGTGGAAAGGGGAGCACACCTGTGCTGGAAAAGGGTGTTCACAATGAGCTTCTCAAAGGGTTTGGAAACAACAGGACAAGAGGGGATTGTCCTCAGCATTCCAGTGTGGAAAAGCACAGCCCAACACCTGGGGCCATGCTGGAGGGAACCTGAAGGATGTTCTCATTGTTCTACTTTGGGCAACCAACTGATAAGGAGATCTCGTTAATTAAAGAGGCGTTATAGGCCCATCCAGAAGAGAACTTGAGGTACTCGAGGGTTTTTTGGGGACCTGGGGTTCTGGTCAGCAGCCAGCTGGACATGAGCCAGCAGTGTGCCCTGGTGGCCAAGAAGGCCAATGGCTCCTGGCCTGGATCAGGAATGGTGTGGCCAGCAGGAGCAGGGAGGTCATTCTGCCCCTGGACTCGGCACTGGTGAGGCCACACCTTGAGTGCTGTGTCCAGCTCTGGCCCTTCAGTTTAGGAAGGATGTTGAGATGCTTGAACGCATCCAGAGGAGGCAACAAGGCTGGTGAAGGACTTGGAACACAAACCATATGAAGAACATCTGAGGGAGCTAGGGCTTTTCAGCCTGGAGAAAAGGAGACTCAGGGGTGACCTTATCACTCTCTACAAGTCCCTGAAAGGTGGCTGTGCTCAGATGGGGTTGGTCTCTTTCTCCAGGCAGCAACTGACAGAATGAGGGGACACAGCCGCAAGCATCAAGGTAAATACAGGTTGGATATTAGGAAGAAGTTTTTCATGGAAAGAGTGATTAAATACTGGAATAGTCTGCCTGGGGAGGTGGTGGAGTCACCATCCCTGGATGTGTTGAAAAATAGACTGGACGTGGCACTCGATGCCATGATCTAGTTGAGGTGTCAGGGCTGAGTTGGACTCGATGATCTTGAAGGTCTCTTCCAACCCTGTGATTCTTTTGTCCTAAATCCCTGTCACAAGGTGCTTGGTCCTTCCAGATCCAGCACAGGAGTCCAGGCTTGTGCCCTAAATCCAGGATGATCATGACCTATCCTGTGTCTCTCATGACCCTTCATCTCTTCTTCAAGGCTTCCAGTTCAACTCCTGGCCCTAAACACCCCAAAAATCCCACCCTGTTCCTGGGAGCATTGCCCGAGCACTTCTGGAATTCTGGCAGCCTTGGGGCTCTGACCATTCCCTGGGGAGCCTGTTCAGTGCCCAGAACCCTCTGGGAGAAGAATCTTTTCCTGATCTCCAACACAAAATTCCTCTGACACAACTTTGTGCCATTTCCATTCCTGGCTACTCTCTTCAGACCCTTGATCTGCTTGTGTAAAATCAGCTCTGCTCAACGGGGCTGGGCTGTGCACTTGCACACTGTCACCCTGATTCTTCAGCCTTCTGATCTTGTTTACATAATTCTACTGGAGTTTCTTATGCATTTAATATAAACAAAAGTAGATTCTTTTCTCATTCCTCTCTGTGATAGACTGCTAGTTTGACCACTGGGGTCAGAGGGATGGTCCCCTCCTCTCCCAATCCTTGATCAAATTCCAAATCCTATTTAAACCCCAAATCATAATAAACTTCCTCTTTCTCTGCTCACTTCTTAAGATGATGAGTGAGTGTCGTTTTTTCGTGTTGTAACTGCAACAACACACCTCTTTCCCTGAATTCTGGTCCTTGGATGTGCCTTTGGAACCCTGAATTCTGCTCCTTGGGTGTGCCTTTGGAACCCTGAATTCTGCTCCTTGGGTGTGCCTTTGGACCCTGAATTCTGCTCCTTGGATGTCCTTTTGAACCCTAAATGCTGAGGTTGGTCTCTTCTTGAGGGCACAAAAAGTAGAGAAACTCAAGACAGGTGAAAACTGCCTCTTCCTTTGGTGTCTGGAATGCTTTGGGTGCTAAATCAGTTTGGGTGAACATTCACCGACCTGTCCCTCTGGATTTGGGGTCCTGAGATCCTTTGCTGTAGAGTTTGAGGCATCCAAGCAGGTTTCGGGGTTGTTTATTCTATCTGTGTGCAGATGATGATACCTTCAGATGTTTTTGTCTTCCTCAAACCAGGCCATTCTTCAGAAGGAACAAAAAAAGCCACATCTGATAGAAAATTTGGTGGTTCTGCCCTTTCATCCCCTTGAGTTTTCAACACCATCTTTTCCATCAGCAGCACAAGAGAAAAAAAAGGTGAAATGCATTAACTTTTTTTTTTTTTAACACGAGCAAGGTAACAAATTTTCTCTTACTGTTGTTCTCAGAGACGGATTTATTTTTAGTTTTTAAAAATTAATTTAAAAAGAGGAAATCATCATGAGGCAGAAATGGGAACGACCATTTCAGCCCACACTTGTTAATTTTGCAAAGCTATAAACTCTGAAATATGAGCTTATATATATAAAATTATTGAGCAGCTGTAACCACGAGCACTGTGACCATCCCTACCTGTGATAATAATGCAAAAGTGATAAAAAAGTTCTCTTCATCATCTCCACCAAGAGTTAATTTTCAAGATGGTCAAATATTTCAAAATGCTGAACTAAAAATAGCAGCATTCCTGTGAGTTGTTTAAACTGCTGGAAAAGCTCAGGCTGTAAGAACAAGGTAAAGCCTCTCACACATGCACAAATTCAAACATGTACAGTCATTTCTTTGAATTAAATTCTTTAGAAAAAAGGAAGAAAGGCAAAGAAAACCAGAACTACGATGTTTGCTCAGCTGGGCTCATGTTGCCAACGAATGTTTGGCTTGAGCCCTATGGGTACCAAGCTGAACAAATGCAATGTTTATCACACTGTTAATATAAATATTTCTTTAAAAGGCTTATTTTTTTTGACATTTCACTTTTTTTTTCCATGGTCAAAATCCTAAAGAATTCCAGCTAAAGAACCTTGTCTGCAGGTACTATGTTGTCTCTTTTCCAAAATGTTGTCTCCTTCCATTTGAGGAATAATAGAAGGGATTCACAAACTGTTGGAGACCTGGACTTTGCAGCCAACATTTTCTTCTATTTTTTCCAGCAATTATTCTCCCTGTAAGGAAGAAATCTATTATTTCCTTTACAGAAAGCATAAAAGCAAGCAAATAAGGAGAAATTCAATTAAAAACCCAGGAAGACAAACAGAACAAACACCAAATGCATAAAGCAAAAAACGAACTGAGATCTTTATCACCAAAGTTACACTCAGAGCAAACAGTCTGCAATGGGAAAGGATAGAATCATACAGGTGAAATTCTCTATGTTTAACTTAAACTGTCCAGTTTTTAGCATCAGCCATGACAATCTGTGCATTTCCAGCATTTGCCTTATGTTGGAATGATTCCCTTTTAGGAAATGTTTTTATTTCCACAACCATCATAAGGTCAGCATAAATACTTGAGTATTTAATTTTATTTAATTGTACACTTGAGTGTACCATTTAAAAAACCCTGATTATTAGGTAGATGTGGTGAATTTTGGCCTGGATAAAACCACATGAATCACATTTGGCATCTTTTGCCATTCTTTCCATAAATAGATACCTGGGTCCTGAGATCCATGGGTTGTTACCAGATGGTTTGCATGGGATATTCTGCACCCTCCTTGTTGGATTGTCCCCTTTTCTGACCCAGAGATGGGGCAAATGAGAGGTGTTTTAAAAACTTTCATTCCATTTTCAGTCTCGTGTGAAGGGTGAGACAATACAGATGTTATAATTCACGCCATCACAGTCAGAAGCCAAACTATTTCCTAATTACAATCCATTATAAGCATTTCTTGGCCCATCAGCTTTTGCCACACAATGCTGTTAATGTCTTAAAGCCAATCATCTAAAATTACCCCTCGTGGGTCCTACTGCAATGCACCTTTCATAGTTCTATTTCCCCAAAGTATCCAGTCTTATTTGCAAGGCCATACTTTGAAACTTGTTTCCAGTTCCATTTCTCTCTCAGCAATGTCTGTCCTATCCCATGGCATTTCTAAGTCAGCATTTCTTATCTCAGAGTTTGCACACAGATACACACTATGTGAGCCTTCTGTCAGGCTTTGAGAATCCTCTACAAATCGATTTCTCACAACTCCTGAAAAAGGAATTTGCCTCACCTTGTCTCGGTTGGTCTTTCAAGACCAACCCCAAGTGCTGACCTAAATATGAACCCTTCTTTCACCATTTGTGTCTCTCCTGCCTCACAGCAGTTCAACAGCTTCTCCACGGGAACCAATGCCAAGGCTCCTTCCAGCTTTTCCTCCAACTGCTCCAGTGCTGGCCAAGGTTTGTCAAACAGCTCTGTGCTGCCAGAGAGCCAGTCTAGAGCACCACCAGGAGCTCTCTTAGGATGGGGAACTGTTCTGAGGCCCTGGCTCAGGTATTGATTGCTCCATTTGATGCCTTGGGAAGGCTGAGCTGGAACAGAGACTGGACAGAGCTGGAGAATAAAGGAGGTATTTATTAAAAGGCCTTTAAGGACAGACCTTGGGCAGGACAAGAGCGTGGCCAGGGCTGCACCCAAGGTGGACACAAAATGGTCACAAAATGGACAAATGGTCACGAGGTCTCACACTTTTATAAGTTTTGGTCCATTTGCACCTTGAGGTTGAATTGTCCAATCCCAGCTGCAGGTGATGCAGTCCCATCCTTCTTGTTTTCTCCCTTCAGCCACCGTTGTTTGTGCTTTTGGGCCTGAACACTTGTGCCAGTTGTCCTTGGTGTGCAGCAGGACAAGGATTTGTTTTGTGTCCCTGCTGTGTGCAGAGAGCTGAGTGACACTGACTGTGAGCTCAGAGCTGCACCCCTGGGCACCACAGAACCTGAAACACGTGGAAATAAAACTTGAGGCATCACATTCCCTCAGTAACACAGGAATGGTGCATCAATGTGCTTCCAATCCCTCTGTCCATCCTCCTCCTCTTGGGAATGGTTGTTGGTGCATTCCTGCTCCTCAGCCTGGTCCATGCTTGTCCTGGGATCTGTGTTAATTATCCCAGAACCTCATGGGAAGTTGCTCAAAGCCATATTATTTCCTCTTCCTGCCCACATCATTTAATCACTTCCAGAGGCCTCACTCATGGTATTGCTCTTGAATGGGATGGGGTGACCAAGAAACAGGCTGTGCCACTCAGATTGAACTATTTTTATATTTTTTCACCTTTCTTGGTTGTTGTTGTTGTTTGGTTTTTTGTTGTTGTTGTTGGTTTTTTTTTTTTTTTACCTGGTGCTGCACCTTGATTTGTCGGGAGCGATGCTATCTGTGTGTCAGCAGTGTTCTGTCCATGTTAAAATATTTGTAAGTATTTTAAATGAAGTTTTGCCTCATTTACATGACCAGCTGGATGTCACAGTTTGTAACAATGGTCTCAGAAGTCTCTTGGTTAAAAATACTAAATCACCAGCAATTATATTTTAAATAAGTGGTTCTAGCATTCAAACTGTCATCCAAATCCAAGAATTACAATTGCAATTCCTGTCCTTGAGACCAAGCAAACCAAAACAGCATGGTCAGATCTGAGTATCATGATAGGTGTGCAACACAAGGCAATAATCAGAAATATCTAAGCTAAAATAGTAAATATTAGAATTCAAAATAGTAAATATTAGAAAATTATCTACTTTCCCAGATCCTTTCCAAGAAGGCAGATTGTGCAAGAGACCTGAACAGAGTTCCTGGAAATGTTTTTTTCTGAGAAACCACAGATCTACTCTGAAGCCAGGGAGCAGCATAACAAACATGAATTCAGAATCTATAATGCAGCTCTGGCTCAGGCACAAAAATCAATCCTATTGACTTTAGTCCATGTGGGAAAAGAAGGGCTGGGAGTGGAGATCAATGATGCTGTGGTGGATCACTCAGGGTCAAGGTCTCACTCTTTAACCTCAGGTTGTCTTGCAGTGGAAGCACAGAAAAATTATTTTCCATCCAGTGTCCCTTAAGGAGATCTCTCTTCTCTTGGATTCTTCAGGCAATCCCTCTCTCCCAGAACACTTTTAATCTGCCCTGTTTTTATCTTCCTATGTGGCCATCCAAGCAGAGGAGATTCCATTCAGGAGTTTTGACTGAGTTTTCATTCATTGACTCCTCTCTGCCTTGTGGAGTCACTGCAGGAAAAATTGTAGAAATGCCTTGATTTAGTCCTTTTGATAACACAAACAAGGAAATCCCAACAATTTCTCTTCTCTTTGGCCAGCTGACACAAAAGTAGCTACAATATAATTTCCACAGTCATAAAATTTCAAGTGAAGGCATAAATCTCAAAGAGAAACAAATCCACCATGCAATAATTCACGTAAGTGACTGAGAAGTCTTAATAACCACTCTCTCATTTTAAAGTTTAATTATCTAAGAGTTTGTCTGTCAGAATAAACTTCCAAGTAAAATAATAACTAGATCATCCAGTAACAATTTTTCAGTATTTTATAAACTGTTGACATTTTTAATAGTTATTGTATAAACTGTGGATGGTGGGCGACAACACAGCAAGTCAGGAGAATGTTGCAGAAGAGATCTATTGTGGGACATTGGAAATGTTCTGAAATTCAGATTTGCAAAGAGTTTTGTATGATTTTATGAGCTCAAGAGAAGAAAGCCATAGGAAAGCCAAGTGGTTGATAAAAATTACCTGTGTTAGGTTTTCTGCATAGATAAAAGAGGGAGACATCTACAAAAGGTGATTTTTTATAAATGTTAAATTTCCATCTGAAAATATTAGTAATGCTCTATTGATTACATGGGGAATTTTTAAAACCAGATCTGAATAAATGCTTAACTTTGACATATCTGAGTCTTTGGGTTTGAGAAGAAAAATTGCTGATGTGTGTCTGTAATTTATGACGTTTGGAGAATTCTGAGACTCGGTATCTCACTCTGACAAAGTGTTGCATTTATTTCTGTTCAGATTAACTTTATTTTTTAATTGTCAAAAAAGAGAATGCAATATTCATGCAGATAGTCCTCTTTTTTCTGATAACACTTCTATCTACAGACATCATATGCAGTGGTAAAGCACTGCAGCTTGTTTTTATTTGCTGTGAGTGGAAGGAAGACCAGGAGAGTGGCTTAAGAGCTGGAGGTGTTCAACTGTTGCTGGATAGAGGACATTCAAAATGCCCAAACAGAAAACAAACTTTCTGGCACTCCAAAAAATTGCAGAATTATTTTCTGGAAGGCATTTCAGAATGCCAAAAATAGTAAAAAATGCTTTTGGATATACAGAATTCTAGGGAAGAATGATCCAGTTCATTTAATGGAATTATTCAAATCAAAGCAGGTATTTTCTTGAAACAAATGAAGCTTTGCTGACCCCTACAACACTCAGACCTCTTGGTGTTATTCCTGTAAATGTGGATGGAAAAGCTGAACTTGATTAATTGTCCAGTAGGAATCCAAGGGGATTTCTTGTGAAATAACGTTACCTGAACAATAAGTATATGCAGATTTGGTCTAAAAAAGAAAATCAAAGGAATTATTATACAGATAGAGGGACATAAGAGCAGGAGAACAGCAGATTTAAGGTTAAATATGTGAATGTTCTATAAAAGGTGAGGTGACATCAGCTCTGATGGTTTTCAGTGGGAGAGGAATTTGGGGTTGGGCCAGACAACTCTGAATTGTAGCCATGGAAGAAGAAATATATTGTAGATGTGATGAAGTAACCTGCAAATCTCATCTTGTGGCTTCCTTCCTTTTGAATAATTTCTAGTATGAAATTCACTTTAGCCAAGAAATGCGTTAATTTCTCATGTCAACACAATATTAAATAGATTCTTGAGCAATACACTGAAGGAGTGTAAAAGAAAGGAAGTAAATGCATTTTATAATTGTAACATAAATATGTATAGTGTCCAATTATGTGCACAATGCTCAGAAGCAGAATGGAATTCATATTTAATTATTAGAACTTGCTGTCAATTATTAAACATTTCCACACTGGAGATTTCTAAGAGCCAACTTGCAATAGAAATTAAAAAATACCAAATACTTCTGAGTCACTGTCTGGCCAAACTAATATCTTCAGAGTGACTCATTCTGATGTATTTAGCCCATAAAATACCAGCATTTAAACTGTTCCTGAAAATGCATTTATATCCCTTGGAACCAAAGTTTTGTCTTTAAACTCACCATGAACCATAACACTTGTTATAAAAGCCCATCAGTTGACCATTACAGGCCCTTTCATGAGAGAAGATGGAAGATTCCTTGTAAAATTTATTTCCCCATTAATTACAGGGATTTGTCTCTTCCTGAATGAATCATTTCTACCTCACGGAGCCAGGTTCCCATAACATTTTTCAAGGCAGTTGAGGGAATCAGACAGCAAAGCACTTAAAAAGCAAAATCTGTTTCTCAGCACTGCTTTAGAGTTTCCAGTGAGTTTTCCTCCTTCTTACTGTGAAATGCTCAATGCTGAACTTCACAGGATTGTGGAATGCTTTGGGTTGGAAGGGGAAATCAAAAAAATCATCTCATTCCGCCCCCTGCCATGGGCAGGGACACCTTCCACTATCCCAGGTTGCTCCAAGTCCTGTCCAACTGGCCTTGGACACTTCCAGGGATCCAGGGGCAGCCACAGCTTCTCTGGGAATTCCATCCCAGAGCCTCCCCACCTTCACAGGGAACAATTCCTTCCCAATATCCCATCTATACCCACCTTCTGCCTGAATGTTTCCCTGTTCTCCAATACAAAACTCGTCCAACATAACTTTCCACTTCTGGCTACTCTCTTCAGACCCTTCCTTGATCTGCTTGTGGAAAATCAACTCTGCTCAACAGGGCTGGGCTGTGCACTTACACACCTGTTTCCCTGAATTCTGCTCCTTGGATGCCCCCTTGAACCCTGAATTCCCTTCTGGCAGTGGGAAGCCATTCCCTGTGTCCTGTCCCCTCCATCCCTTGTCCCCAGTTCCTCTCCAGCTCTCCTGGAGCCCCTTCAGGCCGTGGAAGGGGCTCTGAGCTCTGCCTGGAGCCTTCTCCTCTCCAGGTGAACATTTCCAGCTCTCCCAGCCTGTTTATTAACTTACATCTTATTTTGTTCCTAATTTCTGTGTGCTTACAAGAAGTAACTACCCTCCAGCTGCCAGCTGGGATTTCACTGGAAATTATTCACCGGCTGCTCATTCTTCTTTTTATTTGTCCCTGCTTGTTTGGCAGCTGGAAGGAATTGTGGAAGCAACATCCCACC
Source organism: Sterrhoptilus dennistouni (assembly GCA_013397095.1). NCBI lineage: Eukaryota > Metazoa > Chordata > Aves > Passeriformes > Zosteropidae > Sterrhoptilus > Sterrhoptilus dennistouni. The sequence continues at coordinate 693,187 of VWZU01003040.1, read as the reverse complement.
TTCACATTCTGTTAACAAACCCTTCTCCAGCCTCGGAATTCTTCTCACTTCCCTTTGTAGTCACTGAGGGGGAAATGGGAGAAGATGTTCAATGATCCTGTGAGAGACACCCAACTCTCTGGGACACCTTATTATTTATAATGATTTGACCTCTGCTGGCTGCAAAGGCAGAGCAGGGTGACTATTTCAGTCAACACCCCCACTGGAGATGTTGTAAATAGTCAGGCACCTCACAGTTTGTCCAGTTCACTGCTCCAGCTCCTAAATATTTTCTAAATTATTGCAGTATTTTTTTCCCCTGGCCATTAATCTGTCTTGTCTGCAGAGCAGAGAAGGAACAGCCTTATTTTATGCTTTGTTGTGAAATAAACAAAATATAAATAAAACCCTGGAATAGCAGCTGGAGTTAATCCAGAATGAAACACTTGGCTTAAAATGGAATGTTTAAAAGGCAGCGTTTAACCCCTCTTTCATTAACAATATGTTTCTAAATAAATAAAACCTTGAAAGCCAAAGGGAATTGTTTTCCTCTTAAAATGTGAAAGTTAATATTTGATTTAATAAGCATTTGCCACTTCCTTCACTTTTTTTAGACAATTAGGAAAACTGTCTGAGTGTCACCCCTCTTTCAAACATATTTTCCAGTCATTTTACTCCCTGCCAAAGAAATTCTTGCCCATTTCAAACTGCATAAGATAGAAGAGGATGTCTGGAGCCTGTCAGGCTGTCAGAGATAATAATCAGTAACAAGGAAGAGCCTGAAAATCTTCCTTAGAATCTTTGGTAAATCTGAAAAATCCTCTCTTTATTTTGTGCCAACAAATCAGTGGCAGATTGAGGTTCAGTCTGTGTTCCTTTCCTTCTCCACTGGGCAAATATCCTCAGTTTTTTGGGGGGAATAAGGAACTGCTCAGGCACTATAAGAGTTCATCCTTCTCTGCATTGCCCAATAAGTTTACAAATTACAGAAAACAGCTGAATTTAAAGTGTTTATAAGAGAATCAAAGCCATCTGACAGAAATGGCAGTGCTGGTGCAGATTCTGATTTTTGGTAGAACAAAAGATGGATGTAGTCTAAATAAACCTGATGGGGTGATGAGGATGGGCTGTGTGATTAACAAGACCGATACTGACAAATATAAACACTCAATTATGTTCTCATTTAGAAGCTGCAGAGGGCAGAGGCAAAAGTAAGCAGTGTTTCAAGAAAATGATGCTTTAATGACACTTTTCTAGGCATATTTTTACAAAGAAAATACTAGAAGCATTCTAAATGCATCTGCAGTGGCTGCTCTCTATTTAATCATCTATTTAATTATCCAAAATCTGTGTAGTGAAATCCTCACCTCCTGATTTTAGAGGCTGCATAAAGGCAAAAAAAAAAAAAAAAAAAGAAAAAAAAGAAGTGTTGGCTATTAAAGCTGTGTCATGTAGATGTACAGCAGCAATTCCAGGGACTACAATCAATGCACTAAAAGTAATTATGAGCCAAGAGATACAAAATGCTGGGAACTGCAGCAGTGCCCTATTGGACATTTTTCTTCAGAACAAATATTCTGGAGACCTTTCTGGCTAAAAGGATGAAAAAACTGGAAAACAGAACAAAGCACAAGACTTGGAAGGGAGTAAAGGAAGGAAATACACTCTGCATTTTGGAACTCGTGAATAATTTATGTATAAACTATATATAATTAATAGTATTAATAAATATTAGCATAATATAATAC
>VWZU01003040.1:655156-686263 GCA_013397095.1 Sterrhoptilus dennistouni | reverse complement strand
GTAGATATAAATATAAATAATTATATTTATATAAATATAAATATATATCTTATATCAATAATTATTATATACTTTATGCAACATTTATAAATATAAATATACATATAAATATAGGATATGAATATATAATAATCTCAGTTATGCAGAAATGTGATAAACCTCAATGGTTCCTCTAGAAGGTAGCAATTCATGCAACATGATAAAATGCTTTATACACTCAGAGCTTCATTTTAATCATTTCCTGAGGGCAGAATGCCAGAAAGAACAACTGAAAGGGAAATGTCTGTGACCTTTAAATTCATATAAAAGAATAAACTGTTAAGAGAAAAGTGTGACATGATAGAAAAGAGGAAGAGTGGACAGAATAATCAATTAATTGTCGTTATATTTATTAAACCTCACTTGCTGAGGTATAATTTAAAGCTACAGGAAAAAGGTTAATCTGACCAAACAGAGAGATCTGCAAAGTTTCACGGGCTATTGATGTGACAACTCTTGTGAGATTATTATTTAGATGACCTTTCTGTGAGCAGGGAGCAGAAGGAGCTTGGAAAGCAGAGTTCACTTCATGGAAATGTAGATGGCAAACGTGCATTAGGTGATTTGCATCTTCATGATCAGCCTGTGAGAGGAACTCAGTGTGACAAGCTCAGCTATAATTGTCATCACTGAGGATTCCTGAAGTCAATTATGATTAGTCCCAGCTCTTCTGCAATTTTTCCAAAGCCAACAGCAAAAATATCTGAGAACTACAAGAGTTACACCGAAATGTGTAAGTGGAATCAGATCTTATTTCTTCAAATTTTAACTTAAATACACTTTAATAATTAAGCACCAAATTTAAATCTCCTTTTGAAGCCTGTCCCCCAGCCCTTATTTCACTGGGATGGCTGTCCTTGATCTGCTTGGATTATTGATGCTCTGGGTGAATAACCAAACACGAGGAGCTCTGTGTGGAGGCTTTGGTTTGGTTTTAATCCCATTAAGCACCACATTTAATCATCATCTGGGCAGAAGCTCTGCGAGATGTGAGAGGAATGAACCTGTCACAATTACGACATAAAAGAAACGACACTCAGCAGTCAGGTTGTAAAGTGAGCAGAGAAAGAGGAAGTTTATTGTGATTTGGGGTTTAAATAGGATTAGGAATTTGATCAAGAATTGGGAGATGAGAGGAATGTCCCTCTGACCCCAGTGGTCAAACCAGCAGTCCATCACAGAGAGGAATGCTAAAACAATCTACTTTGTTTATGTTAAATGCATGAGAAGCTCCAGTAGAAATATGTAAACAAGATCAGAAGGCCGAAAATCAGGGCAACATGAACCAACAAATTCCTGACTGCTAATCAGTAAAGTGTAACTTCTGAAATCATGATGAGGCAACTTTTAAAGAGTATCTTCAAATCCTTTTTTTCCACTGTGATTCTCTTTCAGCTTTTCCTTGTCCAGCCTTTTCCAAATAGGCTGCTCTGGGCTGGGCTATGCAGGCCTGGAGTGATTTTGCTCCAGCTGGGGGAGCTCTGAGTGTTTTTCCCCTTTTTATGAATGAAATAAAGAATTTATCTGCTGCTCTGCTCTTGTTATGGTACCTGGGGAAGCTGAAAAGCTGAAAAAAATTCTACAGAATGGATCAGGTGTACGGCATGGAAATGGAACATGGAATTTCTGTCAATTCCATGTCAGCTTTCCCATTATCTCCAGCAACATCTAAAACTGCACTCTGATGTCATTTCAATTCCTAATAAAGCCATTTTCCATTATAGTTTAAAATAGTTTAAAATAGTTTAAACTTTATTTTCAGAAATCAACAAAATCACAAAGCAACCCAATAATGCATATATAATATACAATTAAAATAGCACACACACAAAGATTGTGATGATTTTTTTTTTAATCAAAAGTTGTTATCTCTTAGTTTATCCAGTCCCAAAATACATTTTGTGGAAAAGGAACAGCTCCAGCCAGCAACAGGATCAAATTTTGTCTTACCATGCCAAAAAACCAAGGCATACTTTGCTGCACAGAGTTTGCTCAAGTCATAAGTGCAGCTATAGAACATCAACACAATAAATAGTCCTTTTTTGAACTATTGGAAAATGATGGAGTCAGAGTCTATGGAATTCTCCTTGCCAACATCACAAAGAAATCAGCAATGCTTTAAAATCCAGAGAGCAGCTGGAGTGTGAGGAATTCCTGGGAGAAGTGGAGATGGCTGTGACTGAATTTTGGGAGGAAATCACAGAGTTAGGAAGAGTTGAAACTCCTCTTTTGAACCAAAATTATAATGTGCAATGAGCATTCTGGGGTATGGAAAAACCAGCCTGGAAAAAAAGTTCCATTTCTAAAGAATTTCATCAGAAAATGTCAGGTACAATGTAATGATTTGAGCCAGCAGAGACAGATATTTATTTGTTTATTTTCTCTAGGTGTATGTAAGAGGTAAATCTATGATGCAGAGACATATCTATACACACACACACTTTACTGCACAGCGTTTGCACAAGTCATAGGTGCTGCTATAGAAAATCAACACAATAAGTACTCCTTTGTTGAACTATTGGAAAATGATGGAGTCAGAGTCTATGGAGTTCTCCTTGCCAACATCACAAAGAATTCAGCAATGCTTTAACATCCAGAGAGCAGCTGGAGTGTGAGGAATTCCTGGGAGAAGTGGAGATGGCTGTGACAGGATGTTGGGAAGAAATCACAGAGTTACGAAGAGTCAAAACTCCTCTTTTGAACGAAAATTATAAGGTGCAATAGGCAGTCTGGAATATGGAAAAACCAGCCTAGAAAAAACTTCAATTTCTAAAGAATTCCATCAGAAAATGTCAGGTACAGTGTGATGGTCTGAGCCAGCAGAGACAGATGTTTATTTTTATTATTTTCTCTAGGTGTATGTAAGGGATACATCTATGATGCAGAGACATATCCACACATTTATATACAGAAGGAAGCCATGAAAAGGGGGCAGCTGTTATGAAATAGGAGGCAGGACACAGCTGAGAAGAACAGGCAAGTCCCCACCTTCCGAGCTGCTTGAAATGTTTTAAAAGGTCTGCATTTTCACCACGTGGAAAATCCCTTTTCTTCCTCTGTCCACCCAGTTTTCTCAAAGGGTGTCTCAGTGTCCACTTGGGTTTCTCAAGCAGTTTGCTGAGGTTTCCAATCCCTACATCCACACGTGCAACTCTTGGGTGTAGGGGCTATTTAAACACTTCATTTTACTCTGCTTTCACATTTAATTTAGGAAGATAATCCCCCTTGTCCCTCTCTCCCCAATTAGCAGTTCAGCTTCTGTGAAAAAACTTCCTGGAGATGTTCACCTCTCAACCTTGATTACAGAAAACACCTACAAGGTTCTGTTTCACCTCTTCCAGTGCTGTTCCATACCCAAAAAGGATAAAATAACCATGAATTTAAATCATTCCTATCTACAACTTGCAGCATGACTGTTTGCTACGGCATGTGAATTTATTGTCATGATAATGGCAAACTCTGCAAAACATGCAATATATATTTGTTATTCGTATCTTTAAAATATTAGCTGGCACACACAGTTTAGTAACTATGGCAACACTGATAAATTTGAAAATAATGGCTCCTATTTGCTTTGTACAAAAAGGTCAAGGACTGAGCGCTTGGAGCACAAACAGGAAGAGCCAATTTTGAGGATTAACTGCTGGAATTGGTGGTGTTAGCATTCCCCATCCTGGTAACATTCATCCCTGGACACAAGGGACTCATTAGGGGTTCAAAAGGGAAAATATCTCTCTTGAGTACCAACCGTGAGGAATGAAATTTCCAGTTTCTACCAAATGTTTGATTTCCTCTTATTTTTCTCTCAACCTTTGAGTGATTTCATTTTTCTTAAAATCACCCTAATGACCTTAAATCTTTCCCAGAGCTGGGATAATAGGCTATAGTATGACTCCACACATGGACAAATATTGACAGAGAACACTCACATAGGAACTTGCTGCGAACCCTGCTCGGCCTCCACCCTAATTGTTATTGCCAATATCTGTGGCAGGTTTTTTTATCAGAGAATTAAATACCCTGGCATTGCCTCATGCTGAGCAAACAGGGGCTGGAAACCCAGGAAAATAAATCTGGATGGCCTCAGTTTGGACATAACCTGGCTGGGCTGAAGTCTGGCATTTTATATGATTTAAAGCCAATATCTAAGCAGGCTTTAAATAAAAAAAACCCAAAAGCCTGGCTTTAAATCAGAAATGCTAAAGAGGAGTGGCTTCAAGGTCTGGAGCAGCTTAAATAAGAAATACTGCAGACATCCATGGTTTTTCCTATTTATATCAGGGACAATTTGCCATCAGCAGGATTTGTCTGTGCATGAGAGTGCTCAGGGTGCTGAGTGGGAGAAGAAGAGCTCTGAGTTTTGAGAGAACTTCAGCGGACACAGCAGAACAAAGGGGCAAAGCCCTGGCACAGACGTGACAGGAGCTGGCATAATTATAAACCAAAAGAAACAAGGCATTGCCACATTGGCAAACAAAGGTAGGATGGGAATGCAACCAGGGCTCCACCTGGGCTCAGTCCCAGGAGAAAAGATTTTGGTGAGGCAGAAGGTAGGAGAGAAGTTTAGGCTGGGCACCAGGAACCTCCCTGTCACTTTTCACAGAAATCACAGAATTCCAGAGTGGTTTGGGTTGGAAGGTGTGGGTTTGTTTTCTTCTTTTCTTCTGCTAGAGCTGGGATTAAATGCTTGGGAGACGCAGTGTTTGTATTTGGACTCAGATGTTTATTAATTCTTATGTATAGCACGGTCTCACAATGTGAGTTCTAGCTAACAAGGTAGACATATGCCTCTGTCTCTAACTCTTTCTAAAGTCGTTTAGACACTAATTGTCCAATAACACGATGACACCTAGGTTATTTTTACTTTTTACCCAATAACCAAACACCTGTGGTCTTCAATGTGGATTTTTTCACCCAGTTACAAAACATCACCCCTACCCATGAAGAGGAAGGTGAAAGAAGAACCAAGCGAACACTCCAAATCCTCAATAATGCTCTATATACATTACTATATATTAAAACCTTAAATTCTAAGTTTTCCACCCTGTGATATCACACACTTTTATTCAAATTACACAGCCATAATCCCAGTGCTGTCACTCGATTTTGGAATCCTTTTCCAAGGCCTCAGGTCAAATGCAGTGTTTGCTTGAGGGTCAGTGCCTTTTAGCACAGAAAGCCTGAAATCCTCAGTTTTCAGGGTTCCAACAGGCAGGGACCTTAAAGATCATCTTGTTCCAACCCCCTGCCATTCCACTGGAGGGAAGGTTCTGATGGATGATTAAACAGGAAGGGCAAAGTCATCATCTTCTCCTCTCTGGACCCACTGGGGCGAGAAGCACATTATCCTGGTGGATTTCACAGAATATTTTGGTAGCACAAGTAGGTGCTGTGAAAACGCAGAGATCCTCTTTCCTGCAGTATTTAAACCAGGTGAGACTGTGCCCAGTTGCTCTCTAGAGAAAGGCATAATTAATTTAATTTTTATAATTATTTTTGGGTTTGATTGCAGGGTGAGTCTCTTCTTAATATTCCTCTTAGTGCCAGCCTGAGCAGAGCTGGGCAATAACTCAATTTCTCACTGTCCTCTCAATGCTTTGGATCACCAGGGGAGGCAGTTGAGGAAGAGGAGCAGCTCGTAAATCTGCCACAGCAGAATTTTTCCCCTGTTCCCAAGCACACACATGCTGGATCTTGTGCTGGGTGCAGGAATCTGACACACCAGAGTGTGACAGAGAACGTATGTTAGTCTGAGCTCTCACTCCCCAGCCTCAGGAAGTGCTGGAATGTTTCTTTGAATTGAATTGAATTGAATTGCAGTTATCTCGTGTGCTTGGCAATTTCAAATGCTATTTGTGTGTGTGAAGCACAATCTTTTTTACAGATTATTAAATATTTTTTTTTAAAAAAATGAAGTCATCTAATCTAATTTTCTGCATAGCAAGAGTTATTAGTGCTTCCTAAATTAACTCCTGTTGAATTAATACTTGTTTATGAGGGAAAAAGTGTCCCCAAATTAATGCAAAAACCCCCAGAAGTCAAATTTTTTTGCATGCCTTAAGTTCTTCATATCCCCAAAGTAGTCGTTTCAATTGGTACAAATTGTCCAATTGGTTCCAATTGGTACACATTGTTCAAAAAAGGCATTTTAATCCAAAAATATTGATTTCGAAAAATAATTTAAGAGCAAATTTCTGCTTTATCTATATCAATATACCCTTGATATTCTCCACTTTTATTCTGAATAAATAACTGCTAATCAAGGCAATTTTTTCATGATCAAGAGAAAAGAAGGATTGTTGATTTGTCCCTATTTTTGTTTTAAAAGCAAACACATTCCTAAATTAATGCCTTATGAAGTGCTTATAAACACATTAAAGAACACACCAGTGATTTAAAATTATTTATATTTTCTAACTGCTTTTGTAGTCTGTTTTTCACTGTGCAAGTTTTGAATATTATTATAAATGTTTTATCAAACTGTGTTTTGTTGGTTATTATGCTGATTGTATCTTAATGGCCAGGTCACTCACTCTGGATTACATTGTGACATCACAGACTATTGTTAACTGAGAATTGCTTGTTGAAAGCACAAATTATTCCTTTCTTGACCAAATTTTGTTTATTTAGTTTTGTCATGACACAGGTCACAGCTTTCCAGAGGAATAGGATTGTGGGTTTTTTTCACACAATTTGTAAGCCCATAAAAGTTTAACAATGCAATTGATGAGGTGAAAATAGGATCTCTTATTTCTTACAACCTAAACCCAAGAGTGAAGAGTGTGATTCCTGCTCACCCATCAGAAAAAAATTAGCAGCAGGGACGCCAGACCCACAAAAAATATCCATGGGGTGTTTCTTGTAAATGTCTAAATTCCTAAAGTGGGGAATAAAATGAAGGATGTTGAGGAAAATATTTTCCTTATGGAAACTCCAGCCTGGGGCAGAACTGATCTGAGACAAATTAGGAAGGGGCAGAGCTCTGCTGTGGTGGAAATGCTACACTTCCACTTTTGACTAAATGTGCTACACCTGCTGAGTGTGGGGCTTTAATCTGCCTTTCCAGCTCAGCTCCTGGAGGAGGAATAGCCAGGCAGGCACGAAATCAGGGCTGGCAAATTTCCCTATGGAAAAGGTGGCTTTGGGGGTTGGCTGGAAGGTGCAGGACCTGAGTGATGCAGGCTGAGGTGACACCAGTGCAGAAGATGTGGGAAGACACAGGACAGAGAGTAAAACAGACTTAATTGGTCTTAATTTGATAACCAAGATGCCACGGCAAGAACAAATAAAACTTTGAAGATTACAGAAGATGGGATTAAACCAGTTCATGGGAAGAGGAGAGATTCAATCAACCCCCTGCAAGCAAAGATGTTGTAAAATGTGTAAGTTGTTTGTATGATCTTTTTACCTGATTATTGTAGTGGGAAATTATTAACCTTCTTGAAATGGTGTATAAGCTTTTGGAAAACCTGAATAAAATCGAATTCTGGTCACCGAATCAGTCTTTCTGTCTCTCTATCAATCATCAATAATAGGGACAAAGGATTTATCTTTTGCACTTTCCTGAGGTGGTGGGTAAAGAATTATTCCTGTCAGGTCTTTAAGAGAGATAGAACCACTGGGAGATGCCTTAAAGCAAGATTTATTGCCCGAGTCTCAAGGAGTGAGAACGTCTTCACCACATACACCAGGGGTTCGTGGTCAGTTGTCCTCAGTGGTCACAAGATCACAGGTTACAAGGTCTCTTAAAGGTCAATTAGCCAATAATCTACTGTCACAAAGAATGTTTTTGCTTTCACACCAATCCCTAATTTACTTGTCTTATATGTCTCTACCACAGTGTGGACTCTCTTGACCAATCATCTCACGGCACACAAACTTGCACTACTGCACCTCAAAACTTCTTATTATCTTTATAACTTCTTCTATATCTTAAACTCTAAAACTTTCCACTACCTAGCTTAATGTGTTTCTGTCTAAATTACAAACTCACATTTTTACTTGTGGTCTCTAAACTTGGAAACCTTTTCCAAGGTCTCAGGTTGAACCCTGAATTCTTTTCTGTATTTGGGCCTGCAGACACAAGATTTTGGGAATTTTCTGGGCCTAGAATTCCCACAAATTCCTGCTTGGGTAGCTCCCTCAGCCTCATCAGAGTGGTGTTCCAGCCCCATTCCCAGCTCCATCCCTTCTCTGGACATGCTCCAGCCCCTCAATGTCCTCCTTGTATCAAGGGGCCCCTAAAATCACCCCAGGATTGGAGGTGTGGCCTCACCAGGGACAGTTATTTCTCTGCTCCTGCTGGCCACACTAATTTTGATTAAAAGCAGACACATTTCATTGATTTTGGTGGACTTTCAATGCAACCCATCCTCATTATATTAAATAAATTCTGTAAATCCCTTGGGATCTCAGTGCCAGCACTGAAAAGTTGTCTTAAAAGTACACAAATAAATTGTTAATCTTAGCAGTAAAATAGTGAACAAAATGTCATTGATTTTGTTACTGTTGGATGAGTTTATTTATTTGAGTTATTTTTAACTGAAGATTTAAGTTCCATTTTGTAACAGCAGTCTCTGAGCTTACACAAATATGTGTTTTCATCCAAAATAAAATGTCACCTTCTGTTCTGGAGGAGTTCGATAGCTGTTGGGAGAAAGAAGAGACTGTATTTTGTTTGGACAGACATGAACATCATCTAGTGAAAGAAAAACAAACAAAATCAACCACAGGATGGTCTGGTGAGAGTTCCATTTATCTTTGCAATGCCATATCCTGTTAAATTTTGGATATTTGGGTCAAAATATTTGCTACATGCGCACAGAGGTTTGTGATGACACTTTGTCTGACTAAAGAATCCCTAACTTTGGTGTGAAAGCAATTCATGTTTCCTCAGCGTTACGTCAAGAGAGGTGCCCTTTCAAATGAAATATGTAATTACCTGCAAGATTTTTATTTATTTATTTGTCTACTTATTTATCTATTTGTCTACTTATTTATGTATTTGTCTCCTTATCTCCTATGAAGGGACAATCTCTCCCAGTATAACCTGCTCCCTGCTACTCCTGCTGTGAAATTAATTCAACCTCAGTGACACAATTCATCTCTTTCTCTCAGTGTCAAGATGAATTAAAGCATTTTCAAGCTGATAAAGACTGGAGAAAATTATCTCAGACCATGCAACCTTAGATTCCTGATGATATAACACCTACAGTACATTCTGAGTTTTGGAATGGGGGTTTTGAGGATTTTTTCCTTCAGAATATTCACCTTACTTTGAGTTGACACATCAGGTTACAACTGACACTATAATTTGTACATTAACACTTCAGGGTCTTCTGATTTTGGACATTACTTTAATAAGTTACTTTTCCTCCAGTTTCTCCAAAGAGCTCGTGGTGAGGAATGGCAGGAACAGCAGGAATTTTCTGGAAAGGATCTGAATATGCATCTCCCTGCTCAGAGCTGGCATCGATTTCCCATTTGCAGATACCAACTCTGCAAAAAAGAAAAGGCAGCTTCCCACACCTGCCCTGACACCTTTGCTGCAGAAGGACATTCTGGATTCCAGCAGAAGAACATTTTGGATTGCTGAAAAAGAACATTTTGGTTCGCTGCAGATCAATATTTTGGATTTCTGGAGAAGAACATTCTGGATTGCAGTAGAAGTAAATTTTGGTTTGCTGAAGAAGAACATTTTGGATGGTAGCAGAAGGACATTTTAGATTGCAGTAGAAGGACATTTTGGATTGCTGCAGATCAACATTTTGGATTTCTGGAGAAGAACATTCTGGATTGCAGTAGAAGTAAATTTTGGTTTGCTGAAGAAGAACATTTTGGATGGTAGCAGAAGGACATTTTGGATTGCTGGAGAAGAATATTTTGGATTGGTGAAGAACATTTTGGATTGCTGCAAAAGGACATTTTGGATTGCTGAAGAAGGACATTTTGGATTGCATCAGAAAAATATTTTGGATAGCTGCAGGAAGGAGAAGTGGTGCCTGAGACCCTGTCAGTGCCTCCCACAGCAGCAAATCCATCCTGGCTCATTCCTTGTTCAAGGCAAGCAGCCCCTGGGGGGATGTTGTACCCCTTGCATGAGATCTTTTGGAGATCTCAGGACTTTTTGTGTTGTTTGTTATTATCATTAAATTAATTCTTTGCTGTTAACACTGTAGTGGGTTGACACTGGCTGGATGGGCAGCCAAGGCATTCTCAGACTCCCCTCTTCATGTGGCCAGGGGGGAGAAAAGGTTCATGAGCTGGGATAAGGACAGGGACACATCAGTGGCCAAATGCAGACACAGACAAAGTCAGGGGTGTTAATTGAATTTATTATCAACAAACTCAGAGCAGGACAGTGAGAAGGAAAATAAATCTTAAAAACATCTTATTCCCCATCCCTCTCTCCTTCTCAGGTCTACCAAAGGTGCAGGGAGATGGAAATGGGGATTGTGGTCATTCCCATGTTGTTCCTGTCACTTTTCAGGGAGAGGAGCCAGAATCCTTCCTCTGCCCCATGGAGGGGTCTCTCCCACAGGAGAGAGCTGATCTCCACATGAGATCTCTTATCTGCCTCGTAATGACGGAGAAAAATATTCCTGCCTTTCATAATCCCACATGAGGTGAGGCAGGAATGACTAAACTGTCTGACCATGCCAGAATCACGCATTTAGGACAAAGGGTGCTCCAGTCACCCAGGCCAAGAGGGGATCCTCGCTCATGGGGCAGAGGGGATGAGGGTAACTGGAGCTGCCTCACTCCTTGAGAGCCCCGCTGGCTGCTGGAACTGGCCTGCTCATGAACAAACACTGCTGAGGAGGAGTTTTGACCTTTTCATCTGCTGTTTTGTCTCCCACATAACATTACTGTAGGCCGTGCTTATGTCTGTTCATTTTTTTTTCTTCTTGACAGATGGTCTGATACAGCCCTTAACTCCTGACAGCAAAGGAGCAATAGATATTCCTCTGACATTCCTCTTCATCTTAATTTATTTTACAGTACTTCAGAGTCCCTGAAGAATTATTGTAAAACTTGTTTTAATGGTACCCCTGAAATCCCAAGAATTAAAGTCAGTTGAAGGAGAATATATGTGATATTTTATTATGATGTTAAGGACTCTCTCCCAGGTTAAGAAATCTGTTTCACTAATATGCTCCTTCTGCATTTTTCATTCTTTTCTGACTCCTCTGCAGCTTAACAAGATATTTCTATCTGTCAGGTAATTATTCCTCTCCTTCTTTCCATTTTGACATGTGAATAGAAATTATCTTGCTGGTGGGATTTGAATAACTTTTAGTTCAAATTTTAGAATTAGGATTTAGAAGCTTAAATGCTGTGATAGGGCAAGGGAGAATGACTTTAAACTTAAAGAGAGGAGATTTAGACTAGAAATCAGGGTGAAATTCTTCCCTGTGAGGGTGGTGAGACCCTGGAACAGCTTCCCAGAGAAGCTGTGGCTGCCCCTGGATCCATGGAAGTGCCCAAGGCCAGGTTGGAAGGGGCTTGGAACAACCTAGGACAGTGGAAGGTGCCCCTGCCTGTGAAATGAATGAAACAAGATGAGTTTTAATGTCCTTTCCAACCCAAACCATTCTATGATTTCATGCTCCTTGTCCCTGATTTTTTCCAAGAATCATTCCCACCACAGAGTTCCCCTTTAAGGGCTTTGTGGCTTTGTTGCTTTGTTAACTCACAGTTTTAAACCACTCAGAACGTGCTGCAAGCTCTGTGGACTCTGCTAAAACACAAATTAGTCCAGTATTGATTGCACAGGATGGGCATTGAAGCATCACTTCAGGTAAGGCTCTTGTCTGGTGCTAGAACACCCTGTGCTGACAATTGGTGCAGCTGAAAACACTTGCCAGGGCTGGCTGGTGCCCTTGAACTGCAACAGGAGAGCAGCTGGATCAATACATTTGACACATTTCCCATTGCCACACTAAGGTCAAAGCCATTGTTCACCCTCAGGAATTCCTGTGCTGCCAGAGGCCGATGCAGCGGAAAAATGTGGGGAACAGGCACGGGAGCTCTTCAGCAGCTCAGCAAAATGATCTTATTAAGAGGAGGGCTAAAAATGAGCTAAATGGGGGAAAAAACCCCCAGCTTAGAGTGATGTCCACAGAAATTCAGCTTCCTGTTTATGTTGTGCTTTGCTTCCATGTCTCCATCACATTTGAATGCTCCTGAAGTTGAGGTTTTTTTGGCTGGAGAAACCTTAAATGCACATCAACTCTTTTCATTTTTCATGGTGGGAGGTAGAAAACCAATAATGTTTAGGTTAAGGTGCCTAATTCCTATTAATTCTCGTGGACTTCTGCTCTCAAGTATCTCTTGGTGCTGTTTTCTTGCTCGATGTCTCTCTTGTTGTGAAGAGCCCAAAACTGACCCCAGGATTTGAGGTGTGGCCTCAGCAGTGGGACTCAGAGGGACAATCTGTGTGGACAATTGTGGACTCAATATTTTCTGAGCTTGAGAATTGCTGAGCTCTTCTCAAGGGAAACTTTTCTGTTGGAGTCCAGGACATCCCTTTGGATGACCTGGGACCCGGGAAAGGGAATTTGAGCCGTGGACAGGGGGTGTGGAGCCAGTCCAGGGGGGTCAGAGACCTTGGCACAGAGCCCAGGAAAACACTGAGTTTGATCTTAGCCCATGGGAGAGGCTTCCAACACTGAGAGAGAAATTGCAAATCACCAGGAAGTGAAAGTAGTAGTTTAGCACAGTAGAACATACAAAATTCAGTAGTTTTGGGATACTTAGAATAGAGGTAAATGGGGGACAAGATGGTGGAATTTGGGTGGTACCTCGTGTCCCTCTCCTTCTTCCTCGTCCTCCATCTTCTGGGGCGGTGATGACACAAGGTAGTTTGAGTGGATTGGGTCAAAGCAGAAGTGACCCTTTTAGTGTGAGCACTAGGCATTGGTATAAAATTGTAAATAACCAACACGTAGCTATCTGTATAAATGTGAGGTGACGTCCCATCGATGGGCAGTCACCTCATGTCTCAGCCGCTGTCCGGACCTTGGCTGGGAGCGGAGAAAAACTCTGTGATATCAAATAATAAACAACTCAAGAAACGTGAAAACAAGGCCTTGAAGACTCCACCTTTTTATACCAACGCAGCTCGGGGCTTTTAGAGGGCCAAGGACTTTAAACAACCTGAATCTCAGGTGAAAAAACCAGCTTGAGATTTTCAACAGTTTTCTTTATCACAAAACAACCTTGTGTAAACAACATTCCTTTCCCATAACAGCAGGTGTTGTTTGCTATTTCTGTTACTGAGCCAATGGGAGAGGTGTCAGCCCTATGGCTCAATAACGTGTCTTTTTAGTGCAGCATGTTATAAAAGGGCTGAATGAATTGTAAATAAAACCTGATTTCTACTGCCTTCTGACTGGAGTCAAGCATCTTTATTTCGTGTCCCATTGTGACAGACAATCCCTGGTGCTGCTGGCCACACTTGCTGCCACAGGCCGGGTGTCATTGTCCTTCTTGGACATCTGGGCTCTCCAGGGCTCGTGTTCAGCCCCACATCCAGTAAAGGATGGAGATTCTCCTCAGCCCTCCTTTTGTTGTTGGTGTATTTACAGGAAACTCTCCTTTTATTCCTGACTTCTGTTGCTTTTTATCTTCTTTTCTTCCAGAGTCAGGATTAAATGAGCAAGATGGTATTTTGTGCTCAGAATTAGATGTTTATTAGTTCTTATCTATGTTGCAATCTCACAAACCATGAGTTCTACAGCACTACAAGCTAAAAAAGAAAAAATGGCCCCCTCTTTCTACAAGGCCTTTTAAGGATAAACTGTCCAATTATGAAATTACATCCAAATTATTACTTTTAACCCAATAACCAACCACTTGTGGCCCACGATGTGGATTTTTCTACCCAATTACAAAACACCACCCAGACCCATGAAGAGGAAGGGGAAAAGGAAGGACTCAGTCTCTGCCCTATATCTTCCTTCTTGCTTTATATATATTACAATATTCTAAACCCTTAGACTCTAAATTTTCCACCCTGTGATACCACACACTTCTATTCAAATTACACACCCATAATCCCAATGCCATCACATAATTTAGGAAACTTTCTTCATGGCCTCAGGTCCAATGCAGTGTTTGCTTGGGGGTCAGTGCCTGTCAGCACAGAAAGTTTAATATTCTCAGTGCCCAGGGTTCCAGCAGAGTTCCACACAAAACTCTGTGCTGGGCCAGGCCTATCTTTTTTTTTTTTTTTTTAATCTTCTATCTTTTCCTTGCTTTGAATCTTGTGTGCCACAGGCACTGACCTTATTTTTTGTGCTATTTCTCTGACACTCTGCTGGGACCACTGGAAAGACATTAAGAACAATTTACCCACAGACGTTTCTACTTCCCATCAGCTGCGCAGAAATGAGGCCTTAAATTTGCATTTTTTCAAAGACAACATAGGTTTTGGAGCCCTGTAGGTAACCCCCATTTTTTTTGGATGGTTTTGTGTTTGGGATGGTTTTTCTCATGGCTGAGACAGAGGAGAATGAGGGATCAGGTATCTCAACCCGACTGAATGAGAGAGTTTGAGGCTGAGAGGGGAAATGCAGCTCTCTTTTCTTTCGTGGTATTATGAAATATCCTGCTGTGATTGCCATGTCTTTCATCTCAAACTGTCTCAGCCTGGCTTTAAAAGATGAGAAGTTTTCATAGGTACACTGATCATGAGCAGGAATTTGTGATGGTGCCCAAAATACAAGAGGAGGAAGAGTGAGGAGAGTGTAATAAAGGACAGCATAAATAAAAATAAAGGTGAATATAAAGTTATTTAAGTGGCAAACTCTCAGTGAGAGGATAAGGGGGTCACTTCCCTGCAGAAATTTTGGTTAATATTACTGAGCTTAGTAAATTGTTGTGGTATTGCTGGGTGTGATGCTCCTGCTGGGTGTTCTCTGTGCAGATAATCCTGGGCTTGTATTGCAAGGGCAAATTTTTATTAGACCTTCATTAGGTTTAATCATCTTCAGTTTTCTGTGAGCAGAATATCTGTGATTTTTAGTGGAAATTACACCCCTGCAAATACATTCAATAAACCTTTACCCACCTCAGCACTAGAGTCCAACACCTCTGAGGTATGTCCTGTCTCCTTAAAATTGTGCACAGAAGGAAGAATGAACACAAATCACTGCTCTAATGGCAAAAGAGCAAAACAGCTTCCTCTGAAAGGCTTCAGGGTGGATGGCTTGGATTGCTTTGTTCGTGCACTCACCTTCTTGTCCTAATTTTGGAAAGGAATTGAGGCAAAATCAAGCGGAATCAACACGGTGAATAAATAATGCCGTGTTTTTATTTAGCTTTTCCTACACCCCAGTCTCAAAGAGTGCTCGTGGCAGTGCTATTCCAGGCATTTTGCACCTTATGTAACAGAGCTGTCCTAGTGCTGACTTTGAAATGGATTGCTCTTGGCCTTCAAACCATCTCCTGACAGAGCACGCCACAGATCCTCAGCCGCTCCTTCCAGCAAGTTTTACTCTTTGCTTGTGCTTTAGTTTTAAATGTGTGAAGGGAAACGTGGAGTTCTGCATTTTCCAGGTGAGTTAGAGCTGACAGGTGCATCTCAACAACAGAAAAATATTGGAATGAGAGACTTTCCCAACACAAATATTATTTTCTAACCACATCGTCGATAATATCCTGCACAAAATGAAGGGAGAGAAATTGAAATTCACAACTCTGTATAGTTTGCCACTTCTTATTTGTTTGAAAGCACAGCATTGAAAGCACAGATGATTGAAATGACTCATCAAGGTTTCCTGTGCTGTTTAAGGAGAGGATAAATCCCTTCCAAGGTGTAATTTATATAACCCAGGAAGGGGTATCCAAGAGAGGTTGAGTGCATGACTGGTTCTGCAGGTCGTGGGCTGTGTCTGTTACATTTATAAAGTGAAATATTCTTAAGATTAATTCTATGTAAAATAGCTTTCCTCCTGAGCAATAGTTGTAAGTTTTAGATATAAAGACTTTTCTTGTCATCAATCTTATTTAAAAAGTGGTATTTTCCAAGTTCTTGTTTGTAGAATCTTAGGAAAAATAAAAGTGTTCACATTAACTTACTATATTTCTGTGATAATTTTAGTTTTGTACCTTATTTTTTTTTTAATAAAATAGCTTAGTTTAGTTCTTGAAATAACACAAACCACAAGGCATCTAGAAATCTTGAAAGTGAGAGGTTTTCTTTTTACACTTTGTTTCTTAGACGCCAGAGGAAAGAACACAGTGTTCATCTGAAAGCAGGAGAGCTTCTGCCTGATTATACCCAGCTATTTAAATACTGGTTCTTATTATACTGCCAAATATTGCATGCATTTATTCATTTTTTCTTCTGATTCTTCCAAACCGAGGTGATCTATTTATTGATGTGCCATAAATTATTTTGTTCTACATCTCAATGCGTCAAAAGAAAACACATTGGGTGACAAAAAAAATCAAGTGTCCATTTAACTCAAGGACATATTCACCAGTGTTCTTCACAAATGCCATATTGCAAATATATAATTATTTAAAAAATCATCCTGAAAACCAAACAATTCTGCAAGGCCATTTCAATAAATATTACTTTTTTCTCTACTGTTCCCTTGAGGGACCATTTTTATTATATGGTCTGAACACTGAGCCCAAAGTGAAATATTCTGTAACTTGTGGGATGAGCACAATTACTCTCCTCTTTTATGTGAAAACAAATACGACTGAGAAATGCAGCACAAAAATCCACTTTTGAGCTGGCCTAGACTAATTAGGGAATCAATTACAAGTAACATGACTGAGGGGGCAAAGCAGAAACACCTGTGTGACACACTGGGAAAAGTTGGCCTGATCATATTTACCCATGGACAGAGGGAAAATTTAGATATTTATTTGTTTTACTCATGCTAAATCTGCAAACTGAATGGTGCTATGTTTTAGAATTTGGTTCCAGGGCTGGCTTGAGCAAAGCCACTGATACCCAAACGGATTATTGTCTCATCCCTCCTCCTGGGATGGCTCTGCCCCATCCAAAATCCCAATCCTCAATCCCAAGGAATATCCACTCCAGACCTCAGGAACAGCCCAGTCCTGGAGCTGAAAGGGTGAAGTGACCACATTCATTTGGGAGGAAGAACTGAACTCAGTCCTCTTTATCTTAGTAATTATATCTTACTTGTTTTAAAGCCCAGATAAATCTCTCTGGCCTATTTTATTTATTTCCTTCTGTGGTTACAGTCTGTGGATCCTTCTCTCACATCCAGTGGTGAGGGATTTGTTTTTGCAAGCTCAGTGCTGTGGTGTTGCTACCTAACCTCTACATTTATTCACTTTTTTTTACTTTTCCTCTAAATTTATTCACTTCAATGCAAGCTGGGCAATTAGAACTTTGCAGGTGTTCCAGATATTTGTGACAAAGAAACCTGCCCTGCTGTGATGCCTGCACTGAAATCTGGATTTGTGGGACAGGGAAAGGTGACACACCTCATTTGCTTCAGCCGTGTGAGACCACAAACAGCAGAAAAAATTACAATGCCCCACACTGCCCACTGTCCTGGCTTGTGGCTCTTGCCAGCATCGTGAAGAACACCTCATTTAATCCACAAAATAAACGTGGCAGAGGGAAATTATTGACAACGAGAGTGGGAGCAGTTCTGCATTTGTGATTTTGAGTTCCTCACTGAAAGCCAACTCTTCCTCAGCAGCTCTCCCCAGTAAAGTGAGTCTCACAAGAGAAATATTTCTATTCATCTGCTTAGAGAGAGGCTCCCTTTGTATTATGCCCTAAAGAAAACTAAAAATGCATTCACCATCCCTCAGAAGTTTTCCCAAGAGCAGCAACTACTCTGATCATCCCTATTACTACATCTCTGATTCCCGGATTCCAGTCAGAAAAGAAGAAATCATATTTGTTTGCACACTTTGGAGTTTTGAAAAACTTCTACTGCAGTGAGAGACCTCCAAGAGGCAGAGCATTCAGCCTGTCTGACCTGTTTGCCAGGGACCACATCAGTCCAATTCCTTTGGTATTTGTCATGTCCATGGGGCTGGATTACTGCACTGAATTTTTTTAATGAATGCTTTATCAGTTCCTTTCAGGATTCAAACTTCCTCTCTCTGCCTTCCTTTGCAGTGTGTAAAACTCCCTTTCCTTTCCCTTTCTGGGAAGAGAAGATAAAGAGGTTCAGAACTGGGCACTGTTTGTTTGGGGCCAGCTAAAACCCTGCAGAGAGGCTGGCTGATAAACACCAAGAAATTTATGGATTTGGTTGGGGGTTTTTTTGTCCATTAGTTGTGGGTTTAATGAGAAAAATGGAGTTACCTGAGGGAAAAAAACCCAAAAACATAGTTCAGACTGGAAGAGGGGAAATTTAGGTTACACATCAGAAAGAGATTATTCCCTGTGATGGCAGAGATTTCCCAGAGAAGCTGTGGCTGCCCCTGGATCCCTGGAAGTGTCCAAGGCCAGGCTGGACAGGGCTTGGAGCAGCCTGAGATAGTGGAAGGTGTCCCTGCCCATGGCAGGGGTGGAACTGGATGATCTTTAACCTTCCAACCCAATCCATTCCACGATTCTGTGATTCTGTGGTTCATTATTCTAATAGTGGATTTCAGGGTATTGGCATTATTTAGTGTGCAGCACACTTATACCCTGGAGTTGGAGCTGATTGCTCAATCCCTTTCCTCAACACATCTCTCTCCCTTCCCAGATCCATTTAATTCCAGGATTTGAGAATTCTGTAGGCAGAAAGAAGGAGAAAAAGGAAAAATAGAGGAGAATGGAGTCAGGGGAAAGCTTTGAGGTGAGGGAGTTCATGTGGTGTGATTTGAATTCAAAACCAAAGGTGAAAGAGAGAAGCTTGAAGGAAATCAAACCCAGCACTGTGGGGTTTGATCAGCCCTGGCTTGGCAAACCAGACAGGGAGAAATGATGCTGCAATGTTTTATCAGAAGAAAAGTTCTATGAAAGGGTGAAAGGTGTGAGAGCTGTGGAAATTAAAGATTAATAAAGTCAGAACCAGCAATGATGAGGGACAGCAAACATCTACATCTGGGCTTAGTCCAGCAGGACAGCTGGATGGAATTTAGAGATCTCTGAGGTGTGGGGAAGCAACAGGATTTGGCAAAGCATTCCCTGTGAAATGGCAGATTAATGGGGGAGAGGTTGATCTTCACACAGCCCGTGTGACAAAGTCAAGGACAAAACCAGAAGAGCTTAGACAAGATTATATTTGGCTGTGACAATCATCCTAAAGCACCAAGGAGCTCAGCCTGTTTCCCTCCAGATAAACTGTGAATCCTGATAAACCCATGTGCATACTCCAAACAGATAGAAACCCAGTGTAACTAAACCCATATTGAATTGCACACTGGTGCAAGGTTATTCCAGTTAAAACACAACATTCAGAGGGGAAACATTAAAATGGGCTGAAATAATGAGCCAGGAAAAAAAATTGTATTTAAAACCCCCTGTATATTAGTTAAATCAGCCTCCTAAAACCATCTCTAGGAGACAGAAAAGCTGGAGCACAGAGGAGTGAAATCATTCCTAAGAAAGCACTGGCAGAAATCAGAAAGCCTTGCTGAACTATTTGTTCTCTCCACTGCACCCATTTCTTCCTCATTCTCAAGAATGAACTGAGATTGTAAAATATTTCAGGTCTTAGTTGCACTTGGTTTGTTGTGTGTGTCTGTAAAATATGTTTTTTTCATTGTGGGTGGGTTGAAAAGGAAAAGAAATATTTAGTGACAGGTTCTACAGACCTTTTTAACACCTGTTTTTTCTCTCCTCAAATTATTATTTATTATTTCTTCTCCTTTTCATTGAGTTTAATGACATGGTACCATACCAAATTTTATTCTGATGCATTATTTCTCTTGGGGAAATGTTATTTCTCTTGAGTAGGTTTAGATGTCAATAGGGAACAAAGTCTAACTCACAAGGACAAGAAATGGAGAATATTCCCTCTATTTCTTTCCCTCTAGAAAGTTGTGCAGAATTACTTTCCTTAAATGGGAACAGAGACTGGAAACTCTGCCAAAAGCCAAAGCTCAAAGGTAAATATTAGTGTCAGAGTACGATTAAGGAAAACACTTCTAATTTTATAGTGCCTTTCATCCCAGTGTTTCAAAACATCTCCCAGATATTGATCAAGACTTTCTGAGGGATTTTTTGTAGGTCAGGCACGTCAGTACGAATTTCCCATCACAATGTAAGAGGTGAAAAGCCACCAGAATGGAAAGAATGTTTTCTGTGGTTTGTTTCTGACAGCTGAGAAAGAGAAATCAAAATAAAAGAGTTCAATTATTTTTGAAATAATGGAGGGGGTTTATGCTGATGTGTGTGTTCAAGGGGGTGTTTGGTACAAAATACATAAAGAAAAAGTCCCTGGATTCAGAATTAACCTTTTTAAGTCATCCCTTTGAAATAAAATTGGTGGAGTTTAAATAAATAAACTTCATTAGAAGTTTACTTCATGGACCCTTGAAATAGCAGATTAAATGATGCTGAAATCAGATGTGATGAAATTTGTTCATGTTCTTTCCTCATCTAGGTTCCAACAGTTACTCAGTCCCTGTGGGCAAAGCTTTTTGCCCTTACCATTGCTTGTGCAGATTTTTTTCCTTGACCAGTTTTATTCCAGCTGATGCCATAATATTTATGTTTTTCATGGGATGCCTTTTCCAACCAGATTCCTTTTAGGTGGGGAGAATTAAATACAAAGATACAAACACTTTACCCTCCTGGTGTGGAGGTACTCCCCAGAGTAACCTGTGAGTAGAATGTAGAATACAAATCAAAATTCAGTCAATCAAAATCAGCCTGAAATTCGGGTGACCTCGTAATTGGTGTAGTTCCTAAATTAGCTGAACATTTATATTCTGTTGTGTGAGCTCAGTATCCAAAGGGATTTTCCCACATTTTTTTTTAAAAAAGTGAGATTTAGGGGGAGAATTATAAAAGATAAGAGAGCTTGAAGGCAGAAAAAATTTCTTTGCACTCCAAAACTTAAAACAAAAGGCAGGAGAGGCTGGAAGAAATGTTTAGTATTCAGGAATGTATATTGCTGTAGATGAGGTTATTACTCTGACAATATCAAGGACAGTTCCAATAAAACTTTTAAATTTGAGGCATTTTCTTGTGTTCCAATTGAATTCTTGGGGAACAAATTTATGGGAATTATATGCAAATGAGACTTGAAAATTTGCATATTTTTAATTTTTTTCTCAAAACACAGTTTCCATAAAGCTTTAACAGTGACACAGGTGTTGTTTAAAAAAAACCCCTAAGATGTAATTATCCGAGATTTGGAGAGTTACTAATGATTCTCAGAGAGAATGAGAAGCAATTTGGTCGTGCTCTGTTAACGTGTGAAGTGATTTACGAGGGGAGCAGTAATGAATGTTGTCACTTCTAAACAAAACAAAGCACTTGTAAAGAACATTGATCTGTCCCTTCCCCCCCGGCCAGAACTTAGATGGATGAAGATTACAACATCAGCAAGTTTGAATAAGTGGAGTTAACTCTGCCAGCTACAAACCCTTCTTCAAAGATATTTCTCACTCTACACAAACCAGACTTTTTTTATTTTTGCTTCATAATATATTTCAGCTTTGATCCACCTAAAGGCAAGTGCATGTCCAAAGAAAGCAAAATAAACTAGGAATTGATATTATGAATTTTTCATATTTATATGCTCTTACTCAAGATGACAACCAGGCTCTTAATTTTGTTTTATTCCTTTTTTTTTTTTAATAAAGAAAACCATCCCCTTGATTAGAGGAAAATTAATACAAGTTTATAACCATGAGCCCTGCAATTTCAGCCAAATTATTCTGCAGTCACGTCTCAATTACCTGTGGATCCATCATCCTGTTTAATGTGGCAAAAACTTCTCACAGGATCATAGAATATCCTGCAGGACTTCTCTCAGTGCAACCCCCATTTTTTTGTTGTTAATATCTTTTTGCCATCCAAAAATGTTCAAATAATGGAAGTAATAGTTTTTTTAGTAAATGTTGCATTCTTGGTTAAAAAAGGTAGAACAAATTGTAGATATTGCAAAGATAATCAATGAACAAACACCCTCGCAAGACACAGAAATTAATTTACAAAATTAAATGTGCTAAAGATGTGCTAAATATATCGACTACTTTGCCTCTTATGAAAGATCAAACTTAATGACTTTTTGCTTACTAATCTTTCATTTTTCGATTAAACACAGGCAAAATATATTGGACCAATATTCCATTCCCTGTCGCTTGATCTCAGAGAGAAAATAAATTCTTTGGTTTCTACAGGGGGACATCTCAGATGCACTTTCCCAGGAGAAGGATTCAGGTGTCTGAGAAGTCTGGGAGGATAAAAGAACAAGCAATTTGTCTGTAGGTTCCATCTCTTTTTTATTTTTCTAACTAAATATTCTCCTCCCTCTCCCTGGGAACAGGATGGTGATATCCAGCTCTCTTCTGCTGTGGGACATTGGTGGGCACAGCAGACAAATCATTCCAAGGAGTATAAAAACAAGTAAATTATTTGGATCATCACACCTGGGTCTTGATTCTATGCCATGGCCCAGTATGAAGAGCTGGGAACTACTCCATATCCAAACAAATTGAAAATTTTATCCAAATAAACAGCACAACAAGATCTTTAAAGAGAGCTGAAAGTCATCCAGAGAAAAGGCAAACAAACTGCAGTAATTTCTCTGGCTGTCAAAAGGCACTTGACAGAATTAACCAAAATTAGTAGGGATATCTCCAGTTCCTGACTAAATGTGGCTTTAGTTCTCATTTTGCTTTCATAATTGGAACAAGACACGGTGAAATTGTCTGGATGCCTCCGTGTTAGAAATAAATTAGTTCCCCTTCATAGTCTCTCAAGAAGAGGGACTTAGCAAAGCCTCCTGTTTTCTGCTTATTTACTGAGGCTCTGCAATTAAAACGAGGCAAACACAACTTGCTAAATAGCGAGAATACAAATGGAAAATTTAATCTCTGAGGAGCTGCCTCCAGGCACAGAGAATAATTCAGCTGCACACACCTATTTGCATTTCATCAGGTGGGAATGTGAGAGTTCTGCCACAACATAAGCAAACATGGTTTGGGCTGAAAGAAGTGCCATGAGGGGAGAGCTGCAGATCCTCAGGTGGCTGGGATCATCTGAGAAGCCCTAATTCTGCTCAGGGTCCTCCTTGAGGGGATCACAAGCCCCAGTTTGACCAAAATGCTCAGGGATTTTCCTCCAAAAAGAGTCATCAGGCTTGCTGAAGATGGATTGATGCAAAGGAAGTGATGGGAGCATGGATTGGATGTTGGGGTAAGTTGGTCAGTGCTCAAATCCAGACTGACCCTGAGGTCTGCAGGACCGTGGTGATGCAATCCCTACACCTCCAGCAGGTGCTTCCAAACAGGGAAAGAGTCTCAGTTTACCTTTTGACATGTTAAGAAGTTTAGCTGGAAAGTTCCATGGGTTTTTCATTGTAATTGGCTTGGAACCAGCCCAGAAGTGAAGATTGGACCCCGAGAATGTTACTCTAAGACTGTTGTTACTCTCATTGGGCCAAGGGCCAAAAAGCCCACCTAAGCTATTCGGTACTAAAGAGAGAGAACAAAGGAACTCCACGATTTTTTGAGGTGCTGTAGCAAGCAAGGAGTTTTGGTCTCTTTGCTGTGCTCGGCTTTGTTGTTTTGCTTTTTGTATTATTTTCCGTCTTTATTAAAACCCTTTTAATTTTTCAAGGCACTCACAATCAGCTGTCTCACTCATTATTATAGCCATGTTCTGCCAGGCTGGCCCTCAGAGTGTGGGTAAAACCCACACAGGAGCAAACATGAGATTGGGGAGTTTTAACCAAATCTACCTCCATGTGCTTCTCCCCACCTCAAAATCCCAGTTTGCCGTCAGATGGGAATGGTCTTTATAGGGACCATCCCTCAGCAGACCTATATACATCACCCAGCTTCCCAACCCTTTTTCCTAAGGTTTCTTTTTCCTTTCCTTTCGTTTTTGTATCCTCATTTCCCTCACCTCAAAATCTGAAGGATAATGGATTGTCTTCTAGTAACTCCAATATTATTTTGTGTTCTCTCTCCCCTTAACCCCACTGAACTTTCAGTTCATTTCACTGAGCCTGTTGGGACTGATGTCCCTGCAAATCCTTTTCTCTGCATTCCATCCTACCTTTTAACCTTCCTGGGGTTCCCATCCCATAAACACCAAAAAGCCTTTCAAATTCCCATCAGCATATGGAACAGCACTATCATCTCCCCTGAACTCAAAATAAGGAACAGTTATTATCCATCCAAAGGCATGAAATAAACTTCGCACTCAGGAGCTTTAATTCTGAATCTCATTAGACTCACCTGGTTTCCTTGAAACTCATCTTGATTTATGAACACAAGGTGCACCCACCATGGTGAAACAGATATATCACACATCACTTCTCATACCCTTAACCATGTTTTTTTTTATTCCAAAAGACCCCAAGTTTATTTGTTTACTTCTTTGTTTGCTTTGTTCATTTGTCTTTAAGGAAAGCAACAAATAATACTTTCTGATCTGGGAAGGTAATAACTCTTCAGGGCAGTCTCTTGAGTATTCATATTCTTCAGAAAGTAAAATAATTTTTCACATAGTTAATTAAAAAAGGAAGTTAGAGGTCAAGAGTCGAGCATCCGTTGGTGTTCTAATATTCAATTTCTTTATTGCCTTTTTTTGCAGTGAGAGAACAAAATTACAATGACTGGAATTTTTTTTTTTTATAAAATTGGATTACAGTGTTGGTTGATTGATGACTCTCAGCACTCAAAGTCCTTGAACCAGCCCTCAAATAAAAAATGCTGAAAGGAGACCCTCTTCTATTAAAGTCAAACTAAATTTCAGTGGTGGCTTCCCAAGTCCAGCATTTCAGTGTATTCTAAGTGCTCTTCAAACAGATTTGATGATGCACTTCAAACCGTGACTTCAACAGAAAGGAAAGTCTTGTTTCTTTTTTCTTCAACAGAAAGAAAAGTCTTGTTTTCCCATGACTCCAGAGTTTCTTTTGGTGGTTTTTTGCCTTCTCACTTGTCTGCCCTCAAAATATAAAGAATCCAGTCCTAAAACCTCCAGTTATTTTTCTCTTCTTTCTCACTTCTTTGCACCGTCCCCTTCTATGAATTCTTGCGAAGTTCTGCAGTGCTGCTGACACTGAGTGGGAGACTCTTACCCAGTAATCACCTCCACAGCTGCGGTTTGGCTCTCTCGTTCACTCCTAAATTCCCTTTATTTTCATCTTGAGGAATACCTGAAG
Organism: Sterrhoptilus dennistouni; assembly: GCA_013397095.1. NCBI lineage: Eukaryota > Metazoa > Chordata > Aves > Passeriformes > Zosteropidae > Sterrhoptilus > Sterrhoptilus dennistouni. The sequence goes on along the minus strand of VWZU01003040.1, from coordinate 660,938 downwards.
TATTTGTGCTTGGAATTCTGATTCATTGAGTTGGCTTTCAGCTCTCTGGAATTATCTAGATCCAGCTGTACAGGAGTGTTGTGGCTCAAACCCAGCCTGTAACTTAACATCACACAGTTTTTCACTTATTCTCTGCTCCCAGCAGGATGTAGGGAAAATAAATGGGAGGGTAAAAGTGAGAAAAATCACAGGTTGAGATAAGAACAGTTTAATAACTGAAATAAAATAATAATTGTGGCAAAAACAACAACAACAATAATAGCAGTAGCCATAGCAACAATAACCGTAATCATACCCTAAATATAATATAATGAAGAGGAAAATAAATTTTAAAAGAGAGAGCACAATAAACCTGCAGAAAAACAAATTGTGCAAATGAAAAACAATTTTTCATCACCAACCAAGCAATGCCCAACCAGCCCCCAAGAAGCCATCCCTGGCCAAATTTCCTGCTCCTTTATATGCTGAGCATGGTGCCCATAGGGCCTGGAATAATCCTTGGGACAGTTGGAATCAGAAGAGAAAAGACCTTGACTTTGTGCAAATGCTGCTTAGAAATAACTAAAACATCACTGAATTATCAACCCTGTTTTCAGCACATTTCCAAAATTTAAGCTCATATTAGCAGCCATGAAAAAAAAATTAATGCTGCTCCAAAAACAATTCAGCGTGTGGAGTTTTCACTGTGAAGGAGAGAGGAAGGGTATCTTGTTCCCTAGAAGTTTTAATTCCTTTGAAGCCTTAATTCCTTAACACCTCCATTGGGACAGACAAGAACAGAGGTTGGCTGCCATCATAATGGGGTCAAATTAACAGGAATTCGTGACTTTTGTACACTTTTCTCCCTTGTGTCATTGCACAAATCCCTCCTGACCTCATGGATTCTTTTCACAGAACTCACCACAATAAATACTGGCTGCAGGAATACATCATTCACAACACCAGGTTAGATTTGATTTACTGCCTGGAACTGAATTCCTTACCAGTTCCCAGGGAGCCACAGTCATTCAGAGTAACATTCCTTTTCCATAAAAATCCTATCAGGACTTTCAGTAATCCAGCATCTCCAGTACAGTCCCAAAGGCATTTCTGGGGGCTGTTCAGTGTCCTGAGTTTCCAGGAAGGTCATTAGACTTTACAGTTGTAAGTGGCTTATAAATTTTAAGTTCTATGCCCTGTAAATAGAATCCAAGAGAAATTAGGATCCTCTTGCAGTGGCTTAGTATAGACACTGTCCCACTGCAGTAAATCTTTCCTCCGTGCAGTGATTAGAGCTGTGATTTAGGATCATTTCACACACCTACAGTAAATAACCAGGCTTTTCAGTGATCATTATGAGGTCATATATCCTGCAGCCTTCCCATTCAATTCTTCCTTGAGGATTGATTTTAGGGGACCTACAGGACATTATCTGGAATGGTTGACACTCTCTTTTTCCTTGCTTCTTTGTGGATTTCTGTCACAGACACATCGACACAGGCTTCTGGGCTCCCTGCCCAAACAAACCAGCAAGTCCTCTTCAGGAAAGCATCCAGAAGCTGTTGGCAAGATAAACTCGGCTCCAGACAATTGGCTCCAAGCAGTTATGGATGTGAATCCTGTCTAGTTCTGCTGCCCCTCATCCAAAGCAATCCTTCAGTGCTATCCCAGAAAGATTTGTGCATTCCAACACTTATTTCCAACCTATAAACATGTGAATGAAATGTGCCCTTGTTGTCATCCTGCAAAGACAGAGCTTTGGAGTGTTACAACTCTGTGCTCTCATATGAATAAAGCACCCCCAAAAAAACCCTCCAGTAATTCCATTTCAGTGCCTTTCCAAACCATCTCCACTTCTCCCCACATTCATTTTTTGCTCAAATATGGAATCACAGAATCATTGAGGTTAGAGAACCCTCCAAGACCATGGAATCCCAGCTGTGCCTGATCCTCACCTTACCCCCAGCCCAGAGCACTCAGTGCCACCTCCAGGAATTCCTTGGACGCTTCCAGGGATGGGCACTCCAAACCTCCCTGGGCAGCCCCTGCCAAGGCCTGAGCACCCTTTCCATGGGGAAATTCCTCCTGGTGTCCAACCTGAGCCTCCTCTGGCACAACTTGAGGCCTTTCCCACTCCTCCTGTCCCTGTTCCCTGATCCCAACCCTGGCTGCCCACTCTTGTCGGGTTCTGCACAAAACCAAGTTCAGAATCAACAAATTCCATCCTGTGCTGCCAAAAACTTCCAAACTTCTGTGTAGGAAATCAAAAGTGAGAAGAACAATTTGTCTGAGATTGATTCTCTGCTTTGTGGCAGCAATACTAATAAAGCAAATTTCATATATTTACCCTGGAAATCCAATAATGGAATTGAGAGGGCCATGTCTAAATGCAAACTGTGTTTTTTGGAAATACTTTTCTCTTTGTTCTTCATCAACTGCTGAAAAAAGTGCAGTTGAAACTTGCTTTTCTTTTGTTTTTTAATTGCTGTGTTTTGAAAAAGAAAGTATTTAAAAATTTATATTTAATAAGATAGAGTGAGAACTGCCAAATTTAAAAATAAAGGGAAATGTAGGTGTTGAAATAATACCACAGGAAATATTTTAGGGTTTTTTTTTTCTGTAACAGATGGTTTTAAATTCTAATTAGAAAACAAAAATAATGGCTTTTGGGTGTTCTTTTTAAAACAGAAGTTTCTACACTTTTTTTTTTTTTCCCTGCTCTACAAGTCACTACTTCTTTAGGAATTAAAAGAAATAGATTATTAGAGAAACAATTGTAAGACTGTGAGGCAGCTACACATAATTTCAGGTTAAATTGTCTTCAGCCTGTGTTCTATCACAGCTGCTTTTAGTGCTTGTTGGGATGTGGAAATGTCTCTGTAGCAGCTAAAAATAAAGAGCACTCGAGCAGGGGTGGAATGAAAAGCCATTTTTGTCTGTGTTTTAAAGTGCTCTGTACTTCACACACTTAAGTCATAGTTGAGATTTTATTAGGTGGAAACAGAAACCTCGTTTTTGGGGTTTTTTTTCGGAACTCCTAGAAAAAAAATGGTTTTTGAGCAAGAAAAATAATTGCAATTTTAGGTTTTAAATGCAACAAAAACTCTACAACATTTTCAATTATTGCAATGTTGAAAATGTTTTTTTATTTAATGTCAGGCATAAAACAATCCACAATGTGTATAGAATATATACAGTCTATATCTTTTAAAAGAGGAGCAAAAGGTAACAGTTAGAATGAAACATAAATATTTTGACATTGGAGGAACCCTTGATCCAAAATTTACCTTTGCCTTTACCATTTTCTTCTTGCCTTTCACTTCTCAAGTCTGCATAAAATGTTTGGCCTTGATTCAAGGTTTTTGTTGGGTTTTTTTTTTCAGGAAAAGTCTTTTACTGGATCATTTCCATGGATCTCAGCACCTGGGTTTGATGGAAAAAGTAAAGATTGTCCTCTGGTTGAGTTTTTATTTATTCAGGTGTGTGTCTGGAGAAAGTTCTACCTTGTTCTTTTCTTTCTTTCTTAAGATGGTCTGTACAACACATTCCAGTTTCTTTTTGAAGATGTGACCTTTTTTTTTTCTTCTTATTAAGGTTGTTTCAGGATGGTAAAATATAACCAATACATGAAAGATGGTGTGGTGGTGTTGTCAGCGAGCCAAGAGGAATGCAGAGAACAGCACCTCATTTTTTAAACTTTCCAGTTCTATTTTGGATTACTGAAGTGAAAGAATATGAATTCTTTCATTATTTCCTGTGTGTTTCCTATGCCAAAAGTGCCAATTAACAGAAGAGCAAAAAGTGAGTGGCATTCATCCTTTATCCAATGGCAAAATCCATTTTGCAGTGATAGGACAAGGAATAATGGGTAGAAATTAAAAGAAATTTAGGGGAATTTAGGTCAGATATTCAGAAAAAAATTGTTTTCTGTGAGATCTGGCACAGGTTCCCCAGAGAAACTGTGGCTGCCGCATCTCTGGAAGTGTCCCAGGTCAGGTTGGATGGGGCTTAGAGCAACCTGGTTGTGGAACTGTGGCAGCTTGGACTGGGACAATTTGTAAAATTTTAAAATAAATTTACATTAAAATTTACACTCATTTCATTGTTTCATGTTTACTTGAGTGGAAGTGGATCAAAATCACATCCATGGCTTGAATTTTTAATAGTCACATAGAGATCTGCAAAATTAGTACAAAAATTTAAAGAAGTCAAGTGTCAACAAGAATCATCTTGAAGTCAAATTCCATATTTTTTTCAATATATTTTGTTTCACTTTAAGTTTTTCTCAGTCATTATGTTTTTGTTTTGATTACATTATTTGGCTGAGAATATTAAAGTAACCAAACGCATGTTGAACCTTTTTCCAGAGAGACATGACAATGCAAGTTTGCTGTAATATACTAAAAAAACCAATCTCCTTATGCTTTTTTGTTTGTTTTAAAAAATGCTAATAATCTTTGTTGGAATACAGTTACAGAGGACCAAAAAAACCACCTTAAAATAGTTGAAAATTTGGTATGTGATAAGCACTGCTTCCCAAACTGGACATGTCTTTCTCATTATTAATTTATGTCTTTCTCATTATTAATTTTCTTTTTAGCGCCACACTGCATTTTTAACCCTTTGTTTGGAAAGCAAATCCTGTTGAAGGGTTTTTCTCTCATTGTTGGCTGGGATTCATCTCACTCAGCCACAGAGACCTGAAAGTGTTGGAAAGTTTGGCTTTTCCAGAGTGGTGATTCCAGGTATAATTTCCAATGGAATCAGACAGGATTGCTGAGCCTGGCTGGGATTTCTGATGATCATTTTGTCCTGGCCCACTGCTCTGCTTTGATCAGAGCCTCAACTAGAGCATGTCCAAATTGCTTTTGAACCTCTCCAAGGATGGAGACTCCACAACACCCTGGGGCAACCTTTTGTGTTCTGTTGTTGTAGGTCACGAAAGAAAGATGAGAGACTCCAAATATTTCAGAAGGCAAAGAACATAGAAAAAAGCCTTTATTGTCTAATTCTTACTACCTTTTATAAGGTGTTCCCATACAGACTTAATATGGTTGGTGAATAGGAATGACACCTCTCTAATCCCATGGGTTGAACCAAAGAAACAGCAAAACACCACCTGGAGAAAGATTGTTTTGAGAAAGGAGAGTTGTTTGCCAAGATTGTTTTGAGAAGAAATTTTCTTGAGAATTTTTCCTTGGGAAAAAGTTAGCAGCTGCCAGGAGGCTGAAATCTCTCAGGCCCAGAAATATCAGGCTCACAGTGTTCAGCCACCCTCAAACTAAAGAAGAATTTTCTTATGCTTAAACAGAATTTCTAGTATTTTAGTTTCTGCCTTATTGCTGTTTTGCTGTCACTGAGAGGACATTTGCTCTGTCTTCACTCCCCCATCAGGTGTTCACACCCCTTGGCAGATCCCCGGAGCCTTCTCTTCTCCAGGCTGAGCTGGTCCAGCTCTCAGTCTGTCCATGTGTGTCAGATGTTCCCATCCCTTTACCATCTTTATGGTCCTTCCCTGGCCTCACTCCATGTCCTGGTTTAAGGCAAATTTGGGAGGAAACCTCCACATGGGGACCCTCTAGAAAGCAAATTCAAATGGCCTCCCCCGCCAGGTGGTCCAGGAAAAATCTCCTTAGAGAAAAGTGGAAAAAACCTGTTTATTCAACAAGCAAAGTGTTCACAAGCCTAAAAAATGAATAGTATTAAACAATAAAATCTCTCGCTGTTCTGAAGAGAGATGGTAAATTGAGAAAGTCCTTGCTGTGGGTGTAGCTTGGCTCACTCAGACTCTTATCAGTTCCTC
>VWZU01003040.1:625015-655041 GCA_013397095.1 Sterrhoptilus dennistouni | reverse complement strand
GCTGCAGACAACACAGTCCAGGAGCAGAATATGGAACAGTGAGTGCAGTTTCTGAAAACAAACCCCACACTTCTTCTTTCCCCACCTTCACTCTCAGAACAAGTCTGAAAGGTGTAGAACTTAATATCCAGCAAAAACGGGACAGACAGTTGGGGATAGAAGCATCATAAACTCACCCCAGGACAGTCCAGGCTCTCCCAGTCTCTCCTGTGTTGGTGCTAAGCACTGGACCCAACACTCCAATTGTCTCACCACAGCTGAGCTGAGGGGAGATTGCACAGAAAAACTGTGGATAACTCATCCCTGGAAGTGTCCAAGGCCAGGCTGGACAGGGCTTGGAGCAGCCTGGCATAGTGGAAGATGCCCCATGGCAGGGGAAAAAACAAGATGATCTTTCAGGTCACTTCCAACCCAAACCATTCTGGGGGTCAGTGAAGGATCATCTCCCTTGACCTGCTGGCTGTGGCTCTCCCAGTGCAGCCCAAGATGCTGATGGCCTTTTTTTACCACATGGACACAATCAGGCTCGTGGTGAACTCCTCATCCCTGAGGGCTTCAAGGGACTTTCCTGACAAGTTACTCTCCAAGCTGTTGGCCCCTGGTCCCTCCTCCCTTCATCCTCTTCAGGAACTAAATCAAAATATAAAACTGACTTAGATTTAACACTGAAATATTAAGATGCTGCTACATTAATTGCTCTCATTGCTCATGGCAATGTACCTGCATCTAATTCCTCTTGGCTTTAATGCATTCCAACAGGAAGCAAGTACTTATAAACCTTTCAAGGGCTGGAACTAATCACTCTGCTAAAAATCATAGAGAATATGTATGAAGGTAAAAAACCTCAATCATTGATCCTTTTTCTGTTTCTTGGAATTTTAGAGTCTTCAGAACTTCCTGATCCGGTCCATTTTAAAACATCTCAGCCTGATTTTTGATGCTGCTGTTTGCTTCAAGCTCCTTTAATCTTTGAAGAAAACTGTTCCAGTCTGCAAATTGAATGGATCATCACTGAATCAAAATCTAAGCAGGGACATGAAGCTCTGCTGGGCTGACTCTCCCTCCCACTGCCTTAATTATTTAATGCAACACTTGAAAAGTGGCCTAAACTTATGGGAAATTACAAATCTCCTCAGTGCATTGAGCAGAAGGAAAAATTCTATTTCCAGAGCAGTTTTTTGATCAGAACCCTTTGTTCCATATGAACAGGTGTGTGCTTAAAGTCATTTTGCTTTTCAGAGTGCAGAAAATCACCCCTTTAATTTATTCTTCACACCTGAATGAGTCTCACCTCCAGCAGGAACTTTGAGATCTTCTCAGTGAAAATGAGAGCATTGTTCCTACCAGCACATCACACACCAAAGCTGCTTAGAAGGAGAAAGTGTTGCACAAGACTGGGATGGAGAATGACAGGTAAAAGTTCTCCCTCTTTTCTGGTGTTTTCTTTGTGGAGTCTGAGCCAACATTTGGGACCTCCGGCAAACTGAGTGAAATTCTTTGTCCTTGAGCAACCTCCAGAAACCAAAGGAGCTCTCTGTGGATGGTGCTCTGCTCCCAGAGAGCAGACACAAAGACATTTTGATTCGTGAAAGAGCAGAATTTTGATCTAGACAAGAGCATATCCTGCTGGACAAGATTTGGGCAGACAGATGGCTTAAAAGGCTTGTGGTAGATTGAGGGACAGACCCTTTATCTGGCACTGTTTGGGACTCATTCTCCTTTTTGACAGAGTCTTTGTTTTCCATCCTGTGGCCTTTAGCTGCCATCAAATGTTGTGTCTGATGGTGTTCACCCTTTGTGTGGGGTGATGTCATTCCCCTATCTCATCTAGAAGTATGCAAAGCAAGTTTCTTCCCACATTTTAGGCTAGATTGCTCCTTTATCTAGTAAGTCATATTATTAATAATGTTTTATCCTCCTTTTTGTAGGCAACCTTCATCCTAGGCCCTGGAAGGAACTGCACAGGGGTGTTGTTGAAGACAAGTAGAGGTATTATAAAAGAAAAGCCTTATTTTCCTGGGTTGTAGTGTAGGATGTACACAAAGTATTTATTCTATCACCATCTTCATGAGCTGTTGAAACCAGGAGGGGCAGTGTTTTCCCAGGCCCCTTCCTTTGGGCTCTTCTGCTAATGGCCCATCAATGCCTTGCCCATGACTCACAGGTAACTCCCTCCAGGAATTATCTCTGTTTAAGGGGCCATCAAGGACCCACTTCACCCTCCTCATCCCATTGTGAGATGCTCTACCCAGGGGGAGGAGCCAAGCATTCTTACCTGGCTATACTCTGGGATTTGGGACAGTACAAGCAGCCCTTACCCACTGGATTCCCAGAGGAGCAGAGCTACCAGACCTTTCTACAGGATTACTGCTTCAGGAAGAGCACCTCATCTGGACTGCTTCCACCACCCTGCTCAGGCTGTATTCTGACTCTGTCAGTGGTCTTTTGTATTATTGCATTTATTTTTTTTTCCCTTTCTTCTTATTAAATTGTATTTCTGACTGGGAGCCTCTCACTCATTTTGCTATAAAATATAGTATAGGCCCTGCTACTCTAGCTAAGCTAGAAGTAGCTTGTAAATTCCCATTAAAAATTATTAGAATGAACACAACGGCCTATTCTTAAAGAGAAAAATAAGTTTGCACCTGCATAAACAATGAATATGTCCCACAAGAATCAGTGAAAAAAATATGTAAACATATCTAGAGAGAGAAAATTTAATAAACATATACAACCTTACCAACCAATAAACTAAGTTTCACTATATTGCTAACTAATTTGGTTTAACACGGCGCCTTCTGATATTTCCAATAAATATGAGTTCTGGGAATAAAGAATTGGCTTTTCTACATGAGAAAATGAGTCCCATCAACTTATTATTACAACAGGGTGTGATAAAAAACACTGTGTTTTGGGTGTGGTTTTCCACCAAATGATGTTCAGAGGTCCCTTTAAATATAAACTAATATCTGTTCATGGCCTGAAGCCAGGGCAGGAATATAAAAGATGTAAATCCAGGCAGTAATTCTTAGCTGGCATTGCTGGGTTGGTGCTTTGTGGGTGATGAGGTTCTTCTGTTCAGACCAAAATGAGTAATGGGTCTGACCCCAACATGCAAGACATCCCTGCACTCAATGGGGCAGAGACAATAGGAGGAGAAGGGGACAGTGGAACAGGCTCCAGGTGGAAATTTTCTTGCCTTTTCTGGTAAAGCTTCCCTCAGATAAGTAAATTCTGTGAGCTTGGGGCCTAAACTCATCCTACTTATTGAACACATGTGAGTGCTTTTTTGTGATTCTCATCACCACAAGGCGACACAGATGGTTCAGACTCATTTCTCAGTTTGCACCTGCAGTCTGTGATTCCGGCAAGCCTTTTCATGTTATCCCAGAATCCCAGAATGGTTAGGACTGGGAGGGACCTTAAAGATCATCTTGTTCTACACCTTCCACTGTCCTAGGTTGCTCCAAGCCCCGTCCAACCTGCCCTTGGACACTCCCAGGGATCCAGGGGCAGCCACAGCTCCTGTGAGTAACCTGTTCTGGGGCCTCATCACTCTCACAGCCAATAATTTCTTCCTCATATCTAATTTAAATCTCTCTGTTTTTACTTTAAGGCCTTTCCCATTTATACCTACCCATGTAAAACTTCACTCTTCCTCCTTTTCCATTGGCCCTTTTAGGTACTGGTGATGCCTTGGGAAGGCTGAGCTGGAACAGAGACTGGACAGAGCTGGAGAATAAAGTAGATATTTATTAAAAGGCCTTTAAGGATCCACCTTGGGCAGGACAAGAGCCTGGCCAGGCCTACACCCAAGGTGGACCCAAAATGGTTATAAAATGGACAAATGGTCACAAGGTCTCGCACTTTGATAAGTTTTGGTCCATTTGCATCATGGGGGTTAATTGTCCAATTACAGCCTCGGGTTGTGAGGTCTCATCCTTCTTGTTCCTCCCTTCAGCCACCCTTGTCTGTGCTTTTGGGCCTGAAAGTTGTCCTTGGTGTGCAGAAGGAAAAGGATCTGTTTTGTCTAACCTACTCTGTGAAGAGCACTTAATATGAGGCTCAGAACTGCACCCCTGGGCAGCATAGATTCTGAAAAACATGAAAGCTGAAACTTAAGGCATCACTGGAAAGGACTCTGAGGTGTCCCCAGAACCTTCTCCTCTCCCTCATAATCCCAGCTCCCTCAGCCTGGCTATTGACATCAGCCTGATTTCTTCTCACGTAAGATCCGAGCTAAACCAGGTTTTTATGATGACACTAAGACTATCTGGTACAACAGAAATCAAAACAGTGGTTCAAATCAAACCCAGTTTTTTAAGGCCTTGTTAGAAACCACCAATAAAATACCCACCTAAATATACCCTTGAAAGTATCAGGACATATTCTACACTCCTGTCTGCAGTCCTTAGTGCTATGAAATGCATCCCCTGGCACCAGTGGCTCTATATCAGCATCACTGCATGTACAGACAATGGAGCACAGGACAGAAGAAGGAAAATTTCTTTCTGCAGGAGATGATGTAAATGAATGTAGGAGAGAAACCTCCTTTTTGCTTCCCCTCTCAATTTATTTCGATCCAAGCTGCTCTACTTTATCTATTAAGCATCTGTTCTTGATCTCTGTCAGAACAGGATCTTGCTTTAGGCAGACTCTCAGTTCTTGTGCACAGAAGGGAATAATTTGATTTACTTCGCCAGAGTTCTTGGCAGTTCCTGACCTCCTTAAGCTAAAGCAACTCCCACTTCTGTCTGGGGCAAGCTGTGTAAAAAGCTGGCAAATTTGTGTTATTTGAGTTGCCGGTAGGAATGAAAATTTCACTGCCACAAATTGGATCTTTTCTCTGCACAATTCCTGGTATGAAAGGAAGGGAATGCAGGGATAAAGTGTGGAATAAAAAGGGAAACCTTCCAGCAACTGGATTTGCTCTTCTGGCATCATGATTCTTGCATCTTGTGATTTTCTGCTCGTCTTTGTATCTATATTATCTTCTCATGAGAAGGGAGAGGGACTGGAAGTGATGAGCATCTGTATTGGAAGGATGCAGCCATGGGAGGTGCACAAACCCAAGGGAGGAAGCATTTTAGAGTTCCTCAGCTTTTCCTGAGAAAAAAAAAGGACATTGTCTCATCTAGTTCTGCCTCATTTTATCCACATGTGAAATGTGGAGTGCAACATTAATTTCTCAGCTGTGTATGAAGCACTGTGTCAAACCTGGAAGAAACACATCATAGAGTAGAAAAAAAGGTCTGCACAACAAGATAATGTTTTTGATAATAAAAGGTACAGTTCCCAAATCCTCTGTATTATCTCTTTGATAAACTCACTTGGATCACAACCCTTATTTGCAATGTGGCCACAAAAATGTGTGAGCAAGAGGGTGACGAGCCTCTGAACAAACCCCTGTCTCTGAATGGCTTTTGTTTTGACACAGTAGGACAGAGGAATTTCCAGTTTTTAAATGGGATATTTAAGGATGAAGAGGAGAATGAAGGCAGAACCCTAAACCCCACAGGTGCCTGCTGTGCCACCAGGCTGCTGCAACTGAGCAGGAAAATGTCACCTCTGTCTTGGGTTGCAGTGAAGGATGGGACCAGGGGTGTATATTCTATTACCATCTGTTCAAACCAGGAGGGGCAGTGTTCTTTATCTCCTCCACCACCCATCCTCCCTCCAGGGGATATCTGCTGTTCATGGGCCATCCAGGCTCACTGCAGGGCTGATACAATTCCATCATCCCATGGGGAGATGCTCCACCCAGGGGGAGGAGCCAACCATTCCTACCTGGATAAAACGTGGCATTCAGAACACCAGCACAGCCTGTTTGCACTGGATTGCCAGAGGGAGACCAGACCCATCTCAGCACCACTGGACCTTCAGAGGAAAACTCCACCCTTGAACAGGATCATCTCTGCTCCAACAGAACCACGTCTATCACTGCAGGAGGACTTGATTGGGCTGCCACCAACAGACTGACCAACAGGGTGTCAGGCTGTGTTCTGATTCTGTCAGTGGATTTTTTTTTTTGCACTACTGCATTTTGATTTTCATTTTCCTGGTAAAGAACTGTTATTTCTATTCCCATATCTTTGCTTGAGATCCCCTTAATTTCAAACTTATAATAACTCAGAGAGAGGGTTCACATTCTCCATTCCAAGGGAGGCTCCTGCCTTCCTTAGCAGACACCTGTCTTTCCAAACCAGGACACCCTCCCTCTCGTGGGTTCAGAGTAACTTCAGAGGTTTAAGAGAGGGAAAATCAATCTTTGACAGCCTCAAACTCCACGGATCAGAGATGTAATGAGTATTGTTTTACAGTGATATTTTTAGGCTAAACAAAAATAGTTGGGAGTCATTGCTGGCAGTGGAATATTTGCTTGCAAAGGCGATTGATACTGACTTTAATTAAAATAGATCCTCCCACGCAAGTCCCTCCTCTCCCATTAAAACTCCTCTTGAAATTACTACTTATTGTTTATAAATAGCCAGAAGTTTTTATAGCTCGTTCTTGGCCTGATCAACAGTAGGTTTGACCTTGACTTTGAAAGAAGCGAGGTTTAGAGATAATAAATTCTATATTTTTCCATTTCATTCCTCTTCCCATACAAAAATTTATTTAGTTTCTCCTTTCTATTTCTCCTCAATCATCCATGTAGTGCTTTATTTTGTTTTGTTCTACTTTATTTTCCCTCTACAGCACTCTTATTTTTTGCTTTATCTTCTTCAATTTAATATATGCTCTTTGTCAGTGTTTGCTCTGCAGCTGAGTATCTTTTACATTTATCTGAATTAGATCTCATTTCTACCTATAACATTGATCTTGCATGTAAATTGTTCCTGTTTTCCTTCATCTCGCTACTCCTAATTCCTGAAACTTTCATCCATTAGCTTGAAATATACATTTTTCAATACCGTGGTCTTAGTTATTTATAAAAATATCCAAAAAAACCTGCAGACAGAGAGCAGATCTTTCCATAAATCAGCGACCCAGATTTGCTCTGAGCTGTTTTTAGATGGAGCACATTTACTGTGACAACCCTTAATTTATATTGCGAAAGATGAAAATGTAACAAGAACTGGTATTGGAAAAAAAATATTTAAGCCTCTTTCTCTTGTGTTTAGAAGGGTCTTCCACCCAGAAACAACAAGAAAACACAGTTGTAGGATCATTAAAAAAACTCATACAAATTTGGAAGCTTTAGATTTATCACCTCGAGGCCTCTTCTTCCACTAAAACTTATTCTTTTCCTCACTTTTTTTCCTGCCCTTAGTGCACCTTGACTGGCAAGGCTTTCCCTGCATCACAGCCTCTCCAAGACTTTTGGGAAAAGGGAAGGCTCAGCTTAAACTAGCAAGAAGAATGGGGCCACAACAACTCCTGGCAGGCAGAGTTCTGCACTAAAATACTTCCATTTTTTCTGTGAACAGCAGGATGTTTCTGATAATTGTATTTTCCCTGCAGTTTGGCTGTGCCAAGCCAGCCCTCCCTGTTTGCCTGCTGCTCCTTTGTGAGGTATGAGCTGGGCAAAATTTTACATCAGTGACATTTGAGCTGCTCTGGGGTTAAACCTGGGCTCAGTCACAGGGCTGGGCTTGAGCTGTCTCATTATTTTTGTGACTCAGCTCATCCTTACACGGTGTGGGGGCATCCAGATGAAATCCCACGTTTCAAAAAACAGACAGAAATACTTCCCCTTTTGGGATGTGCAGTCAGTCCAAGTTAATATTTTATAAATGTTCTTCAGTTGTGGGATGAGGGGTGTTAAGTCAAAATACCAGAAACACTGTTTTCAGACATTATGCAACACACAGCTGATATTTTACCAGATGAAATTAGGAAGAAATTACCCTCACAATAAGGAATTTATTCCCAATATTTAATCTAAATCTGCTCTTTCATCTTAAGGCCTTTTCCCCTTGTGTTATCACTGCATGCCCTTGTGTAAAATCCCTCTCCTTTTCCACAGGATGTGGTTGGGCAGCAGTTTAAATTCCCATTGAAGTTTGGACATCTCTCAATTTAGTTGTTTTTTAACAAGCCATAAGCTAGGCACATTCCATATATATATATATTTATGTATCCCCAAAGTTCAGCTGCTTATTCCCAGTGAATTAATCAGTGAATTAATTCTGGTGTTCTCTGATTTGGAGGGGTAGAAAGTTAAAAATAGGAAACTTCTCACCAATCCAGTTCAAACATTTTTTTTGTCAGAGCCTTGGTACTTCATAATTCCCTTCAAAAAATTTATTGTTCTCTGCTTTGAATGTAGCTGGCCTTTGCTCCCCTCCTCTTCTTGAGAGGCTGTCATAAAGCCCTGAAAACCATAAATCCTTTAATTTCCATTCTATATGCATTCCTATTCCATTTCTACCTGTTTTGTCCTGACCCTCAGTGGCTTTTCATTTAAATCTCTCTCTTCCTGCTTTCACCCAGCCTGTTCCCTCTCAGTGTTCATTTTTCAAGGCTGAAAACATCCTCTGACTCCTGGAGAGTTTCCTGCTCCCTTGGCCAACCTGGACATCTCTGTTTTTTCCAGCTTGGCCTTTCAGGTTCAGTTGAAAAGTCCAGGAAAGCAGGTAAATATCCCTGATCACTGGAATTTCACAGCAATGGTTGTATTTCACTCTGCTTTTGTCTCTCAAAAATGAGTTTACTTTTCATTGTAATGAGGATACTGGGATAAAAGTGCTGGACTGGATTTAGGGATGGAGCTGGGGCTTGATGTGTGATGAAGATTAACAATGGGTAAAAACATTTGCCATTATTTGATTTTCTCATGAAGTTATTTGGTGAAGTTATGCCAGGCCCATTCTCAATAGGAAAGGGTTTAAATGAGAGAAAAGACAGAAAATGCTGCCAAACCCAGAGATCTTTTGCCATTATTTGTTCATATCTTGGCTCCAGGAACATGAATTGGCATCCTCAGCTGCCAAGGCATTCAGGAATGCTGAAACTCACATTTATCCTGTCTTTCCCCTGGACACGTGTGTAATATCCAGAGTAATTCCAAGAGACATGTTTATTATTGCAAACGTGATATTGGCATGTGCCAAGAGATTTTCTGATCCAGGTATTTGATCTGTTTGCATTACACAAAAGAATCTTTGTATTTAAGATGATGTTGAGAAAACATTTTGCTGTTGGCCTCTAGAGCTGCACATGGAGCCTGGAAAACACCTTCGTTAAAACACCAGAAAACAAGAAAAAAAAAACAAAACCAACCAACCAACCAAACAAACAAAAAAAACCAAAAAAAGCAAAACCTCAACACCAAATGTATTGAAATTACCAGAGAATCATAGAATGGGTTGGATTGGAAAGGACAATAAAGAAAATATTTCATGGTTGTCTCAAGCCTAGGTCTGAGTAGCAAACACAATGTGTAATTCAGGGTTTATGAATTAAAGGAAACAAAAAAAAAAAAGAGGGAGAAAGAAAATTTCAGGCAGAAAACCTCTCTTTATCTCTCGTGAGCTAAAACTATTACCAGAATGTCAGGAAAAAAAGTATTATTGTATTATTATTTTGAGATGAGATGTTTGGGTTCCAGTGTTGGGCAACATAGAATTTTCTACCCAAGATGAAATTGGAAAAATTACAGGATTTGGAAACCCGAGGTAAGTAATCACAGAATTATTTGGGCTGGAATAGATTATGTAGGTTATTGAGTTCAACCATAAACTTAACACTGCCACGTCCAGCAGTGCATATATATAAAAGGTGTAATATACTCTTTTTTACATTTTTTAATGTTTTAAATTCTTTTTTCTCTGTCACAGTCCAGTACCCAAAAATGAAGAGGGTTAATAAATACTGAGCTGGTTATGTATTAGTAAAAATGGTTAAAATGTTTAGTTTTTATATTTGGCAGCTGTGGCTGCAGAAATTACTGTGAGTCAGGCCAGTGTGGGCACAGGGAGAATTTAGGTGGAGTTCCACAGTGAATAATCTCATTGGTAAATTTGGTGGGACACTTTTTCATCCAGTTCTGAAGACTCCCAGCCCACACACGTGGTGGCTCAGGTGTCTGCTTGAAATTAATGACAAACCCTGTCCTTTTTTAGGATGGTTCCAGGAGAGTTTTAAGCACTGTTTTAAAATGAGATTAATTGGTCCAAATGCTTCACTATTGACTGATGGTAATGGGGACCAAAACTTTTTTTTACATAAGCATTAATTATTTTTATTCCTTGAACTGAATTACAATGACAAAGCAAAATTAAGTTTATACAGTGATTTAACTTCCTCAACTGATATTTTCCAGTTAAAAAAATCAGAGAATCACAGAATGGTTTGGGTTTGCAGGGACCCTAAAGCTCATCTCATTCCAATGCCTTGCCGTGGGCAGGGACACCTCCTACTGTCCCAGGTGCTGAATTAATGAATTAATGGAGAGAATTCCTTGTTCTGTATCTGTAGAGTTTGGGATGCTGGGATAGTCTCCAATCTGGGTAGTATTTGGGCCTGGATTAAGTACCATTGGAAAGGAGAATGAAAAGATCCTGTGTGCATTTCTAAGATTTATTTCAGGATATTTTCCCATCCTACAGGACACCGAACACTGCTAGAATTTCTAGCAAGATAAACTTGTAGGTATGTGGTCCAGCTTGGATTTTGAAGGTCTACAGGACAGAAATCAAATTCATGCAGAGATTTAAAAAAAACCTTTTCTCTTTTCCATTACAAGACACCTCAGGGAGATTACTGGACTTTGAATAACTCTATTTCTTATTACTTTTTCTTATTTTCTTTTCCTGAGCAAATAGTCTTAGTAAATCCCAGTTGCATGACATTAAGTAATATCAATTTTAATAGCAGCTTTATGTTCCTATTCTGCCAGTGCACTCACTAAAAGATCATCTTTTTCTCTTCACTCCACAAATTTCCAATGTAAACATTAACTCAATTACTAGCACTTTTGAAGGCTGGTCTCTAATGAAAGAAAATAGAGATTAATTGCTAAGGATGGCAAATTATTAGAGACAGAAAAATGAGCAAAATCAGTCATTAATGTGAGTGGCATTTTGCAAAGAGAAAATTCATCTTTCAGAACTCTGCAATGTCTGAATCAAAACTTTTTTGAGACTTGAAGCTGAGCCATAATTACTCCTTTTTAAGGCTTGAATGCATACACAGTTGGGTGTGATAAAAATAAATTCGTTTGAAACACAGCTCTGAATAAATAAAATGAACAATAAAGAGCCCAGTAAGGCAAGATCTTTTCAGCTCTAACAAAAATAGTAAAACCTTTTTTGATTTATCGAAATACGGAGAATATAAATTTAATGCTGGAGTAAAAGTTGAGGAAAAATGAGAGCACACCTTGACACCTGCAAAAAGGAACAATGTTTGCTGAAGAAATGGGATCCCTGATTATTGCTGGAAGGTAATTTTTGTTGTTTGGACTAAGAGGAAAAGAAAATCACATTAAATGTCAGGTAAAGATTGTGTGCACCGACAAACCACCTGCAGATAATATTGGACTGAAAATTCAAACCTAGATCCAGCCTATTTTATGACTTCTTCTTGATCCTGCATTTCCCATTTGGAAGTGTTGATTCTAAATCATACAAATTGTTTATGAGGTGGCTGTTGCCATACTTGTCTTATTGAGAAGCACAAATTCTTCTCTGATACATTTGGAAAACCTCATGAGGTTAGAGAACAAAAAAGTTGCAAGAATCCCATTTTGAGTGTTTTGCACTTGTTTTTTGCAGCCTTGAAGAGTTCTCAGTTATACTTTCTATGTCTACTATCCTTTCCCCATAGTCTTTGTCCATCTATGTGTTATAAGGGCTAAATTGTAAATTTCAATATATATTTCTGTCAATAGAGGACTTTCAAAACTAATCTTGGAAGAAAAATCAGGGTTATTTTTGTATTTTTTTTTCCTTTAAAAATACAATGAGAACCCCAAGAGTTCTTTACTGTTGGGACCAGAAATGAGATAATCTTCAGAAGTTCAAACCAGGACATGCAAATCTGGGGCTATGAAATGCCTGCACAAAATGTGGCTCAAATACTCATCTGAAGCCTCTTGGCTAAAGGCAAGGACTGACTCTGTTGGTCTCAGAAATATGTTGGTATTGGGGCTGAGCCATTTGGTGACCTGAATTGGCCAATCCAGACACAAAACATCTAAATATTTCTTCCCCTGGCATGGATTAAAGCGATAAATGTAACCCCAGAGAGAACAAGATTCTTTTAGTTTTCAATTGACTCCACCAAGGACTAAGATTGGACTTTCTTTCATCACTGCTTTTATTTGTCCTTTGTCTTTGTCAAACTTGTGATGCATTTTACTCTTTTTCTGTACTTCTGCTTTTCCTTTGGAACCTTGGGGCAAAACAATCAAAGAAAATAATTTTTAAAAAGGAACAAAAAGCAATAATACAGCAGATCTTTCCTTGGAAGTCAGGCACTACAGGAGTGACTAGGGAGAGGAAAACTGGAGAGTGAGAGCGAGCTTTTCTTTCACTGCATTGTAGAAAATAGTTTATCATTGCTGTCTCTTGAGAATGGAAGGACAGGACTGGGGCAGAACACATCCCTCATGTTGAACTTGCTTCCTGAGAATGTCAGAACCTTTTGGATAAAACATTTCTTGCACTATAGAGAACCAAAGGGGATAACTCAGTGAATTTATCAGTCCTGGACTACTAAACTTCTTCTAAATGCTGAATTTTAAGCCTTCAGCCATGCCTGTCTTGTTCCTTGTTATTTCTTCATCTTCAAGTATTTCAAGTGCTTCTGTATCTTGCCTTCTTGTAGTGAAGAACTAATTTAAAGAACAAGTGAGATTATCAAAGGCTTTGTTTCCCTTTTTCTTCTTTCTCCTTTACTTAGACTTCCCCAGGCTGGTACTTCCTGAGGTATTCTGTGCTCTCAAATGAAAAGCATATGAAAACTCACTGTTTTCTTTTCCTGTCAGAGAACTAAATGAGCAAAATAAAACCAAATTAGGCATGTATTTAAACCAGAAATCTGGTTTACGTTGAGATCTTATGAAGCTGACACACTAACAGGCTGCCCAGAGCAGCTGTGGCTGCCCCTGGATCCCTGGAAGTGTCCAAAGCCAGGCTGGACAGGGCTTGGAGCACCCTGAGATAGTGGAAGGTGTCCCTGATCAGGGGTTGGAACTGGATGGACCTTGAAGACCCTTCCAACCCAAACCGTTCCATGATTAAATAATTCCAAAAGTGAAAGTATTGTGCTCTTACCACTAAGGTCCCACTACTGTGACTAAACTGGATTTAATTTGATGCCAGCCCCACAGTGCAGGGTTTATTTGTTGAATTCTCATCCCAACTATTTCTGTTTCCATGACCACTTAACTGATCTGAGCACCTCACTAACAGAGATTTAGACATTGGTTCCTGAGCCCAGGAATTGTTTGAGGATGCTGTTTGGAGTAGGAGGAAGACTTATGAAGGATAGTCAAGTCTGAGGAACACAAAATACTACTTGAAGCAATGTATTCATATTTTATTTCTGACCCCGATTACATGGGCAATGCTACCTTTAAAATGAAAAGAAATTCATCACAAAATAAGAATGAAAAATCAGTCAACTCCTTTAGCTTGCACTGCTCTGATCAGAAAGCTGTCCCAGCAACTTCTTTCCATGTTTGTCCAAAACTTTCCCACTTCCACCTGAATTTCCAGCTGATATTAGCATTGTTTTGGGTAGCAATGCAAGATGTAACTAAAAGTGTTTTGTATTACCATCTGTTCAAACCAGCTGGGGCAGTGTTCTTTATCTCTTCCACCACCCATCCTCCCTCCAGGGGATCTCTGCTGTTCATGGGCCATCCAGGCTCACTGCAGGGCTGATACAATTCCATCATCCCATGGGGAGATGCTCCACCCAGGGGTAGGAGACAACCATTCCTACCTGGATAAAACGTGGCATTCAGAACACCAGCACAGCCTGTTTGCACTGGATTCCCAGAGGAAGACCAGACCCATCTCAGCACCACTGGACCTTCAGAGGAAAACTCCACCCTTGAACAGGATCATCTCTGCTCCAAAAGAACCACATTTGTCACTGCAGGAGGACTTGATTGGACTGACACCAACACCCTGAGCAACAGGGTGTCAGGTTATATTCTGACTCTGTCTGTGGTTTTTTTCTACTAGTACATTTTCATTTTAATTTTCCTAGTAAAGAACTGTTGTTCCTATTCCCATATCTTTACCCGAGAACCCCTTAATTTCAAAATGACAATAATTTGGAGAGAGAGGGTTTACATTCTCCATTCCAAGGGAGGCTCCTGCCTTCCTTAGCAGACACCTGTCTTTCCAAACCAGGACAAGCACATGGCTCAGAGTACTCAGGAGACAGCAGTGAGTCGATCCTGAGTGTCACAGTGTCTGGGACTCAGGCTCTGTGGAGATGTACCCAGTGGATTTCTCTGAGCTCAGCAGTGATTCTGGACTCTAGAATAGGTGTTGATGAAAAAACACTTTCTGGATTTAAGACTTCTGGGACTTCAGCTGTTGATTTGAGCTATGAAAATAAAATTCTTCAGCCACAGTCGTGGTGCAGCTGTGTAGCCCTGGTTTGTGCCTGACATGTTTTAGTTTCTGAAATTCCTTTCCCAGGGAATTTTCTGTAAACAAGAGACGTTTTTGTAACAGCAAATTTGTTTACATTTTTTCCATAGGAGGGACTTCTTGCTGTCCCTCTGGTCTCACCAATGTGATTGAAGAAGTTTGTCTTCTTGTCACCCATCAAATTGGTCTGTGTAAAATAGTATAAAAAGGAGACACATCCCAAGAATAAAAGAGTAATTTTTCAGCCTTCTGAAGTCGGAGTCTTTTTGTCATTGTGGTGTAAAATTGTGACACATCTGTATCAGGATTTTGTCTGTTCTTGTATTTAAGCCATGAAATCCCTGGCTGTTTCAGGGACTGTGTAACTGCTTGTCTGCACAGATGAGATAAAGGGTTCGGTGTCTGGGTTGAGATACTGCTCAAAACTGTAACTAATGGACTGACTGAACAATCAGCCATTTAACTGAGGGTTTCACAGCATGGGGATTTCAAACACGTCTGGAAATTCCTCTAGACATACCCAGTTCAGCCCAGTCCAATTTGTGTGGTGAATTTGTTGATGAACACCCTAGGACAGGACACTCAGGGATTTCCAGGCAATCCCCTGTGCTGAAGTTATTGAAGAGTTCAGAGATGTCTGCAAACAAACAATGCCAACTTCCAGTCCATGCTGAGATGTTCACCCAGGGGAAGGACAGTCTTGTAGAGGTGGCTGAGTTTTAGGAGGGTTTTTTCATGTGATTAATATTATTGATAAAGGTGGATTGTAGATCCATTGGAGTGTTCACATGAGACCACAAAGAACCCGGACTATAGAATGTGAACTGAAGGGTTTGGAAGGTCTCACACGGTTTAATGAAGGTCTTTTTCAACAGAGACCCCTTTGACCCAAGCACATGGTGCAGCTCGAGAGATGTGATTTCACACCTGAACATTGTCCTATAGTAAGATATTAAAACATCTTATTATATTTATTTATTTATTTATTTATTTATTTATTTTGCCTTTGAGCATCTGTGCAATATTTTTATTTCAGGATGAATGGAGTTTATCTGAAGACTCCATTCTTTGGAGTGAATAAATAATATCTGTTGGCCACAAAGAGAGAAGTGACACTTTTACTACCTCTACACTATGACTCCATTCACCAAGGCACAGCACAAGCCATACATGGGCAGATAAATTCCATCTATATGAAATTTAAAAAAAAATTATTCTTTCAAGAAGCAGTGGAAGAGCTGATGGAGAAATCCATATGGGCTCCATGACCATTTATAATCCACAGTGCCAAAGGTTCATTGTTATCTTTTAAATAAGCTGTATTTCACTTTTGCTGTTTGCTTATTGACTATTTTTGGCTCCTTACACCATAGCATATAAAATATAATTTAGCATGGCCTGGAGGAATTTTATTAATGCTGATGTGCAGGCTGAAAAACCACATGGCACCCAGTATTATTTAAAAATGAAATGTCTTCCCACAGCAATTGTGGGTGTTGGTCATGTTGATTAATTAATCCGAGTAAATAAAATAGCCAACTATGATTTTTCAAACACCAAAAATTCCATTTTAATATTTTAAGCTCACTGCATCCTTTATTGAGTTATGAATTTCAGTAAAGGAGGGGTAAACTCAATTGTAAAAACAATATACAGACACTTCTTCAGCTTCGAAGTTTGTTTTCCTCTGTACCTAAAATATGTTGTCATTAGTATCCACCAGGCTTCTTCTGGTGATGCAAATCTTTCTGTCAGGGCTTTTTTGTGGTTTTTTTGGGTTTTTTTGTTTTTTTTTTTTCCCAATGATATATAGCAACAGTAAATGAGCATAAATACATTTCACAGCATCCTGGGTCTGAAAATTCACTTTGCTTCTCCCAGGTACATAAATTCCCGTTAAAGAAAGATACAGAATTCTCAGAAAAACCAACCCTGAACTGTTTAAAGGTTTAATGAGACGGCAGTCAAGTTTTTTTAAAATATGTAAGAATGTTCCCAGTCTGCAGCCTTCCTCTCCTCCTACTCACTGGAGCCATGGAGATCAGACTCCGAGTCAGCCACGTCTTGGGAAAAGGGAGCTTTAAAACTGATTTAAATTTTAGACAGTGTACATTACCTCAAATGTATTACTAAAAATATATATTTTTTAAAGGTTTCAGAACTCTATTTAGTAAAAAAATCTCATGAAAGTACACCCATGTTTGGTTGCAATGTTTGCATCATTTGTTTCTCTGTTATTTCAGTGGGATATATTTTAAAGCTGGAAAAGCATCTCACAGAGGACTCTGAGCTTTCCTTGC
Organism: Sterrhoptilus dennistouni; assembly: GCA_013397095.1. Taxonomy (NCBI): domain Eukaryota; kingdom Metazoa; phylum Chordata; class Aves; order Passeriformes; family Zosteropidae; genus Sterrhoptilus; species Sterrhoptilus dennistouni. Next base: position 638,183 of record VWZU01003040.1, on the reverse strand, counting down.
AGTGGAGTAAAGAAATGTTCCCACATCATCCTGTTTTAATGCAGGGATTAATGAGGGTTGAGGCTGAACTAGGGAAGAATTTGAATAATTGGATTTTCTATGTGGCTCCTGACTGGAAGATGAGGTAAATTGGGAATTGTTGTGGTGGGTAAACACCAGCTGGTGTCGTGGAGCGTTCAGAGACACCAAGGAAAGTCCCCAGGCCACTCCTGGATCTCTTCTTTGCTGCAAAGCCACACTCTGAGCTCTGGGCTGAGCTTTGCCTCACTGACATCACCCACTCCCTTCATTAGAGGGGTCCTGGACCATTTTCTGGGGCTTGGGAAGCGAAAAATCTGCGATTCTGCAACTGTGAAACTGAAAACACCACAGGAGATCAAACCAGAGCCTGACATGCTCCTGCTTTTGGGATGAAATCAAAAGATTTCCTCAAGCCTTGAGAGCTTTGTGTTCCTTATAGCATCAGTTTCTGAAATAATGAAATAACATGAAACAGTACCTTTTCAAGGGGGAAAAAAATCCCAAAGAACCAAACAACAAAACTTTGGACTTTTACTTTTGGAGAGACAATTCTAATAAATATTGGAGTGTAATAAAAACCTCAAGTGCTAACAAGGGAGCATTAAGAACAAAAAAAAAATCCCACAATTTATTTACAAAAGCTCCTCCAAACCCATTCTTCTTTCAATTCTGATGTTCTTAGTGATTGTGACTGAAAAATTGGAAGCTGCTGATAATGAAGTAACGTTTCTGAAGCTGATATTGTACTTCTTACAACTCAGTGTTTTACAGTTTGTGCACAAATAAGCTTCAAATTGATTCCTTTTCTCCTTGGACAGATGGGCTTGAAGGAATTTTTTGGCTGTACAGATTCAGCAGCATTGAAGCATGGCTAAAGGTGAAATTCTTTCTCTCCTGGTGGCGTGATGATACTGCCAAATATGAAAAATACCAACAGAAATGAAACCTGATGTTGAAAATTCTGTCAATCAAAAAGCTCAAACTATTCAGCTTGATAGGCTGGGTTTGAGCACATAAAACAGGGCAGCAGAGTCCAAAAAGGAATGGTAAGAGGATGTGATGTGCCTTTGCTTTTAGCTTTGATTACTGAATATTTATTTTAGGTCAGCTTCTTTCAGTATTTCTATTATTCACATAATTTGTGACAGAAAAGATAAGGAAAAAAAAAAATCAGCAACAAAAAAAATCTTCCTTCGAAATCCAAGACGTCACAATCTTCCAGATCTTAAAATTTCCCTTCCTTTTCTTTTTGATTTTGGATATTTAAAGAAGAATGACACAAAGAATGAGTTGGGAAAGCACCTTGCTGGAGCAGCTGTCACACGACTCAAACACCGAAAGAATCTGAGAATATTTCTCAGTTTTCTAGACCTGCCCCAATAAATTTTGTTACCCCAGTCATTAAATCTCCAAATAAATGAGCAAGGGCATCTCCTGCTCTCTGCAGACATCTCAGGACTGGTCATCTCTTAGGATCCAAGGATATTCCCACATTTCCACACCAAATGATTAAACTTGGCAGGAACTGGCTTGGATTATTGTTGTTTCCTTGGAGTGAATCAGGGGAAGGTTTGGTTTTGGTGGGGTATTTTTGATTTGGCTTGGCATTTTTTCTCTTTTTGTTTCGTTTTGGTTGGTTGGTTCGTTGGTTGCTTGGTTCGTTTTGGAGGTTTTTTTGTTTTGGTTTGGGGGCTTTTGGGGGATTCTTGTGGGATGTTTTTTGTTGGATTTGTGCTTTCCACAGAGATCTAAGGAACAACCTTGTGTACCTTTATGGATGAAGTGTGGAGGACAGGGGAGGTGGACAGGGGGAGGAACACACCCCATGTCCCACCCAAACTGTCCAACAAGCCAGTGGCAAAATAAAGAGGGAAAGGAAACATCCTCTGTTCCAACTTTTCTTCCGAATTTACTTCTGGGCTACAAGTTCAGGCTTGGGTTTCCTAAATCAAAATTCCCTAAATCTTGAGTTCCTATCCCCTCACACATCCCCAGCACAAAAACCTTCACCCTCTGACTCCCCAGCAGAATTAGGAATTCAGTTTTCTGCAATCTCTGTCTGGGAAGGGAACGGTGCAATATAAATTCCAGGCTTTATTAATATTTCAGTGCTTTCTCTGCTGTGGTGTGGGATTCCAAGGAGATCCTGCTGCCACTGAGTGTCTCTAGGAAGGAAACCCTGCCATAAATTCACACATCTCCAACTGATTTTATGTGATTTGTTAGAAAACAAATTAGGTTTGGCTTGGGCAGGAATTAATCCTCCTCCAATCAAGCAGTCCAGCTGAAAACTATTTTGAAAAGAAGTCTTGGAAAAGATAGAGATTTGACCACACAGACATTTATGAACTCTATAGAATTTTATGCTCATCAAACTTTGGTATTTTAATCTGTGCATTGTATAGAATCAAAGCTGACAAGAACCTTTAATGTGCATGAAATTGTAGAATAAAAAGGGTTCATGTCCAAGGTAATTAAATATTGTTACCAAACATGCTTTTTTGACAACTCCACTCTTTTGCACCTCCAGAGCTGGAAAACCTCTTTCAAAAACCGAAGACTCCCAGGACTCAAAATTTACCTGCCTACATGAGTATCTAAGAGAATTGAACTGCCAGCCAGTTTATCTTCCTTTATTTTAGGATATAGACAGAACCCTCATCATCTACAGCTTAAAACAAACCAGGGAGAGAATTCCCTCAGCACAAATACCCATGGTGTAGTGGATAATTTTTCAGGAGAAGACAGCACTGTTAGTACATTTCTCAATATTAAATAAAAAAACCCCAGATGATTCCAATGTTTGGTGAAGATGTAGGGACCACAAATTTGCCCATTTATAGGTTCTGGGAATTTCAGCCTCTCCAAGTCTCACTGAAATACCCAAGAAGTTGCATTTTTTGTTTATTTAGGGTCTTTTGATGGTCCCAGGCTTGCTCAGCTCAGACATTACTTTTTAACCCAATTGAGTCGAATTCACTTGTTGTCATTTGCTGAATTCAATAGTGAAAATACAGTTTGGGAATGTCTAGACAAGGCTTTATCTCCACCCACAACCCAATAACTGCATTATTCACCTCAGGGCAATAAATATATGCAATTTACACAATAGACACTTCAAAGGAACATGTGCGTGAAGGAAAATTACTCCTGAAACACAGGGAATCAGCCACATTTACTGCACTTAAGCCTGTAAATGTTTCCTCCAGCTCGAGTTGTAAATGCCTGTGATCTCATTGCTAAAGAAAGCAATAATAACAATAATAACAGGGCTCTATCCCAATTCCTGGTCTCCAGTTCCCAGAGGATTTCTAGATTTATTCCCTCTTGCTTTCTGCAGCATCTGGATTTGGCTGCATTGTACAGAAATACTCTTACTTGGGAGTTTGCCACTTGTGTGGCTTTTCTTTCCCCTCTCTCAGTAAAGTCCCAATTAATGCAGACCAGCAATTAAGGAGTGGATTTGAGGGGTTGGTTGGGAATCCTTCCCTGGACTGCCAGTTGTTTACCTTTGTTAGCACAACCTGCTTTTAAAATTATATTGCAGATCCAAAAAGGACACATTGTCCCAAAAATTACTCATCACGACAATATTCAAACCATAATAAAATCCCATCTAAGGACCAATTTTCATTCTGATTTTTATAGGAGTGTATTTAGCTTTTGGCAGAACTAATTTAGAAAAGGTAATTCATTTTGGAGCAATCACACCAGGGCTATTGAGATGGGGCATTTTAATGAAAATGTTCATAATAATTATGAAGTGACCTTTTGCTGTTTATTGAAACGTTTATTTTATAAGTGTCTCCTCAAGACAAAAGAAAAAAAAAGGGCCAGGTGGCACAGAAAAAGGGTAAAAGGATATGTTACAGACTCCTTTTACACTTCTACTTCCAGTATTTTTGTATTCTCAAATCTAATATTCTAATCCAGTTTAAAACTTCTTTCTGCCTTACTATTATAAGGCACAGACTCCTCTCCCATTACATCATGGTGGTGCTTCACCCCCAAATCAAGATTCCAAATTTTATTTATTTCGGGTCAGAGTTCTCCTGGCACAGCCTTGGCAGCACCTGAGGCTCATTTACCTGATCAGGTTATTTGGGTTTCTCTGCATTTGTGGAAATCAATTTCTTTTTTCTTTTCCAGGACCAAACACAACCTGCTTTTGCAGAAGTAACAGGAGTATGTCCCAAATCTGTCTGAAAACACAAAAAGTCCTTGAGCTTTTATCTTTTCCATTCTCGATAATTTCTGCCACTGGTTGAGCTGTAAGCACCTAGGCTAGGCTGAATGCACTGGAAAATAAATAATGAAATAAAATTTAAAAATAAAATAATACAAAATAAATAAAAAATTAAACAAAAAATAAAATAAAATAAATAAAATAAAAAAATAAAATAAAAACACTTTAGTTTTGAAAGATATGTTTTAGGTGTGCCTTATGCATAAGAAGGAGATGAGACAGAGGGAGAAGGAGCTTTGGAAATTCCTCATGCTCAGGTAGGGGTGGTGCAAGCACTGGGAAATTCACCTGGAGACAGAATTCTGAAAAAATGTGAAATTTTAGAGCCAGACAAAGTATCTGGGAGGTTTAGAACTGTCCAGTTGTTTCTCTTTTGCTATAGTACACCACAATTTTTACATAAATATTAGAAAATTGACATTTTTAATGTAATTTATAAAATACCATGGCATGAAAAGACTCTCGAGAACAGCTGTTGGCATCTTCCCACTGTCCATAGGAGCAGGGCAAGGGGTAAATCAAAAGTGCTTTGGCAACTGGTGAAAAGGATTACAGCAATTACAAAAATTCCAGCTGGGAGTTGGGAAGTGAAATTGCCAGAGCAAACCCACAGCAGTTGTTCCAACAACTCAGAAACTCAACAACTCAGGACTTGGAAGCTTCTGTCCTTCAAGGAAGGAAAATGAGCCATGCAGGGCAATTTCTTGAGGAGAAATTGGGATTTGGTGCCTCAATGATATGGATAGAGCTTGTCTGATAAAAAAAGTTATCAAGGCTGAAGAACAAAGTCCAAACACAACTCCTTGTCTTGCTGCGTTTGATCTCAAATCTCATTTTGCTCCTCAAACATTTCAGGTGTCTCTGTTGTCTCACAGAGGACGGCAAAAACAGGGGAGTGCAGCCAAAAGGTCAATGCCAAGGAAGATGGAATTACATGTTTGAATTACTCAGCTTGGTGACATTTTACATGAATTACTGTGGATTGCAAAGAGTAGAAAAAAAATCTAAATAAAAGCAACATTAAGGAATGTGCAGAAATGCTGCAGAGCCCCCCAGTGCCGTGAGCACCCAGCAAAGAGCTTGCAGTCATTTTTATCTCAAAGAAACACAAAATTAACTCAGGCTGATCTATTTCTCCAAGTGAAACAACTTGCACAAAAGTAGGTTACATCGATGACTGCGTGTTCAAATTGTTAATTACAAGTTTGATGGGTTTCCAGTTTGGTTTTGGTGGCACAGCATTATAAATCAGGCACAACCCCATCAACACTGATAGACTGGTGCTGCTTTAGATTGGTGCGAGGTGGGAATTGAAATGTAAAAGCTCAGAGGAAAAGTTGTGTCCTTAAATGACATATCTGGAGTGCGTTTGAAGCAGTGACTGTTGATTTATACCAGTAGGGAACTGAGATTCCTGTGGAAATGTGACCAAATATGAAATAAAGTAATATTCCAGAAAAAGGGGTATATTCTGTCCATCTGGACATGCAAAAATATTGTGGGTTTTTTTGTTTGGTTGGTTTTGGGGGTTTTATTTGTTTGTTTGTGGGTTTGTGCTGGTTTTGATATTTTGTTTGTTTTTTTCTGCTTGTCGAAAAGAAAGTTTTTTGGCTCAATTTCATGCGACATTAAGCACTTGTCTCAACAGGGGTTTTCAGAGCAGCAGTCTTCACCCGCACCACTTACCTGTGCTCTGCATAATTTGGGTGCCACACACCCAACAATCCATAGAACCTCTGTGTATTCAACTGAAATTTTGTGATCCGGTGATAAAAGGTTATTTTTTTTTAAATCCCTTTATCAGACTGCTAAAGCATTTTTTTTTTCTTTTATTTTTAAAGTAACAGTCCATCAGTCCCAAGAGGCTATTTTAAAATAGCACTGAACTGGGGACATAATTCACATAAAGGGTGGGGCTTTACAAGTGGTGAGCTTACAAAGAGGGGAATTCTCTTGTCTGATGCAATGAATGAGATCCAAGTGAAGGGCAAAATATTGGCCAGAAGTAAAATTCTTTCAGGGTTTTGAGAGGTACTTCTGTTAAAATGGGCTTCTCACAGTAACATTTAGGAATTCAAAGGAGTTGTCATCATCTACAGGTGCATGAGGTGACAATTGGCTGGTGTCTTGTAAGGCATAGGATCATAATGGCCAGAAATTGGGAGAAATTTTGTACATCAGGAGGTATTTCTTCATGTTGTTAAACCTTGGAATGGTCTGTCAGGATGATGACGGAGTCCCCATCACTACAGATGTTCAAGAATTGACTGGTGGTGGCACTGAGTGCTGGGGGCTGGGGGAAAAGGTGGGGATCAGCCAAAAGGTGGACTTTCCTTGTGTGTGCCTGAGAGATTTCAGCCTGCTGGCAGCTGCTAACTTTTTCCCAAGGAAAAATTTCTCAAGAAAGCTTCTTCTCAAAAGAATCTTGGCAAACAACTCTCCTTTCTCAGAACAATCTTTCTCCAGGTGGTGTTTTGCTGTTTCTCTGGTTTAACCCATGGGATTAGAGAGGTGTTGTTCCTATCCACCAACCATGTTCAGTCTGTATGGGGACACCTTTTAAAAGGTAGGAAAAATTAGACAATAAAGGCTTTTTTCTATGTTCTTTGCCTTCTGAAATATTTGGAGTCTTTTGTGTCCTACAGAGACAATCTTGGGCCTAAATGACTCTGTGATAAGGGTTAGATTCAAAGTTTATGAAATATAGAACAAAAGCAGATGTATTTGTGCAAGAAGGTTTTTTCAAGAGAAGTAGGTCAGAAAGGAGTTGTTTAAGAGTTTCCTGTGAGGTGAGAGATGGTTTAAATCTCCTCTTATTACCTTAAATATTAGTGATTAGCAAAGTTTCTGAATTTGGAGTGCCATGACAGCCACAGAAGGGGTTAATCGAAGAGGTGTAGAGCAGGAAAAGGAAATGGCAGGAAATAGAGGCAAGTGGGGGCAGGGACAACAAGAACAGCCAAAGCTGGTGTTTCCCACCAGGAAAAGCTGATGGAAACCAGCACCAGGAGAGCTGCACAGCTCAAGTTCTCAGCGTTCAACAAGTTGCTACAAATAGAAAACAACTTTCTGAGATCAAAATGTGAGGATTAGAGGCTGTATTTCAAATTGGAATCCAATCCCTGCTGCAAGACTGGAATCCAATCCCTAAGAAAGAGGAGACATCTGGAACCACTGGATGAGGGCAGTGTCTTCACCCACTCGGGGCCTGCCTTTATACCTGCAGAAGGAAGGAAAGATGAAATCCCAACGTGACTGCGGTATTCCAGCTCAGTGGGAAGCCTGGCAGCAGCCCAAAGTTTAACAGAATCCCTCCAGGCCCTTGCTGCAGTGACAAGCCCATAATGCAGGATCCAGCCAGCAGTGAAAGGGATAACAATGTGTAGGCTGATAAACTCAGAGCTCTGTGAGGATTAAATTGGCCCCACAGCTTCATTCTCACAACCCCATAAGAAGAGGGGGGTTCATTGTTGAGGAAATGATGCTGTCTGTTCCCTGACAGCACCACACTGTGCAATCCAGCTTTAAATGTGGAGCAATTTCCAAGTTTGGCTCCGTCATGGGGCAGCAGGGAGAAATCAGGAGGTGGCTCCTCCCTGATGGACCTTTTTCCTCTCCAGGCTGATTGTGCAGAAGGATGGAAACGGCTCATTTGACACACTGCAAGTGCATGGCCAGAGGACCCTGAGTCCTGACACCCTCTCAGAGGGGTTTTTAAACCACTTTTCCCTCCAGCAGGCAGGTGAGCCCAGTGGCCATGGAACAAAACTTCAATTACAGAGAAAAATAATCACTGCTCTGAGTTCTCAGGTATGAGGAGTTTTATTGCCTCAGGCTCTGAGCGTTTCTGGCAGCCAGAGTTAATTACAGCTCACATTTTGCACCCTGTCTTAGCCAGAGGGGTGGGGGGGATTCCCTGGGTTGTTTTGTGACATCTGATTTCCTTTTTCCTTTGGAAAAAAGTGGACTGACAACCATTAAACCCAGCTGTCTGTAAGAATTAGAGCACAGAAATGACAGCAGAAATAAGCAGCTGTGTTCAGCTTTTCGGATTTCCCTGTTCTGTTCTTGATATCAGCAATGAGACACAAAACCTATCAGATGGAGCCTTGCACATTTGCCTTAGGATTGCTCATGTCATAATTTCTGGGACAATTTTCTAGTCCCAGGTACTCAGAGACATGCTGTTACTAAGTTTCTAATGTCTGGCACTCATTTAAAGGCAGAAACTGCAATCAGATGATTTGCAACATCTTTCTCTGATCAGTAAAATTAGGCTGCAAGCTTGATAAGGAATGATAAATCTCTTATGTCCTCTCTCCCCTTGTCTTTCTTTTCCAAAACACTAAATTATTGCCAATCAACATTTTTTTTTTCTATTTTATTGATCGTGCAACATCTACTTGCTACTTACAGAGTTTAATTTGGAGTTTTAGTTAGTTAATTGGCTGAGAAATAGGGGTCATAGAATATGATTAGGACGGATCCACAAGGATCAGCACAGTCTGATTCCAAGCAATATTTCCAAAGGTTCTTAAGGGATGGATTTTTGCCTCACCATCTGTCACACCTGTAGGTATTAATTTGGCTTTCTAAGGAAACATCTCTTCAGTGAGAAACTTTTCTAAGACAGGTTCAGTGCATGAAATAAGTGATGGAGAAGAGGCCACATGGCGCTTTTATTATTTCTTAAAATATGTAAGATACAAATATTAACAAAAAAATAGAAGAAACTTCAATTAAACAAACATTTCAGCTCTAGATGAAGCCTGGCTGACTCAGTGTTGCTACATAAACATTGGTTTAAGCAGTAACTGCTGTAGGAAGGAATCAATTAACAGGCTAAATGGTCATGTCAATTTGCAAACAATTAAGAATTAAATGGAGAAATACCAATTTGTGGTTACTCATGATCTGGCTCTGAGTCTCCTACAGAGCAAATATCAGCCCAACAAACACCAGCAGTGGTAACTGGGGGGTTCTAATGCTCATTGATTATTTCTGTACTATGAAAAAATCAACACCAGCGCCCTGACAGCCCAGAGTCTGAGACACTCCCAGCTCTGAAGCAAAATAAAAATCTTGAATGGATCAGCTCTGTTCCCTGTGGTGTCCAAAAGGACACTAGGCTAAAGCATAGATAAATACTCAGAATATCTCTCTCACAGCTTTATAAAAGCAATTACTGAGTGAGATAACCAGGGTTCCCCATGCCCTTCCCAGACATTTCTTTTGGTAAAGACAGAATTCTATGAAACTATTTCCAAACCAAAAAAGAATAATAATTGAGTTTTCAAGATGCAGGCTGAATTGTCTTTGCAAAAGCTCATCCTAGAGAATCACTTCCAGCCTAATTATCATAACATTCACTTGGGAAGCAAAACTAAAATCAAATTCTGAGTGAAAAGGGCTGAAATTGTGTTCCCTGAATTCTGAGGTGGTTGAATCAACATGTCCATGAACATGAATACAGCAGCATCATCATTTCCCTTCATTTTTTTCATGGATATGAAGAATTAAAAAGTAAAAGCATTTGACTAAATGCAAATAATTTTAATTTTTGACCAAATTAACCCCATCAGTGAAATTTCTGGCACAATTCACTTCACCAGAGCATACAGAGTTCTCAATGAACCACCCTGAAAGTTTTCCTTTCTTTCCCTGAGTTTCCCAGGGGGAACAGCTGATCTTACAGATCCTTAAAGCCAAACGAGTGGCATCTCACCAGAAACATTTAAATCCAACTTACTTCATCAAAGAGCTTCCCTCACTAGATCTATAAATGATGGGCATTTATAGACCACTTTAAAATCCTAAAAATGCCCAGAACATGAAGACTAAGGTTTCCAGCAGGAATTTAAGGAGTTAATGAACATTTACTGGGATTTGCTGAGGACAAATTTCTCAAGGAAAAGGGAGAACCTTGATTCAAACTCTGCTTGGAGTAAACCTGGAGAAAAACAGAACTTTCCTCACCCACACCTGAAATTATCTTGCATTGATGGATCCTGGGAGGCAAACAGGGTTACCATGAGCCAGTTCCCAATGTTCCCAATACAGATTTATAAACTACCTCTACCAGAGAGGTGGGATATAAATTATCCACTTTATCCCTTTTTGGCCCGTTCAAGTCATGTGCAGTTTCCTGGCTCACATCAGTGACTATGTTGATGAACCTTTCATTTTTTATCTGCAAATATTGCCAGATAAATTGGTAAAATGAATTTATTTCCCTGCAGGGTCCATTTTTTTGTGGATGCAAGATTGTGGAAATTATTGGAAAATAATTTTAATAATTGAATTGGAAAATATCTGTTTACCTGCGCTGTAATAAATATGACTGTGCAAAAAAAAAAATTTAATTTGTTTCTTATAATTCTTTCTTTTCAATGTCTTGTGTTCCAGAACTCTAAGAGATGCCTGTGTGAGAGCACCAGGAGAGAGGATGTGCAGCACTGATTATGGGATTTACTGGATAATCCAGCCCAAATATGCTCCCTTTATGGGTGTCCCCAGAGATCAGAAGGGTGTATGTTTTTATGGTTAGAGGCACATCTTCCTCTGCGTTAATTAAACTTTCCCAGCTTTTTATCCCAATCCACAGCAGGATGGAGACCTTTATAAAATTCCTGGGGTAATTTGTGGCGCAGATAATTTGTTGTGTCCTCAGCAAGGTAACAGAGGACCTGAAGTCGTTTTTGTGTTAAAAGCCTTTCCTGATGAGAAAGGTTTAAAACCAGGAGGAAAACACTGAGTCAGGTTCAATAAGGTTGGTAATACAGCAAATGTCACAGGAAAAATTGCTTGTCTTGGGTTTTGTAACCAAAAAATGTTTCTTTTAATCCATCTGTTGAAACCCATTTGGGGAGGTGTTTTTTCTTTATCTGTTGCAACTCCAGGAGGGAGGGGCTCACTGCCTTTCTGATAACAAGCCAGTTGTTAAAACTGGGTGGGGTATTGTTTCTTATCTCTGCCCACCCTCCCATTACCTCCACGGGGATATCTCCTGTTAATGGGACATCAAAGCTCACCAATGACATCACACATTACATCATCCCAATGTGAGATGCTCTATCCAGGGAGGAGGAGCCAAACCATTTCCACCCAGATAAAAAGGAGCCACAAGTGTCACCAGACATCCAGTGTTCCCACAGGACTCCTGAAGAAAGACTGGACCTTTTTCTCTGGACCCTTTTCTCTGCAGGACCACCTCTACTTCCAACAGGACCACATCTGCCACTCCAGGAGGGTTTACTTTTGGACTGTTTCCAACACCCTGACCAACAGGGTGTCAGGTTGTATTCTGATTCCCTCTGTGGTCTTTTGTATCATCGCTTTTATTTTATTTTACTTTTCTTTCCTCTTCCTATTAAATTGTATTTCTGACTTGGAGTCGCTCACTGGTTTTGCTTTCAAACCACTACATTGCTGTGAGCCAACAAAATGTGATATGAAACTTCTCAAGAGTCCTGGACTGTAACTTTTAGGGTAGAAACTTTTTTATCCACAGAAACAGCACCATAAAATGTTGCTTTTTTAGAAGAATTTGGTTTTTTGTTTGATTGACAGAATTTTAGTTGAATGTGATATTCAGTTTTCTCACCAATTTGTCACACTTTAGCATTCCAAATATTAACTGTGAGTAGGAGCACTTAATTTTTGTGGTTTCTTCCTTGGACCAAGGAGGGAAAATTCTTCATATGAAAATTCTGTATATGAAAATCACTGGTGGTCTTTGTTTGGTTTTTGTTGTTGATTTTTTGGGGGTTTTGTTTTGGTTTTGGTTGTTGTTGGATTTTTTTGGTTGTTGTTGGTTTCGGAGGTTTTTTTTTTTCTCGGTTTTTCTTTTGGTTGGGTTGGGTTTGGTTTGGTTTGGTTTTTTGTTGTTGCTTTTTGGGGGTTTTTTTGGGAATTTTTTTTGTCCTTTTTTTTGTTTTTTGTTTTTGTTTTGTTTGTTTTCTTAACCTCAGGAACCACTGTAACGTCTCCAAACCAAAACCAAAACAGTGGTGTTCTTTTTTAACACCTTTAATATTTTGAGAAGGTTTAAATGCAACCATGGAGTCACAAAGCAAATGAAAAAACACAGAGGAGAGACCTGATAGAGACAAAAAATAGTTCAATTGCAAACACCATGAGAAGCTGCAGAGCTCTCACATTATGGGTAGAAAAGATGCCAAAAAAATGGATTTAATATTTCTGCACTTAACAGGAATTTCAAAGGGAGCAACCAAAGGAAATTTTATTTCTCAGTAAATAGAAAAGGGCACAGGAAAAAGGCAATTGCATGCAGAGATGACAAATAACTGCAGTGTAGGATTGTATCCAACACCATCACATTTTGCAAGAATCTTTATTTGCTTCCTTTGGTTTTGTTGAAGAATTGTCTTCACTCTGGTGGCCTGGGGTCCAGTGTGTTGTTTTATAACAATTAGAGCTGCAGAAGGAATAAATTACTTTAGACTATTCTAAACTTAACGTAGAGACTCAGAAAATCCCTTTAACAAACGTGGGCATCCTTACTTCTTCCAAATCCAGATTGACTGATGTTTTGAATGGAGCAGCTTTTGAGGAAATACCTTTCTAAAACACAAGTTTCAATTCCAACCAGAAGGCAGCACCAGGAACAGTCACAATTCCCAAAGTTCCCTTTATTCCTCAAATGGTGTTGAGAAACAAACTTCTTGGCTGCAATTTGTGTCACAAAAACAGCTCCAGACCCTCGGTGGGAAGTGTGAGGCTCCACTGCAGCACCTCTGATGGGTCCCTTCCAACTCTTTCCTGAGCTATAGAACTTCTCACATGTGGTTTTTTCACTCATCCTACTGCAGAAGTTCAAAATAAGTCAGCAAAGGGTGGAAAAACGCCCTTTGGACTCTTCTCTTCTCTCTCCTCTCCTCT
>VWZU01003040.1:600237-624827 GCA_013397095.1 Sterrhoptilus dennistouni | reverse complement strand
TCTCCTCTCCTCTCCTCTCCTCTCTTCTTTTCTCTTCCCTCTTCTCCCTTCCCTTCCCCTCCCCTCCCTTCTCTGTTGAGCTGCTGCATCTCAGACTCTGTGGCCTCATCTGTACTGTACCTAAATTGGGACAAATCCATTCCCTCCCTTCAGGAAATCATCCAAACTGCTCCTTGAAAATCACTGATGGCTTGTGCTAATTGATGTGAATGAACCCAGGAATTGATTCAAATGCATGGCCAAAACCATGTTAAAAATGTGATAATTCAGCTGCATGAATAGTCAAATCTGCCCTGGTGCAGAAGAGTGTGTTAGGCTAAAAATGTGACATTTGATTTAAAAACTGATGAATATTTTTGATCCCAGCCTCCAAGTCCCCCTCAAAACCAAAGGAAGCTCAATGAAATTAAAGGTATTGATGGGATCAAGCTGTTTGCATTTACACAGAATACTCAGAATATTACACAGAATACATTTAATCAGTATATTATCAGCTACAGAAACCCAAATGGCAAAACACAAAAATATGGTAGAAAAAAGAAACCATTAAGGAGAATAAAATAAATAAAAAATAAAAGAGAAAAAACCAGAAGAATAAAGTTTGTTCAGAGTAGAAAAAAGCATTATAGCTTTCTGAAACTTTATTTAATTCAGCAACTGTAAGAGTTAGAGATTTTACGAGGCCTCTTTATGCTATTATTAGGTCACTTAATAGAAAAAGCTGCAACAGCTCCAACCTGCAATTAAACATTGATATCTCTCCAAAAAGCACAACTTTCTAAAGGAAGTGCTGCCTGAATGCAGCCTTCCCATCCATCATTTCAAATGACAACTCCTAGAGACATGTCAAAAAGAAGCAAAAAAACCTGGGATGGTTCAGGCTCAGCATGTTCTGTAACAACATAATTGACACAACCCCAGAGGGAAAGGATTTGTCAGACATTGTCAGCCCCAGCAGCTGCAGAGGCTCAATTTTCTCAAAATTATAAGGTTCCCCCTAAGCAGTTTTTGTAAGAGTAAAAAAGAGTAATGTATAGAAAAGTTTCTTTTTAGAAATAAAAGAGCAAATTAACCCCAAAATGCCGACCATTTGCAGGAGGCATCTAAACTTCCTTGGAACTTCACTGTGCAGCTACTGCAAACACACAGCAAAAAAGAGGAATTTGCAGGCTAAAAAACACTAATTGAGGCGAGATATTAATGACAAAAGTGTGTTTAGCACGATAGGGTCAGAAATAAACAGCTTTAAATAGTTAAAAAAACGTTCTTTTGGTGAGACAGTGACTTGGTTTGGAAAGACAGGTGTCCGCTAAGGAAAGCAGGAGCCTCCCTTGGAATGGAGAATGTGAATCCCCTCCCCCTAAATTATTATCATTTTGAAATTAAGGGGCTCTCAGGTAAAGATATGGGAATAGATTAACAGTTCTTTACTAGGAAAATGAAAATCAAAATACAGAAGTGCAAAAAATACACCGACAGAGTCAGAACACAACCTGACACCCTGTTGCTCAGGGTGTTGGTGTCAGTCCAATCAAGTCCTCCTGCAGTGATAGACGTGGTTCTGCTGGAGCAGAGATGAGCCTGTTCAAGGGTGGAGTTTTCATCTGAAGGTCCAGTGGTGCTGAGATGGGTTTGGTTTTCCTCCGGGAATCCAGTGCAAACAGGCTGTGCTGGTGTTCTGAATCCCAGGTTTTATCCAGGTAGGAATGGTTGGCTCCTCCCCCTGGGTGGAGCATCTCCCCATGGGATGATGGAATTGTATCAGCCCTGCAGCGAGCCTGGATGGCCCATGAACAGCAGAGATCCCCTGGAGGGAGGATGGGTGGTGGAAGAGATAAAGAACACTGCCCCAGCTGGTTTTAACAGCTGGTGATAGAATACACACCTCTAGTTACATTTTGCATTGAAACCTAAGACAGACAGGCAGACAGGCACCCCTGTAAACCCTGTTTCTGTTTCATCAAGGACAGCCACAAGTGCATGTGGGTGAAACAGGGATAGAGAGAAGGGTTTGGTGTCCACTCTCAAAATAGAAACAGTAACGAAAGCTTCCTTCTCATCCATGTGTCACCTCACTGCTGCTTTCCACAAAATTAGAGTTTTGGATAGCAAGTCAAGAGAGCTGGCTTTTTAAAAAAATGTTGGAAGCAGCCTAATAACCCTGATAACTGTTCCAGGTGTTCTCATCATTTTGTTTAATTTTTTATCATGAAGAAGTTGAAGTTTTAAAATAATTGCAGACATTATTCTGTGGAAATCAGTTAGGACCAGATTCCTAAAATGATATGCAGTGCTTCTTTATGCAGTTTTATAAGACCTGAGTAGTCAAAATGATTAAGCCCCATTTCCAAAATACCCTTTTTTAAAAAAATCCTCAGGATTATAAACTTATTTCCAACAAATTCCATGTGTTTCACTATTATATCTTGTGAAAATCCAATTACCTTTAAGAATCTGCTTCTTAATTTTCCCTGTGGTCCCTAAACAGCTGAGTCAGAGAAACACAGCAGGTTCAACATTCATTAAAAGAAATTAATAAATCCAGCCTTGATCTCATGGGTTTCAGCCAACTGTAAAAGAGAGATAATCTTATGTCCCTGTCTCTTAAAGAAGCTGTCAAGATAAATAAAAAAAACCTGAAATGCTCAGATCTCTCAATAATGAGGTCATGTAAGTGTCAGAATTAGATAAGAAGAATTGACAGTTCTGATAAACTACATGAAGATTGTATGGATATTCCAGCAAGTCCCCGTAGATCTATTTTAGCTCTACAAATATTTTCCCAGTGTTACATTCAGTTAACAGAAAAATCACTCTAGCAAGATCAAATTGAGTTTGGGTTAATTGAATGAATGCCAATATCAGTGGCAATATTAAAAGGAAAGACAAAGTAGAATAGGAAAAGACGTGCAACTTCTGATTCGTAACATTAAAAAGTTAAAACTAAAGGAACAAAACTATCTGGGTTTAAGAAAAAGCCAGGCTTGAAGGTCTGGGTTTGTGTTGAAAGGGATTTTTAAAGACTGTCTCATTCCAACCCCCTGCTGTCCCTTCTACTATCCCAGGTTGTCCCCAGCATTTATTTATTCAGATAAGAAATGGCAGAAATATAAAGAAAAAAGAAATATAAAGAAAAAAATTCATGAAATGAAATTCAGAGGATTGTTTTAGAGGCAAGCCACAAGGACTTGCAGGCCAAGTGAGACCCTCAGTGGAGCCAAATTTAGAGGTCAAGGAAGGATATTTAACCTGCCAATTTAATGGGAAATGTGCCCATCATTCCAAGGAACTTAATGCCAGCTTTATATCCCTTATTAATTGTTCTCAGCCTCAGAAAAGCTTCCTTCAGGCTTGGTTTTCTCCACAGAAGCTGTCAGTAAAACACCATTTGTTGAAAGCAGCACATTGCTCAGTCTTTCTTCCATGTGCCCTGTGACCCTGTGGCTGGAACAATTCAGCTGCAGGAGTTTTCATCATCAACATTTTAAACCCTGCAGTTCTCTTTTTTATTTTTTTTTTTTAGCCAGAAAAAAAGAGTGTTTTTCTCCAAGAGGACACAAAACATTGGAAAAAAACCCAAGTTAACAATGAGCTGTGATCTTAGCAGGGGCCTGGGCTGAGAAAAGTCCTTTAACAGAGATGTCAAAGTCAAATCCAAGCTCCAAATTTGTTTCTCTAAGTTTTACCTGTCCGAAGTCAGAGACCTGTGTATGCTTTGGGATCTTCCTGAGATTCATGCAGGGTTTTGCTCTCATATATCCAGTATTTATTGCAGCAGATACTCTGGGGGGTGGAAAGGCAAAGAATGACTAAGCAAACACCCAAAAACCTGATTACAGCAGAGGTCTGCCTGTAAAGAAATATCTTTGTACTATTGTTCAGGAGGTGAAGGGGAAAATACAATAATTAATTCATTACTGGGGCTGCAACATGCTAATTATTCGTGACCCTTACTCAAACCTGGAAGGAAACAAGCATAACCTCTGGCTATGGCAGAATATAAATGTTTGAGGAGGGCTGCAAGTGGGAGATCCCTGGGTCAGATGTAAATGCAAATTGAGGGGAAAGAAAAACACTCGTGAAGAGCTGGAAATGGAATAAGTTAATTTAAAAATAATACTAATTAAAAAAAAGATTTAGAGGCCCCTGGAGAGCAAAGACCACTTCCTCGGCTAAATGAGCAAGCTCAGGGATCTAAATGCCAAAGTTGGATGTGGGAGCTGAGCTGCAGCAATGAGTGATGGATGTCTTGGTTTAAATCTACGGAATTAAACAGTCCACGCTGCAGTGACAGGATGGAAATCATTGGTGTCCCTCCCTCAGCCTCACTGGGAGACAGGCACAAATTACCAGTCCTAATCATTTCTTAATATCACAGAATTATGGAATGGTTTGGGTTGGAAAGGACCTTAAAGATCATTTTGTTCCACCCCCTGCCACGGGCATGGACACCTTTCACTATCCCAGGTTTCTCCAAACAATGTCCAACCCAACCTTGGACACTTCCAGGGGTAAAAATGATTATTCTGAAAATTCCCCAAGATTCCATTTGGGGAAAAAAAAAAAAGTGGCTAATCCTGGGAAGCTCCTGCAGCTCCCAGCAAAAACCTGCTCATGGTGGTGCAGGATACATACAATGCCCTTAACAAAAGTGGGTGTTTTATCCCAGTGAGGCAGGAATGAGATAAGGCTGGGGGGAAAGCCAGCTAATCTGGGTCACCAGATGGATGCTACACAGGAAAATACACAGGAGCCTGAATTCTATGAATGGGAGCAAAACAAAAGGGCAGAGCCATTATAGCACCTCTAATGAGTGGGGATGGCAGAGAAAAACCTACAGTTGACTTATGTTGGTTTTTAAGCAGCAGCTGTTTAGGAGAACAACATTGAACAGAACAGAAACAGTGCAGGCTATTTATTGTCAGGGCAATAGCAATAAGAACTTTTGCTGTGGAGACAGAGAGAGCTGCCACTGCTCAGCCTGGAGAAGGGTCCAGGGAGATCTCATTTTGGCCTTCCAGTAAATAAAAATGGCTTAAAACCAGAAGGGATGATTTTTTACATGGCCTGATTAACTATGGGACAAAGGGGAAGGATTTTAAACTGCACAGTTTTAATGTGTAGGGCACATCCGTGTTGTTTTAAAAGCATTTCTGATGTTGCTTTGTGTCTTTCATTGAGGTTTATTCTGCAGGACCAAAGAAATTCATATCTTGTTCTGTAACAGCAGCAAAAATCTGCTTGATGGCCACTTCACACGATGGACTTAAGGTCTGTCAACATCTGGAGATAAAAAAATTGTCAGCTCCTGTGGAAGAAGCATCAAAGCCCTGAAAAGGACAAATACACTGCCTGGGGCTGAGGAGGAGATGGGCTGATGTACATTAATTCTGCTTTTCCATTCTACTTCTCAAAATCAAAGTATATTTAGGATAACTTTAGAAAAAAAATATAAATAATCCCCAATTATTCCATTTCACTTCTCAAAATCAAAGTGTATTTAGCATATTTTTTTTAATATACATATATATAAATAATCCCTAATTATGTGCAGCCTGGGATAGTGGAAGGTGCCCCAGCTCATCGGGTGGAACAAGATGAGCTTTAAAGTCTCTTCAACCCAAACCATTCTGTGATTATGTGATAAACAGTAAAAAAAGTATTACATCTCCACAAAAAATACCAACTTTCTGAAAACATGAGGGAGATGTGAAAGCAGAGGAAAAAACCAACAAAATTTCAAAATTGCTTTCATTTAAGGAAAAGAAGCATTAAAATTATAATGGCTGAACAGAAACACCTCTCAGCAAGTTCTACGAAATTAAAAGAAAATTAAAAATCAGGACTTAAAGTCTGCTTTTAATCAGCTGTGCTGGTTTGTGGATTCAGCTCATCAGCTTGAGATCTATCTCAGCACCATCCTCTGCCAGCCCCTTCCTCCCCCCCAGGACTGAAACATCTCTGCTCTCCCAGGAACCTGCCTGCAGGCAAAACCACTACTTGGCACAGCATGGGATTCTCGTAATTAGGGCCTGAATTCCTCTCCCTCTGCCATCAGTGGTCACCCTGCATGGAAGCAAAAATCACTTTTTAATGCGAGGAGAGGCTCCTAACGCAGGATATTTTCCTACTTCAGCAGCGAGCAGCTAAATGAAAGATACCCAAAGCATTTTTGGAAGGTTTAAAGGGAAGAGTCAGCTCAACACAGCACTCAGGGCAGAAATGTGCCATCAGACAACAAACCAAACCGTATTCCCTGATGCAGAACTCCTTTGATGGACTCTTCTCCCCACAGACCTCAGCATCCTCACAGTCTGAGCGTGTCCTGTGTGAGCTTATTAAATTGTTCCTTTAATTAGCCTGATCAAATGAACTCGCTGCTGGACTGACTGCTCCGAGTTGGGGCTTGCTGTTCAATGTTCAGACAGCTCCAAGAGAAAAAATCTGCTCACAAGGAAATAAAGTTCCCTGATGCTTAAGGGAGAACAAAGAGCCTCCGAATATTAGGAGATTGTTAGGTTAAAGGATTTTGTTGAAGGGGCCCGAAGACAGAAAAGATCCCCATCCACACATGTGGGGTTTATTCACACATGAGTAAATCAAAAACCATCCCTTGAAAAAGAAAAATGTGAAATAATAGTTTTGGTGGTGGTGGAGGTCTCCCTTCCCTTCCCTTCCCCTTTTCCTACAGAAATTTGTTTCTAGAACTCACTATTTCCCTGTCCAAAGGACTTTCCATCCCAGGAATGTAATTACCACTTGGATTGGTACAAGCCAGCCCTGGTGGCCCAGCCTGGAGACCAAAGTTGGGCTGATTTAAATAGATTAATGACATCATCCGTGCAAAATAGATAAAAAAAATAAAGCTTTTTGGGGGGGAGATAAAATTCCAAACATTTAATTAATCAGCGAGTGAATGAAGAAATATTTACACTTTAAATTATGATTTTTCTCTTTTCCCAAGGTCTCCTTTTACTTATGTTCTGGCTGATCAGAACAAAATCAAACATGGGCCAGCTCCCCAAGCTCGATTCAGGTGGAACATTGTGGCTTCTGCTCTCTCAGACACGGAGAAAAGATCAAGCTTTGCTTTTCCCCCTCGTGTCTGCCACTCAAACAAAAGTGCCACCTCCCTTTCCAGGCTTTGCTCCATTAAATCCAGGACCCATCTTGCTGCTGGACAAGGTCATGTTTTCATGTTGCCATCAGCCACAGAGCAGACCGTGGATGTGTGAGACAGCTGCTCACAACTCTGCCCTTTTCAAAGCCAGACTTCCTGCACCTCATCAAGGCAGACACCTGCTGCAGATGAAATCAGTGGGAGAAAAAAAAAATAATAGCCTGAGCACTGCAAAAAAGAGGATTTTTGCACGTTAATACAAAAATTAAACTGAAATCAGTCTAAATAAAGATCAAAATAAAAATCTGTTTTTCCCCAAGAGCTGTCATATTCGTCTGGCTTTCTGAGAGTGATAGACAGAACAGCAGAGTCAATTAATTATCTTAACTAATTAGTGGCTGAATGGCAGTAAACATGGCAGAGTTTATCTTCAAGGGAAAGGCAAAGATGAACAAATGTGTGTCTAAAATTGGATAGAAATGTGCAGAGAAGTATTTTATATAACTTATATTTCAGAAAATGATTTATCTGAGGTATATGGCTTGCTAGGGGCATTAAATCTAATCCCATTCTTTTGTCATCTGATAAGGAGAAAGTACTTCTGCCTATTTTACCTTAGAAATGGGAAATGTACTTCTAAAATTGCTGTAGAATCACCGTTTTGAATACCACTATCATCGTGCAGTGTTGCAGTGCACTCCCACCCCCAAGCAGGTGTTTCCATATTGGGAAAAGAGTTTCACTTTCACCCCCGAACTAATAAGGAAAATGAACCAGAAACTTCAATGCTTTTCTCACCATAATTGGCCCAATGCCAGGACAAAGACACCTGTTGGATCCCGGAGCTCTTCCTCAGGGAATGGAGCTCTTTTCTATTGGGCAGCAAGCCAAAAACCCCTCCTAAAAAATCATTGAATACTTAAGTGAGAGCACAGAGTCTCTTGGGGCTTTTTCAGGGTGTCTTAACAGGTGCAAGTGACTTCCCTGCACTGTGCACAGCTTTTATTCTTTTGTTCTGTATAGTTTGTTATTTTCTCTTAAACCTTTTTGCTTTTTCAAAACACCTCTGATCAAGTTGTCTCACTGATCCAGGCTAAAGTGGCCAGAGTCTAATAAGCCATGTGTAAATGTATCAATCTCTGAGGGTCCAGTCTTTGCAGAGAAGTGGCTAAAATTAATTAGCGAGACTGCTCTTCAGAGGTGTTTTATAAACCAAAAGGTTTAATAAAGAAAAATATCAAAATGACAAATGTTACAGAAAACAAACGATAAGCCGAGCACAGGTGTCTAAGAAATCTCTGACACCCTGCTAGGAACACTGAAAAAAACCTTTCATTTCCTTTGGGTTCCTTCCTAAATACTGAATGTTCTAGGAGGGACAATTTGGCTTGCAGTCAGTAAGTTCACCAAGAGGTTTTGACATACACTCTCAGAGCCCAGTTCATGCCCTTGTGCTGGTACTGAGCCAATTACAATGAGAAAACCACAGAACTTTCTAGTTAAGCTTCCTAAAATGTCTAGAGGTAAACTGAAACACTTTCCCTATTTGGAGGCACCTGCTGGGTGTGGAAAATGTATTCCTACATCTCACTAATTATTCTTAAACCATTTCTGGGAGGTTTCTGGTCAGCCCTCAGAGCTTGATACGCCTTTGTGGGGCTGATAACAATGCAGGGTGTTACGAGAACAGTACCTGGCAGCTTTGATCATCTTGTGTGTCTCTTGTTGAATCTGCTCCATCTCCTATCAAAGTTCCTTTAACTACATGCCAGGAAATCTGAGCAGCCACGATCAGCTGAACATTTTGTTTTGGAATGGGACAGTTCTGGGATGGTTCAGTGTTTGGCTGGGAGAGCATCTGGAATTTCAGGAGACCTTGTGCATGAGGAAGGAAGAAGCTGAGGGTTAGACCACATGAGCTGGGTGTGTAATTTGCTGAAAAGTGAGGGAAAAGAGAGGATGGAATATCAGAGGTGTTGGGATGGCATCTCAGGGCTGTCCCCACAGCCACAGTGGTGGTGGGAAGCAATGAGGAGGGATCCATCTGTCTCCTGTGCTTCTGAAAAGGTGCAGCTTCTCAGGGCTCCTGTAGCCCTGGTTTTGTGCCTGAGACGTTTTAGTTTCCTGAAATTCTTTTCCCAAGGAATTTTCTGTTAACAAAAGACATGTTTTTTGTAAACTGTACCTATGTTTTCATTCCTTTTCCTAGGAGGGACTTCTTGATGTCCCTCTGGCCTGACCAATGTGATTGAAGAAGTTTGTCTTTGTTTCACAAGATAATTGGTCTGTGTAAAATAGTATAAAAAAGGACACATCCAAAAATAAAAGAGTTTTTTTCAGCCTTCTGAAGTCAGACTCTGTGTCATTGTGGTGTAAAACAGCGTCAGGCCCCAACTTCAGCAACCCTGTCTTTGCATTCCCATCCTGCATTCCTGAGCTCGGGAAAGCATCCCAAAGCCATGCTCAGCACAGGGTGTGGGGTCTGGCTGGGACAGGTTTAATTTTCCTTCTGCTCTGGGGCTGTGGCAACACAGGGATTATTTTGTCATGGCTGAGTTGGGCTTGAACAGCATCAAGGCCTTTTCTGCTGGTCTCTGACCCATTCAGGAGTCTGGGGGTGCACAAGAGGTTTTAAGGGGACACAGCTGGGAGAGCTGGTCCAAATTGATTTGAGGGATATTCTACACCTTCTAACATGCTCAGCATATAGACCTGGGGGAGAAGGAGAAAGGGAATTTGGAGTGATGGTGTGTAGGAATGCACTCCCACACCCAAGCAGGTGTTTTCTATAAAAGGGAAAGAGTTTCAGTTTACCTTGGAAGATGTAAGGAAGTTAAACTAGAATTTTCCATGACCTTCTCATTGTAATTGGGTCAGGGCCAGCACAGGGACCCTGGTTGGATCTTTAGGATGTTTCTCAAAACCTGTAGCTGTTTCTATTGGCTGATTGCCAGTAGAATCCTCCTGGGTCATTCAGGACTTAAGGATGATCACAGAGGTGCTCTGGGCTTTTCTGGGGTGCTGTAGAAGGTGTCAGGCTTTTCTAACACCCGTGCTCAGCTTTTCCTTTTATTTTTGTATTGTTTGTTATTTTGCTTTTATTAAAACTTGTTGCTTTACAAGACACCTCTGAGGAGCCATCTCACAATTATTTTAAACCATTCTGAGAAGTGCAGGACACCCTCAGAGACTTGACAAATCTTAATGTAGCTTATTCCATTCTGGTCACGAGCAAGATTTTATCAGTAGTGTTGGCCTCCAAGTCCCTGTTACACCTGATGGATCTCTGCCTGAACCCCTATGGGTTTTTTGGGGTTTTTTTGTCCATTTTGTGTCCATTTTGTGACCATTTTGGGTCCACCATGGAGAGCAGGGAATGAATTCCTTATTTGGCTTTTCTTGTGTGGGACTTTTTGGTATTACACCATCTCTTTTTCTCCACCTGCGAAAAACTAAAGTTCACTCTCAGACTATTTTCAGAAGTTTAATAAGGGAATAAAAAAGGACAATGTTCAGCTCTGGGGTGTTCCTGGCTAATGAACACCACAGTGCATTAAGGCAGTGTTATCTACACACTGTTACCTTGCTAAGGTACATACATATTCATAAGTTTCATGCATTATTCAAACATCCTTGGGAGCTTTTGATGTTGTAGAAACTTTCCTTTGTTTTGGTTTTCTGCTCTGACTTATCTACATGACATCCTGCAGATCAGGTCAATATATTTTATTCCTTCTTGTGGCTTCATCCTGTTGTTTCACACTTCCCTGATAAGGAGGAGTTAACAAGTTCTTCTGTAATTCTCCTTCAGTTCTCTGGTTTGTGTTGATGCCTTGAGAAGGCTGAGCTGGAACAGAGACTGGACAGGGCTAGAGAATAAAGTAGAGATTTATTAAAAGGCCTTTAAGGACACACCTTGGCCAGGACAAGAGCCTGGCCAGGGCTACACCCAAGGTGGACACAAAATGGACACAAAATGGACAAATGGTCAAGGTTTCACACTTTGATAAGTTTTGGGGTTGAATTGTCCAATCCCAGCTGCAGGTGATGCAGTCCCATCCTTCTTGTTTTCTCCCTTCAGCCACCGTTGTTTGTGCTTTTGGGCCTGAACACTTGTGCCAGTTGTCCTTGGTGTGCAGCAGGACAAGGGTTTGTTTTGTGTCCCTGCTGTGTGCAGAGAGCTGAGTGACACTGACTGTGAGCTCAGAGCTGCACCCCTGGACACCACAGAATATGAATCTTTCATGTGAAAGCTGAAACTTAAGGCATCAGTGTCACAGTTATCACTTGGAGAGGTCAGTCAGCAGATGTGGGAAACAGCCTAGTTGCTTTATACAGTTCTCTCAGTTACAGAAAAGTATTTCAACATTTGATATTTTGCTAAGGTCTAGAGTACAATACATTCATCACACTATTATTTCTATAAGCTATAAGGTGTATACACCAACATAAAATATTTGTCACACTACTATTTCTATGGGCGAGATGGTACATACTTAAACATGAAAAATTAGATTATATTAGCAAGCAGCTAAATTTAGCTAAATTCAGCTAAAGCTTTTTTTTTAAATTTAAATGTAATTATATAATATTTAAATAAATAGATTCATTTATTTTATTTAAATACTTACAATCTTTACTGTATTTACTATATTTCCTTTTAAATATAGCTTAAATAAATATATTTTTCATTACATTTAAATTACTTACAATATTTACTATATTTAAATACTTACAGTCAATAACCACGTGTAAAGACTAATACACAAATGCAAAAGCCAGTATTATGGGGTTGTTTTTAACACACTCATGAGTTTTCTCACTTGTTCTCTCCCGATTTTTCTCCTTTATCTCAGGGGAGGGAGGGAGTGAGTATATGCCTGATCNAGCTGAAACTTAAGGCATCAGTGTCACAGTTATCACTTTGAGAGGTCAGTCAGCAGATGTGGGAAACAGCCTAGTTGCTTTATACAGTTCTCTCAGTTACAGAAAAGTATTTCAACATTTGATATTTTGCTAAGGTCTAGAGTACAATACATTCATCACACTATTATTTCTATAAGCTATAAGGTGTATACACCAACATAAAATATTTGTCACACTACTATTTCTATGGGCTAGATGGTACATACTTAAACATGAAAAATTAGATTATATTAGCAAGCAGCTAAATTTAGCTAAATTCAGCTAAAGCTTTTTTTTTAAATTTAAATGTAATTATATAATATTTAAATAAATAGATTCATTTATTTTATTTAAATACTTACAATCTTTACTGTATTTACTATATTTCCTTTTAAATATAGCTTAAATAAATATATTTTTCATTACATTTAAATTACTTACAATATTTACTATATTTAAATACTTACAGTCAATAACCACGTGTAAAGACTAATACACAAATGCAAAAGCCAGTATTATGGGGTTGTTTTTAACACACTCATGAGTTTTCTCACTTGTTCTCTCCCGATTTTTCTCCTTTATCTCAGGGGAGGGAGGGAGTGAGTATATGCCTGATCTTTATTTGCCAGATTGTTCAAACCATGGCACAGAAACATTTCCAAACTCTTTGCTGTGCACCTTTGACCATCACATCTCTATCTACTTCCAAAAAATCTGCATTTCTCAAAACTCAGTTAAAAAAACCCCCAATTAATTAATTAATATATTAAAACTCCCCTTTGAGACAACCATAAAGCAGAGAGGCTGAATCAAAGCCCACGTTTCCAAGCCCCAGAGTGAATTTTGGCTCGGATGGGCTGGTGAGAGATGAGAAGAGCTCGGGATCCCTCTGCAGGCAGAAGGAGAAGGATGGAGCCCGGAGCCTCCAGCAGGTCTGCAGCTCCATCTAGTGCCACACAGCCGGGGAGAGAGAAGAAAGAATTGGAAATATTGCCAGGAAAATCACAGAATTACAGGGTTAGAAGAGACCTCCAAGATCATCGAGTCCAACCCAGCCCCAACACCTCAACTAAACCCTGGCACCAAGTGCCACATCCAGTATTTCATTAAACACATCCAGGGATGGTGACTCCACCACCTCCCCAGGGAGGCCATTCCAGTATTTTATCACCCTTTCTGTAAAAAACTTTTTCCTAATATCCAACCTGTATTTCCTTTGGCACAGCTTGAGGCTGTGTCCTCTCCTTCTGTCAGTTGGTGCCTGGAGAAAGAGACCAACCCCACCTGAGCACAGCCACCTTTCAGGGAGTTGTAGAGAGTGATAAGGTCACCCCTGAGTCTCCTTTTCTCCAGGATAAACAACCCCAGTTCCCTCAGTCATTCCTCATATGGTTTGTGTTCCAAGCCCCTCACCAGCCTCGTTGCCTCCTCTGGACACACTCAAGGGTCTCAATGTCCATCCTAAACTGAGACACCCAGAGCTGGACACAGCACTCAATGTCCATCCTAAACTGAGGGGCCAGAACTGGACACAGCACTCGAGGTGTGGCCTCACCAGTGCTGAGTCCAGGGGCAGAATGACCTCCCTGCTCCTGCTGGCCACACCATTCCTGATCCAGGCCAGGAGCCATTGGCATTCTTCTTTGGGATGTGAAGTTAGCAAGGGTAGGAAAAGGCTTAGTCTTTTGGGAAGGGTTGTTTTGTTAGTACATTGCAGCTACAGGTCCTTTTATTCTTTTCCCCCCCAGAATTTTGAAAGGCATAATTGATGTCTCCAAGGACTAGAGATACTCATGGGAATATTAATATATTCCAGAGCGTTTAATTTCAAAGAAGAACTATAAGTACGGCCCAAGCTCTAAATAACTGTTGACAGACAAAGCTTTATTAACTGACAGGTACAACAGTGCTGTGTGATCTTTTTCTGTCCCGGCAAGGCTTTAAAAAAAATCACCTTTTACTCAGTGTTCAGATCTTTTAGATCCTGAATAACAAAGGTAGATCTGTGATTAGTGGGAAAAATAAAGGATTTTTTGTATTTATTTATTTTAAATAAAAATGAGCCAGAAAATTTGAACTATGATGTGATTTCTGTGTTTTCCAAGTGTTGGTCTCATGCACTGTTCATGCACAATAAAAAGTGATGAAGAGTTCATGCTGCACTCTATAAAACTTTATTTTTATTATTTTATCCAGACTGTCACTTTCTCAGGACTGACTGAAGTGAGATGTTGGATTTCAATTTTTTTGGAGGGGAAAACCATTGAGGGCGCACAGATATACAGAAATCTCACCTTTCATCCTCCCTGAAACCCTGAAGCGTTCACAGAAGGATTTCATTTTCAGATGCTCTATGTTATGGTTCTTCTGAGCTTGTCTCCCAGCTAGCTTTGCTCTTCAGATACCATATAAACGAGTTGTTCCTTTGGGTCCCGATTTCAGAGAGAGATGTGACTTTGCTTGGAAGAAGGAGCAGACTCACAGTGGGGGGTAAGAAAGGTGTTTATTCAGGGCAAAGCCCAGGGTGCGAAAGTGTGAGAGTGAGGATTTGGGCTCTTGCCTTCCCTTAAGTACAGGGGCGTTACTGAGGGGCATTGACATGGCCATTTTGGGGCAAAAGGGGTGTGGGGATACCTGAAGCCTTGGCTGAGCCATCAGGCTTTGCCAGAGCAATCAAATACCAGGGTGTATCAATGGACAAGATGCAATGGGAGGTACAATAGACTGGGAGAGGCTATTGAAGGGATACAATGGGGAGGGAGAGGCTTATTGGGGAGATAACAACAGGAATTAAGGAGAGGGGAGTGGGGGTAGGGATGAACTATTACAGAAACTCAACAATAAAAATCATACAGAACTTTAGAAATCTCAAAATGCACACCGCAACACCATGTCACTATTTGCAGCGCTGTGTTTTGCTCATAGATTTTGTCTTCCTGGAGCAGCAGCTGGAGACCAGGCAGAATGTCCCCAAAAATCTCAAATGAGGCCAGATGTCCATCCTTAGGCACTTGAATAATTCTTTAAGTAGCTGCCTAGGGAAAAGGAAAAAAAGATTATTTTATCAGTTTCACTGTAGGAATAATTCCTTTTTTTGTTTTGACTTGGAGGGCTTCAGTAAAACATCTAAACTTTTTGTATGAAAAGAAACCTCATAAAAATCACACACATAAAATCATGGTATTTTGAGGAGAAAAAAAAAGTTATACCTAATTGGAAAATTTCTGAACTAATATTAAAGCACAGATTAGGGTTGTTTTGGAAGCAGGGTGAGAATGAAAGGACACAATTTATAATTACAAAATAATTGTAATTTTAATTACAGACTTCCTTCATCTGCCTTCAGATGGTGGCATTCTGCTTCCAGAATTCTGGATTCCATGGGGAAATAACCAATTTCTGCTGCCTTCAGGTCTACCTTTGGATATTCCATGGGAATGACATTAATATTTTGAGGCACAGTTATGAGCTATGCAGAGATCACAGAGTGTCTCTCCAAATATCACCTTGCTGGTCTGGTTGCAACTGTTGGATTCAAAGTGTGAGCAAACACTTTTTGTGGATGTTCCACCCTTTCTCAGAAGCCCAGACAGCAATAAAACCTGATTATAATTTTTTCTTATCAGGTTAACTGGTTCTGCTCAAGGAAAACCCCAACCCAAAACAAACAAATAAACCCAACAAGAAAAAAAAAACCACCAAACAACAACAACAACAAAAACAAAACCACAAAAACAAGAAGAAAACCCAAACATTATTTAGAATTCTTTTATTTCTGACTTGCATTTTGTCTGCTCTTCTTCCATTTGTCATGGGATTCTCATTAAAATTTATGCAGCAGCAATCCTTTAAAGAGCTTGCTTTGTACAAACATTTATCAAGTTTATAAATGTGCATTACACAGACATTTCTGGCAGTGCCCACCTTTCTGTATGGGTTCCATAATGAAGGGGAAGATTTTAATGAAGACTTAAAATCCGTCCATGTGGTTTCTATTAAGGTCTGCATGCTAATAAGCCATCGATTTTCTTGCACTTTTCTTAGCTCAAATCACCTTTCCAAGGGCTTGACTTGCTTCTGCTTTCACATAAATGTAGCATTTATGTTCTGACACTTTTCAATATTTGGCCCCTCCTCATCTGTTCCAGCTTTGCAGAGATACAAGGAGATAAATTAAGG
Organism: Sterrhoptilus dennistouni; assembly: GCA_013397095.1. NCBI lineage: Eukaryota > Metazoa > Chordata > Aves > Passeriformes > Zosteropidae > Sterrhoptilus > Sterrhoptilus dennistouni. Next base: position 608,623 of record VWZU01003040.1, on the reverse strand, counting down.
TGACAAAAGCCTCACAGAAGGTTTTGGGGACGGTTTCACTTTTACAGTGTTGATATTTACTCTTTTACCCCCAGCAATTTGGGATTTTCCATGAACATCACTTAAAAAATGGAGATTTCATAAAACCTAAGCACACTATTCCCAACTTTTTTGAGGTTTGGGTCTTTTGGTTCAGTGATGTGTTGGAAGGGGAAAATACTCAACCAGCCCAGCCTGAACATCTTTCCCATTTATAAGAAACAATATTGATATGGAAAACCAATCATTCCTGCTTTTCCACTTCAAAAATCTCAGTTCTGTGGACTTCTTTTCCTTTTCCTTCCCAACTAACAGCACTGCCTCACCTCCAGTATCAAAGAACCTCAGGCCATGAAGGTTTTGCACATTTAGCCAGCAGAAAAAAAAGGACAATCTCGCTCTTGCTGCCTCGTGTTCCACAAAATGTCTTTTTAATTATGGTGATTCTACCTTGGTAGCTTTTCCACTAGAATAAGCCCTTCCCTGTCAGGAGGAGAAACAATAATAACAACAAGCCCTGCATTAGGAGGAAACATTTAAACCCTCCATGCCAAGCTCGCTGCCATCTATTAATTAGCAGAGGCCACGAGGAGCTGTTTTTGTCCCTCTTGGAAGAGAATTATATTTGCAGCTGATAGTTTATACCTCTTGTAATAAGAGCTGCAGAAATAACCCACTAATCACCTCGTTTCAACCTGAATTGAGGTGCTGAAGCTTCCAGGAAGAGCTCTGAGGATTTGTGCTCAGGGCAAGGATGTAATCGTGGGTCTTTTCAGGATTCATCTCCCTTCCGGGAAAGCGATTCCAGGAATAAACCACCAATGTGGAAAACTCCTCATTGCTTTCTTCATTCATCCTCACCTACGTTCTTTCTACCTCTGCATAATTTGATTTGCTGTTAATATCTCCAGCCAGAATTAGATCCAGCAGCAAGTGTAAATAGGAGTGTTGTGATGTTGTTATTCCCTTAATAATATCTCGGGGGAAAACTCAAGGTGTCTTAATGGCAAACTTTACAATAAAACATTATTGTTCCAAGAGCTTTTATTTAAATAGCACTATCAACCTTCCGGTCCTGAAATGTCTAAAATAAGAAAAGACATTGGTTTGTTGGTTGTTGGGTGAGTTTTGGGTTTTTTTGTTTGTTTCCTGCTTTTTAAAACTTTAGAACATGAAAACCACCCTGAGAGTGGCTGTAGCAAAAAGGTGAAAGAGCACCACAGACATGCAGTGATCCTTCCAAGAATACGTGGCTGATTTCCAGCAAATCTGCAGCTCAGCAGCTCCTGAAAAATATTCTGGGCCAAATCTGTGAGTGGTTTCATGACTTTTTCCATTGGTCAGTTGCTTTCAGCACAATGGTTTAGGCTCAGCCGGTCACATTTGGGTGCCTGTGGATCCACGTGGCCCTAGAAATTGATATTGACTGCTGCTAAAAGAAGGTATTTGTTAAAGATGGTGTCTGATTTCATTTTTTAATATGTTTACACCATCATCATCCTGAATTCCTGATATTTCAGTTGCCCTGTGTGTAAATCTTGACTCTCCTCATGGATTAGAGGATTTTTTTTCACCACCACTTCTGCTGGGATTTTGTGATCTTGTTTTCGGATTTAATTTTTCACAATTATATTCCCTGGAGAGGAGAAAATTCAGGGAAATAACCACTTCCGTGATCTCTCTCCCACACACACACAAAAAGGCCAAATATTGAAATAATCACTATAATTTTTGCACCATGAAACCAAAAGCATAAATTGGTGTGATCAGAACAGGTAAAGGTACCACTTGCCTGAAGCTTCAAGTCACAGTTATTTTGTCAGTATGCAAGACTATTCACCAATTTTTTCAAATAATTCATCTGGGAGAATTAAAATCTCTTTATACAAAAATAACTACCAGGAAAAGGGGATCAGTGAATGTATAGAAATAACAAACTGTTCAACATGGAAAACTCTCTGTTAAAAATATAAATTATTCCTTTTCAAGAGGAAATTTATGAGTTTATGTGTTCTGGCTTGGCTACTATAATTCCAGAGTTTTTTTACAGTTTTTGAAATACTAGTGGAGAAAGACGAGGAAGGCAAACAAAACTGTCTTTAAAATAAAAGGAACTTTTAACAAATAAAGGAATTTAACACAGACGGATCTTTGAATAGGCAAAGGCTTCAAATCTCAAAGTTTCCTCTGTCTGTGCTTCATGCAACATTTATTTATTCCTGCTCTCCTGGGTGTAAATGAGGTCTAACAGTGAGTTAGACATTCTGTTTGTGAGTTTTTCAGCACAGATCAGTCCTAAGGCTGGTGTGGTTTTCACACAGCTATTTGTATTGGGGTTTTATAATAAGAATTTTCTCACATTATTCAACACAAGATAGTATTGCACTCTAGGAAGTTGGCTCACTCTCTGAGTATAATTGTGTTATGCACTCGCTATTGCACTGTTCTCTAAAAAAACCCCCAAAAACACCAAAAAATAAACAAAAACAAACAAAAAAACCAAACCAAAACCTAAACCAAACAAAAACCCAAGACAAAACCAAAATAAAACAAAAAAAAGACCCACAAAAAAAAAAAAAACAAACCCCAACCCAACCCAAACCAAACCAAAACAAACAAACAAACAAAAAAAAAACCACAAAAAAAACCCAACAACAAAAAAACCCACCAAAATAAAAAAAACCAAAAACCACTTTGTGGTTGAATTCCTTAGTTTTGCTTTTGATTTTAATGCCAGAGACTGCTGGACCTCCTGTTTCCCTGAGGTAATTACATTTCTGGCAAATATCAGTGCTCTGATGACCACAGCTTGAGCTGGAAGACCTACAAGAAAGTTTTATCCCTTATAAGACCAGATTCTGTCTCATTTGAGGGCTTCTGACTCAGAAATCTTTAGTTACAGCATTTTGCCTTCTCAGAAATTGAATCAATTATTTTCCCCCATGTATAACTTGCAGTGCTTGGCCTTGAGCTCTCAAAGTTTCCCTCATGGGAAAAACTTTGGTTTTTGTTATTATTTCCTTTTTCTTTCATTCTCCTTTTACAAAGTGCCAGCACTCAGAATAATGAGTCTCCAGTGAGCAGGTCACATAAAGGATTTATGTGTTGGATTCCTTTTATAGGTATAGGCAGTTGCATAAAGGATCTGATTGGCCTAGTGGTAAAATGGAAGTTGGTAAATGGCAAAATAAAAACCAGAAAATTTTCATGAAGAAGAAATGCTTAAGCGTGTCCTCTTTTCTTCTTTCATTATAAGGAAAAGATGGCTTGAGAATTTCAGGTGTACATATATACAACATAAAACATAAAAGAAGGAGAGGAAAATCTCATTCTTTCTAGGATCAGGAATGAATGAATTAATCAACAAGGAACGATGGTTGATGATACATCAGACTTGTGCCCTGTTGTGGTTCGAAAGCAAAACGAGTGAGAGGCTCCAAGTCAGAAATACAATTTAATAAGAAGAAAGGAAAAAAAGGTAAAATAAAATAAAATAAATGCAATAACACAAAAGACCTGAGCAGGGTGGGGGAAGCAGCCCAGATGAGGTGCTCTTCCTGAAGCAGTGATCCTGTAGAAAGGTNGTGAAGTGGGTCCTTGATGGCCCATTAAACAGAGATAACTCCTGGAGGGAGTTACCTGTGAGTCATGGGCAAGGCATTGATGGGCCATGAGCAGAAGAGCCCAAAGGAAGGGGCCTGGGAAAACACTGCCTCACTTGGTTTAACAGTTCATGAAGATGGTGATAGAATAAATACTTTGTGTGCATCCTACACTACAACCCAGGACATGCCTGTATTTACTTCTACTTAAATATTGTCGCCCTGATCTTTTTCAGCCTTCTGATGCTTGCATTTTTGTAGAGGAGTTTCTCACAGATTTTCACATAAACAAAGTGGTGTTATTGTAACTGTCCTTCTTGTTCGTAATTCCTCTGTTGAGGAGGGACAATTGATGGACTTCTAGTTTGACCAGTGGGGTTGTAGAGGTGGCAACCTCATCCTCCAATCCATGTTCACTGTCCAAAATCTATATAAACTGAGGTAGAAAAATAAACTTCTCTCTTTTTGCCCTGATGACTTGACTGTATGCGTGTCGTTCATTTCGTGTCCTATGGCTACAGATATTTTACATTATTTTTAAAATAACAGTTATTTTTTAAAAAATAGAATATTTACATCTTGCAATCTTGCTGTGTGTGCAATCTTTAGCTAATTAAAAGCAATCAATCTTTAGCTAATTAAAAGCAATCAATCCTTAGCTAATTGTCCTCTTAGATGGCTCTATTTATACTGTCCCATGACTGAAGAAATCGGCCCTTCCCAACAGTTTGGGGTTTGGGTTAAACTGAGCCAAGTGTGATATTTCCACAAAGCTGAGAGTCCAGGGAGAAATGCTAAAAAGGTTCTGTTGAATGACAGGAGGAACTGGAACACAACAAGAACTTTGGTTTTATTCTTCAGAGAAAATAGTGGTGGAAAGAGTCTTCTGTTCATTGTTCACAGAAAGGTTTGTCTCATCAATAACAGAGCTGAGCAGGTTTCCTCATGGTTAAGGTGAAGAGTAACACAGGAAGGCAGAAAAACAACTGATCACCCACGATTTTTGGCAGCACAGCACTCTCCCACCAACAGGAAAATTGTGGAGATCCCACAGATCTCCTGAAGCAGCTCTTGTCACAAATCTGCTTTTTTATCAGCTTCCCTCCCACAGCAGTTTCAAATAATGTTTTTATTGACATCCATCTTTAAAAACTACAGAAACTCCATTGTCTTAGGAGTGGGTATTTTACCAAACACAGAAAAGTCAAGGATAAACTTTGTGATTCTTTACATGTTCTGAGCTCTTTAATAAGGGGGTCACAATGTGCCTGTAGTCATGGACATAAATCCTTTTTTATTGTGAGTCCAACCATAAATAATGGCAGATTTTTTTGTGTGGTTCATAGTAATATGCAGAAACACAACAAGCAAGAAACAAAAATCTTATGATAATCTCCTCTCAGCAAAAGACTAATTTTTTTTTCTCTATGTTAAAGAGTTTACTTTAAATTGAGGAAATGAAATCTTCCACCAGATGATACAACTGTGCAAGAAGTCCTGTATCCTGAGGAAAACCAGTCTGGGATGGTGTGGACAAAAGGTTTAGGTAAAGAGTTTAGGTAAAAAGGAAAATAGGTTTTGATAAAGGAAGCCAGGATTTACAATTCAATTCATCTTTGAGAAACACATGGCAAGGGATTCCTCTTGCTGAAGATGAATGTGAAAAGTCAGCCAAAATCAGATCTCTGGTCTGGCTGGGATTTATCTTATTTGATTTCAGGGCTTGATTCATTTCCCCACACAATGGACTTTGGTTCCCTTTGCCCAGGCAGCCTTGACCTGCCATGCCTTCAGTGTCCCTGTGTCATATCTGGCAGCTCTGAGAGTGTTAAATCCGAAAATCACAAACTGGGGAAGGTTGGGAGGGAGACTGGAGTGTCTGGTCCAACCTCCTGCTCCAGCAGGGTCCCCCAGAGCAGGTTACTCAGGAGTGTGTCCACATTGCTTTTCAATATCTCCAGTGAGAGACACTCTATGCCCAGTCTGGACAATCCAGGGGTCGGTCACTGCACAGGGGAGAAATTCTTCCTCATGTTCAGGTGGAACTTCTTGGGCATCAGTTCCTGCCCCTTCCTCCTGTGCCACTGCTGGGGCCCAGGGGACAGAGCCTGACTTAACTTCTGACCCCTCACTGCAAATACTTTAAACCACAGATGTTTATATTCAATTATAGATCATCTTAATTGGTTATGGTCCCCTCTTATTGGGAAACACAACGGAGCCTTGAAGTGTGTGAATTTGTGCAGGATCTTGACCAATACACTCGATGGACTCTAAAGAACCATTGAGTGGACTAAACATACAGGAAGGTTCCATTTTAGGTGATTTTTGACTCCAAAGGAAGCTGAAACATCCAGTTTGCACCTGGACACCGACACACTGATGTTTAAATTTCTCAATGCCTTTAACAAACTGCCTTTGAAGTCACGAAAAGAGACAGGATGGCTCTGGATTCAGGGTCTCCTACCACAGCACAGCACAAAGGAGGTTCTAACAGGAGCTGGAAGGATAAACTGACTAATTACTTTATGCTGATGATTAACCACAGTAGGAGTTCACTTTTCCAGCTCTCCCAGCCTGCATTAGGCATTCAAAACCCAATGTGTGGAGTGTGTGGAGTTTCACCCCCCCCAAGCAAACCTCCAGAGCTGAGCTCTCATCCTTCCCTCCTTTCAGAAGTGGTAGTGGAGAGGAGCACACCCTGAGGAAATTATTATCTTGTCCTCCACAGACATCCAAATTATGTCAGGCAGATTGCATTGAGCAGTGTGACTGTGGAAATAACCCAGAATTATCAGTTCACATTTACATTCTTAATGTCTGAAATTGGGTGAGACAAGTACTGCTTTGGAGGGGTAAGGTGGGTTCCCTCTGCAGTCATTGGAGAAATTGGGATAATCAAAGGGAAAAGTCTGGAAAAAAGATGTCCTTTTGCTGAGGAGGCCCTGGCACAAGGTGCCCAGAGAATTTAGTGGCTGCCCCTGGATCTCTGGAAGTGTCCAAGGCCAGGTTGGAAGGGGCTTGGAGCAACCTGGGACAGTGGCAGGGGATGGAATGAGATGAGTTTTAAGATTCCTCCCAACTCAAACCATCCTGGAATTCCATGACACTCTCTTTTAAACATCAAAGAAGCAAAGACCAGTATACACCAGTAACTAGACTTCTGTGTTGTTAAAAGAAGGTTATTCCTGTTTTCCCAAATTCAATTTTATAGGCTCAAACCTACACCTAGGAAAAACTTGGATTTTTTCTTGGCCCTTAGAAAGGGAGCAGGATTAGTCTTAAACCTGCATTTGAGTGAATAAAAATCAGGGTTGTTCTCCTCCTCTTCAAAAAGAAACAGAATTGAAATTGAGTTGAAGTGGCCAGAGGAAAGCAAGAAAACCAATGAATAATACAATGCATAAAACAATTTCTGATGACAGGAACAGCTGGTCTGTCAACTCTTTAGAGACTATTAATAGCAACGAAGATTTCATTGTGTGTCACTGGGAAAAGTAACTTCCCTTAGGTTGGAAAAAAATAACTTGCTTATTCTTGAATAAAATACAATGGAAACAGAGAAGGGATTGCTGACAGATTTGTTTTCTTCAAGTAGAAATGCTGAAAAGATCAAAGGAGTTTATTTTTAAAAGACTTAAATAACATGTTTGTGGAAGATGAGTACAAATCAGATCTGTTTTTCTAATTCAAAAAGAACCTTAGATACTTGAGTGAAATTAAGTTTACAGATCCAAACAGGTAGGGCAGAATCCACATAATCCAGGGGTCTGTGATTTCTGCCTTTATTTTGGAGGTGTCCCCGGGTTCAGGCCGAGGAACAGTAACAGAATATGGGCACAGATGGAGTCAGAGCCCCAGGACACGGCAGGAGTCAATTTTATCCAAGAAAAAACAGTAAAGAGAGAACACAGGGAGGGTTTACAGGGAACATCAACTGGGCAAATTATCCTCATGCAGCTCCAAGCACTTGTCTGATATTTAGAGCCTTCCCTTTTTAGTATCTCCAACCCAGTCCATTGCCTTCAGTTGTTTTATTTTCCTGCTCTCGCCCCTCTGCCTCAAACACCCCACATGGATCACTCTCAGGAATAAAACCTCCAGCCTTTTTTTATACCTTCCTTTTACTTTTTTTTTTAAATACCGTGAAGTTTTGCTGTTAATTACACTCACAATATGTTTCTCAGTAACACCATGTTCTGCCTGAGCACTGAATTATGTACACTCTGTAATTGCAGCCTGCTTCTCATAATCCCAGGGCTTTTTGTTTGGCATCTTTAGCCAGATTTATCAAAAGATTGTTCAGAAATGTCAATAAATTCACCTTTATGCTCTGGCTGATGGCTCGTGCTGCAGTGTGGGGCTGGGACACCCTATTTTCCAGCCTGAGGAAATTCAGGTTCATTTCAGGAAGATTTTTTTTATTATGAAAAACCCATTTTCAGGTAACATATGGTACCGAAACCCCATTCTCCAGCTTCCACAAAGGTGCTCAGCAGCTCAAAAAATGTCAAGTAATTTCCATTAAAAGGCACCAATTGATTCAGAATATCCATGAGAGGGATTAGGAGGAATCTCAGGTCTGTTGCCTCATTGATTAATTTTCATACCAACACTGGGGCTTGTTGTTGTTAACCAGAGGAGGATTTTATGCACATCTGTTGTATTCTGAGCCCAGGCTGATATTGTGGAGCAGCAGAAAAACAACAACAAAAAATCTCATCTTTGATTAGTTATCCTGTAATTCTTGGAGAAAAAATATAATA
>VWZU01003040.1:510546-600172 GCA_013397095.1 Sterrhoptilus dennistouni | reverse complement strand
AATATAATATAAATATGATAATGCTTAGTTAAAGGAAGCTTATCAGGCAAGGACCTGCTTTGTGACAAAAAGTAGCAAAAGGCATCATAGCACACAAAAATATAACAAATAAGTATGATTTTTTCCCCTGCATTATTTCATTATTGGATTTTTGGCTGCATACAGAGAAACAGCAAAGAGTAAAATGAATAAAGGAAATTAATATGATGAACAGAAATTAGTTTTTAGGCTAAATAATGTTTCAAGGATCTGTTTGAAGTAATGAAGGGATGTAAGAAAACTGAGGAAATCAGAGACTTTAATGTAGGTGAGGTTTATAACATTAACTGCAGCAAGATGTTACAAAAACCCAGTAAAAACAGGCTTGATTTCCTTATTAGGATGGAAAAATATTCTTGGAGGAGGAATTTCCAGCTAATTAATTTAAGTCTCAAGGATGGGAATGTGGACTGCTTTTTCAACCAGCTGGAGATGAGACAGGAAAAGGAGATGGAGGAGAGAAAATGTATGAGGAAGCAAATATTGAGAGACCAGATCTGTTCCATCAAGCAATGTCTTCTCCTAAAAACGGCTTCCAAATACTCACGTCAAAAAACTACGTAAAAGAATTACAAAAAAAAACCGGTTCACACTTGGGTTTGCTCAGAGCCGATTGTGATGACATTAAAAACCTCATTGAATTGACCTTCAGGGCATTCAATAATAGAATCCAGGTGAAATATTGGAGGCTGAAATGCCACCCATGTTCCTTCAGTGGCATTTTTGTGTTTACAGCGTGGCTCCTGAGAGCAATTCCCTTTGAGACATGAATTCCTGAGCAACAGGACTGTGAAATTTGAGTTGTGAGAAGAGAGGGTTGGGACCAGAGCTCCATCTCCTGACCCAAATTGTTCTGTTTTTCTCTGATCTTGTATTTTTGAGCTGGTTGGATAAAGTTCAGCAGGGATTATGAATTGCTCCTGTCCTGGGGGTGTTTGATAGCTCTGCATTTTGCATTTTTCTTTGCATTAGAAGTAGGAACTGCCTAACACTATGCGTGGCTTGCCTTGTAGTGGGATCCTAAAAATTATTCCAGTGTGACAGGAGCCACCTTGCTGACTAGTGAAAGTGGCCACAGTTTTAATTTATGCATTACAGATGGGGAAAAATTCAAAATCGACTCAATTTTTTTTTTTTGAAACTTTTAAGTTTATTTTCTCACAAATCTGAGTTTTGGAGTAACATTTGAGGCTGTGCAGGTCAGGGATCAGGTGCCATTTTGCAGTAATGAAAGCCAAACATAAAAAAGAGAAGATTAAAGAATTTGATATATATATAACATATAAATGTTATATATTCTATATCTGAAATACTTAGGTGGAGCTGGAAGACCAGACACAAGACTCATAGGAGAGCTGTACACCTATGAACAAAGCTGCAGAAAGAAATATTTGTTCTAAAGGCATTGAAAGCTTATTTTGGGGCAATTTAAGGAAGCCCTTAATGCCCTCTGACTGTCCAGAACCTGTGTGCTTCACCACTGGGAAACAAGGAATGATAAGCAGGATATGAAACTGCACTTCAGTCCTATCAAGGAAAACTGCTTTTGTCATGGTCATCATTTTGGTTCTCCCAGGTCCTGAAAATAGCTCAGTGCAATATTCAGTGGGATAAAATCCAGAGCTGGTGCCTGGGTCCTATGAACCCTGACACTTAATTTTATTTCATTTTTTTTTCCCCAAAAAATTTAACCTGTAGGCAAGAAAAGCTTTAACTTTCTGAGCACCAAGAAATAAACCTGAGCTCAGGACATCTTTGTGACACAGGGGCCAGAAAGATCTTGTTCAAGCTGTGGAGGAAATTCTGCCATTGCACAAAATTTCCCTTCTGAGAGGAGAGGGATTCTAAAACCCAGAAACTCCATCTCTGAGAGCCCCAAAGGGAATCTCACTCTGCCAGACCCTCTCAGACCCCAAGATCCTTGGAAAACCAGCAGCCACACTCCTGGCCCCATCAGCAGGAGGGGTGAATGTAAAGAATTGCACAGAGAATTTCTGCTTCCAAAAACACCCTAAAACACACACTGCTGCCACAGCTCCCTGCCCTGCAGATGGGACACCAGACAGGTGTGTGGAGGTGAATCCAATATCCCTGGGGGATGCTGGAGAATCCTTGTCCCTCTGCTCCCGTCATTATCCCTCTGTTCCCATCCTTGTCCCTCTGCTCCTATCCTTGTCCTCCTGTTCCCATCCTTGACCCGTGTTCCCATCCTTGTCCTTGTGTTCCCACCCCTGTCCCCCTTTTCCCATCCTTGTCCCTCTCCTCCCATCCTTGTCCCTCTTCTCCCACCCTTGTCCCTGTGCTCCCACTCCTGTCCCCCTGCTCCCATCCTTGTCCCCCTGTTCTCACCCTTGTCCCTGTGCTCCCATCCTTGTCCCTTTGCTCCCTCTTTGTCCCTCTCCTCCCATCCTTGTCCCCCTGTTCCTATCCTTGTCCCCCTCCTCCTGTCCTTCTCCCTCTCCTCCCATCCTTTTCCCTCTGCTCCCATCCCTGTCCCTGTGTCCCCACCCCGCGGGGGCTGCGGGGGGTCTGGGCGAGGTTCGAGGCTCTCGGGGCGGGCCCTGGGCAGGTGGGGGCGGGCAGAGTCTCGGCTTTTGGCAGCATCACAACAGGCAGAGGCAGCGGCAGGACCCGGCGGCTGCTGCGGAGGATGAGAACTTTGCTCTGGCTGCTGCTCCCGCTGGTGAGTGAGAGCCCGCGGGGGAACCGCTGGGGCAGGGTGGGGGGACACCGCACATCTGGCTGCCGGCCACAGCTGGATGGCTCCACAGCTGCCCCACTGCAGCCGGGGTGGGGGAAAGTCCGCAGGAGCTGGGGAACTTTCCTCCTAACAGGGAGCAGGTAGAAAGAGAGAAAAAAAGAGGAAAGGGTTAAGAAGGAAAAAAAAAAATATAAAATGAGACAGAGCTGTTAGAGGGAAGGAAAGAAAAAAATATCCCGGAGTTAATGTATTGACCTGGCTCCTTCCGTTAAAATTTTCCAACCTCAAGATGCTTTTAATAAGTGTCTTTTCATTTCCATTCATGAGAATTGCAGTTTGCAGGGGACAGAAGCAGAATGGCTGTAGCAGGGCTTTAGGAGGACAGGAGGGGACAGGTCACTGTCCCACCTGTCCTGGGAAAGGCAACTTTGCAGTACAAGGAGGACAACTAGAAAAGAACAGTTCTTCCTGATGGATGGGGGATATTTTTTCCTCTGAGAGGGCACGGGTGTTCTCAGTGCAGGAGGCTTCTGATCTCACCAAGAGGGAGCATGAACTGTCTCATGTCTGTGCACTGAGGGCAGCAGGTGAGGCTGTGCCACTGGACACTGGGGACATGGATGAGCACGGGGACACAATCCAGGCACCACCATCCCTCCCTGACCTCCACCACTGGCACTGCCTGGGATGCTTAACAAACATCAGTGCAAATCCAAGCACGGTAATTTCTCTTCTTTGCCCTCAATCCTCAGCCTCAGGGAAGTGTTTGAACCTTTCCTCCGGGTGTGATTAGCAGGGACTTGTTAATTCCAACTTTATTCATTTCACAGTAAAATGTTCAGCGTGGGCCGGGATTCAGGCTCCTGCTGGAGTCAGGAGGGAGAGAGTCACCTTCCCAGGAAACATTCCATCTTGTCCTGGCAAATCCAGATGGAGTGGGGGCTTCTCTAGGGCCTGCTCTCCTCTGTGGGTAACTGTGACAGCCTAAATTACAGACTGATCCTGACCTTTCATTTAAAATAGTGAGAGATGGGATGTAAATTTTCACACTTGCACAACCTCTGGATCTTGTATTTTCCTCTGTATTTGCACAGATTTATGTGCAAGGGACAGCTTGTGGGTCCTTGCTATGCAAACCTCATCAGTGTAGCCATTATCATGTGTAACACTGTTCTTTCATGCAAAACCAGTCAGCCTAAAGGGTTAGACTGCTGCAGGTGGAGTGATTTTGGCATCTGGGCCAGACTTTTTACACCTAATGGAGCCACAACTCATTCTTGCAGCTGTCAGCAGAGTGGAGCTGATCCCAAGTGATGGATGGTGCACATCTGGGGGCTGCCATACATAATTTTAATATTGCAGCATATTGCAGCAGGTTGTGCCCATAATACAAGAAATTCTATAAACTGCCTGAACTGTGCAGCTTTTGGCCTCAAAATACCCCTGTGTCTGGTGAGAAGCAGTGCTCTGAATATCAGTGGGGTTTGTGTCTCAGTCTAAGTCTCTTTGCATGTTCAGTTAAAGAGTCAGGGAAGGCCTGAGACCCCCAGGATGTAGTGAGGAGATAAACTTTTCCTATTTCTAAAGATCATGTCTGAGCAGGGAAATAATTCCTGTATGGGTTCTGCAGATAAGTCATTAATCAGATGTGAAAATAAACCCGGGGACTAATGCTGAAAACTTCCTCTGAGGAACTGGGTACTGCTACTTCCTGTCAGCTCCACAGGGATGTTGCAGGATACACTTTGTGCCTTGCAGAATACAGTCCCTGACACTAAAGAAATTACCATTCACTGGTAAGTGACAAGGAACAGAGAGCAGTGGAGGCTGAAATGCCTAAAAATGACTCTTCCTGTCTTAAAGAGTTCTGAGTCTCAGGAAGCAGAGGACAAGGAGCAGAAAAGACCCAGAAAAGGCCTTTCACTGCCTTCACACTGTGCTAAACTGCTTTCCTCTTCAAACACCCACATTTCCTGTTTCTGGGAAGGGCTTTAGTCTGATCTAATGAGTGGAGGAGAGAATGGAAACACAGGTTGGTCAGCACTGAGCTGCACATTCCCTTCAGCAAAGTATTTTGTGTGCTAATGGACATTTGGATCCAAACCCATGGCAAGATGCTGACTCCTAGTTAAACAAAGCTGGGTGTCTAAATTTCTGTGTTTAATTTGTGCTTCTTCTACCAGCCTGGTCCCTGCAGACCTTCAATTCCTCTCCACAGGGAGCTGGATGTGTGGAATAATCTGTATTTAGGTGGTTTTTTTAGCCTGGAGGGAGTTAATGGAGGGAGACAAGCTCCTGTACAGGCAGTCACTGTCCTCAAGCAGGTGTCTGAGCAAAGTAGGAGGAATCCTTCCCTGGAACTGCTTGTCTGCTTTCACTGATCGTTAAGGGAGGCTTGATGGGGGAATTTAGATTAATCATCTACAATTAACTATCTAAAATTAGGAATCTGGTCTAAAGCTACTCATTGAGCCTCCTTCAATGTAACTGGGAGGAGATGGAAACACTCCAAGAATACAGATCAATTAAATGAACTTGCTGCAGGACTTTGACTTCCAGCTTTCAGAATTTTGGGATTAGATGACATGAATCTCACCTGCAGGCAAAAAAAATTGACACAGAAAAGGAGAAATTTCTCATTAATTTACAGGAATACTTGCAACAGCAGAAAATGGGAATCCTCAGTTATTAGCGTTCTGTTATTCTTCAAACATTATTTATAATTAAATGCTCTACCCAATTTAGCAGAGCGCTGATCAATTAATTTTTCTCAAGGAAATACTAATTACACAGCATTCATAAACAAAATAAATTAGTATGGCTGTGTTGTCTCATAAAGAATACCTGTGAGTGAATAAATGTAGTGATATATATGGATAAATATGTATAGCAAGTGCTGTTCTCTATAAGGTCATGCAGTTAAACACAGTCACATAAATACAGTCCAATCCACAGAGGAGCATTCAAGCATTGCTTCAATGTCTTGAAAACAATATTGAAAATATGTTCCTCTAAATGACTGTGAGGCAATCAGTGTCTCAGCTTCCCTCCTTCCATAGGTAATCGAGTTAGAGAGAGAAAACAAACACAGAAAATATCCTCTAGGTAGTCATTTTCAGCCAAAAAGACTCCTGAAATAATCTCTTTAACTGACTGAAGAGAAAGATTGGAAATGAGGCTGCAGCTTTGGGGTTGGAAGCTTCTGGGACCAGGATGGAGTCAGAGCTGGAAGATGAGGGCAGGACTTTGTGGGAGCTGAATTCACTGCTGGGGACTGGAGTTCTGTCACTTCTGGAGTCACCTGGTGCTTTCCAGAGTCCATGATGCCTTGGGAACCTCGAACAGAGACTGGACAGAGCTGGAGAATAAAGTAGATTTTTATTAAAAGGCCTTTAAGGTACACCTTGGCCAGGACAAGAGCCTGGCCAGGCCTACACCCAAGGTGGACCCAAAATTGTCACAAAATGGACAAACGGTCCCAAGGTCTCAAACTTGGATAAGTTTTGGTCCATTTGCATCTTGGGGTTGAATTATCCAATTACAGCTTCAGGTTGTGAAGTCCCATCCTTCTTGTTTTCTCCCTTCAGCCACCGTTGTTTGTGCTTTTGGGCCTGAACACTTGTGCCAGTTGTCCTTGGTGTGCAGCAGGACAAGGATTTGTTTTGTGTCCCTGCTGTGTGCAGAGAGCTGAGTGACACTGACTGTGAGCTCAGAGCTGCACCCCTGGGCACCACAGACACATGAAATACATGAAAGCTGAAACTTAAGGCATCATCCATAGTGGCAAACATGGCTTGGAGATGGTGGAAAAAACCTAGATGGATGCAACTGAGCTTGTAAGAGTTGAGTTGACATTTTTTTACTGCATAAGAAATCATTATATTTTTATAGTTTCTTGTTTTCTGACAGAACTTAGCACTACACATAGAGCATTATAAATATCTCAGAATTAATTGTAGGCCAGGGCTTGGACAGGAAAGTTTTTACTGCAGTGGCTGGGAATGTAGCTCTGGAATGGACAGGAGCTCATGGAGCTCAGGGCGAGCCTCAGATCCCTCCAAAGCACATGTGAAAATTGGCTTCAGTGTCCTGTGCTCCACAGTCTCAAAGATTTTTAATTAGCACTTGTGTTTTTTTGAGAAGGAGTTAAGCAGATGGAAGGTTTAGATGAGATACATTCAACAGACCGGGAAGTTTATGAAAAAGGCTGAGGTTTTCTTTGTCTGTTATTCACCTGTATTCAACTTTTTTCCCATGAATCTTCCTCCATCCTAAAAGCCCTTCCTGCCCCTCAAAATTTCACTGAAAATTTGTGTGCATTTCAAACCATATTGTGATTTTTCTACCTGATGTCTTTGGCAATCCTGGCCAACTTTCAGGACTAACTGAGCACTTCATTCCACACTTAAAAAATGGGGATGGAAGAGTTGTCTTTGCTGTGCTTTTTGTATTTTAAAATACCAGATGAGTTTTAATCCTCCAAGGTGGGAGGATTGTGTGTGACATGAATGGCAGACAAGCCTGTGCGAGGGAGAACTAAAATATTCTGCCATCAGAGTCATATCAGCAGAGCTGGGGAAGCACAGACAGCGGGAACAGGGAGCACAGGATTAATTTCAGAGCACATCTGAGATGGGATCTGAGTGAACACGAGCCGAGGAGACAGAGGCAGAAAGGAAAGTGATGAATATTCTCAGTCAATGATTTATGTACCTGACGCAAAACCTATTTGTGAGGCTTTAAGGATTGCAGGGCACGGGAAGCTGAAACAGATCACTGGAAAGAGCCTTCAAGTTCCTGAATCCTTCTCATCTTGTCAATGAATTCAGCCAATTCTTCGAGCTTTGATTAATTTTCAAAAAAAGGCTGAGTGTTACTGCTGGCTCTTTGATCCCGTGGAATTGCTTTTTCAAAGGTGAATAATATATTCAGGGCCCAGCTTTGAAGCACTTCTCTAATTTTCAGAGAGCATAGAAAATGTCCCTACTTTTCCTCAAGTGTGCTAATGGACTTCTTAATGAGTGACGATGTGTCTTTTGTGTGACATCTAAATTACAGTTTTTCTACTCCCACAAGCAGCTTAGGGGCACCATTTTTGAATGGACTCTCAGGAAAGATTGCTTTTAATTAAATTACACTAAGTGGGGCATGAGGGTGTTGCAGGAAATACTCCTCCCAGTGCTTGCTAAATCTGTTGTCCAACATAAACATATCAAAGCCCAAGTGCTTTGATTTTTCTGGGCAGATTTGGGGAAATAAATAAACTATCATGGAACAGAGGAAATAGAAGACGATGTTAAATTACTCTCAGTGAATAAGCCACTTAAGGTTTAGGTGCAATAACCTTAGAAGATGTGAAGAAAATGAAGTCTAAAAGTAAATGCAAGCTCAACATCTGTCTCTCTAAACCGTCCCAGCATTAACTGGGTTTTTAGCGTACTCATGGTTGTCATAGGTAACATTTTAGTGCTCACTGTGTTCCAGGCAAGATTGTTTTTTGTGGTAAGGACTAGGAGTCAAAACTGTGAATTTTGACTCAAATTGGTCAGTAACATTCAATATGTAAAAAAAACCCCTTTGTGTTATGATGCTCAGGAATGGAAAGCTCAATTCCTTGAGGAGAGTCCATAGCATTTCCTGAAATCCCGAAGTTTTGTGTGTAAATCTTGGAATGGAAGCACTTCACTGTGATTTCCAGTGAGAGTC
The DNA here is from genome assembly GCA_013397095.1 of Sterrhoptilus dennistouni. Taxonomy (NCBI): domain Eukaryota; kingdom Metazoa; phylum Chordata; class Aves; order Passeriformes; family Zosteropidae; genus Sterrhoptilus; species Sterrhoptilus dennistouni. The sequence continues at coordinate 591,726 of VWZU01003040.1, read as the reverse complement.
AGGCTGGGTTACTGCTGAGATACTGGGAAATATTGATCCAAGGAGTAACATTTTAAATCATTCTCTTACACTTTTCTCTGTGTCAGGGAACATTGTACCAGATTGGATGTGCCTGCCTCAGAAAGCTCTGCTTTGCTTTGCTTCCTTAATTTTCTTTTTTTATACTGAGCAGGAGCAACTCTTTTCCTACAAAATCCACCTTTTCAGCAGATGCCTCCCAAATTGCCGTGATATGTTCCCTGCACCAAATGCAGAGCTCCTGCTTTCTGGACAGCCCCATCTCCCAACCCTTGTAGGCAAATTAGAGCAAAAAACTTTTCACTCAAGGCATTGTGAGACTAATAACAGAAAATAAGCCATAGACAACAAATTGCGAGTAATGCTCTGCCCACAAGGCTTTTCTTTAACTATGCAATGGTTTAATGTCTTCCTTTTTCTTAAAGCCTGGGGGAAACCAACAGATTGAAGCATCATCACTGCTTTTGATTTCTTGTATATGTGTCATTTTGGCTTTATTTTTTCTGTCCAACAGTGGCATTACTTTCAGTGAGGCTGCATGATCATAAATTAATAGCACCCCTATTTTTGTTTCTTAGGGGGTAGTCTGTGGGTTGCATCTGAAATTGGGCTTGATGCTGATTTTCAAACCCTGAAGTGTCAGTGGTGTTGAATCTCTATGATAAAAAGTCTGGGCTCCTGTGGTTATAGCCTTGCCCACCCCAATTCCAGCAGCCCAGAAGGAAACAAACTTTGGGCCAATGGTGAATTGCTCTGAGTATGAGTGGGATCGACTGCAGTACCACCATGGGTATCAAAGAATCCCAGAATTATTTGGGTTGTAAGGAAACTTAAAGATCATCCAGTTCCAACCATGACACTTCCACTACGCCAGGGTGCTCCAAGCCCATCCAGCCTGGTCTTGGGCACTTCCAGGGATCCAGGGGCAGCCACAGCTTCTCTGGGAACCCTGTGTCAGGGCTTCTCCAACCTCTGGGTATCACTCCTAGTTGATCAGGATTTCCCAAAGAAACCATGAAATCATGTTTTCTGATGATTTATCACAGTTTTCAGAGGCAGGAAGGACTATCTGGACCTGTTTTAGCAATTCCTCTGTTGTGTGTAAAACCAAGGCAGTACCACGTCCCCAGGGGTGGGGTATGAGCTTCCCCAGCCATTGTAAATTGAGAACCCCTCCATTTTTCCAACAAGTCTGATGAGTGATGGTGATTGAGGCGCTGGTTCAGCTGAGGACTTATCAAAGGAGAGAAGATAGGAGATGCAGCCTGCTCTGAGCAGGAGCCTGGCATATTCACTCAATGTCCCTCATTGCACCTGCCTGTGTCTCTCAGACTGACTTCTGGAGAAAAGATTATTCTTCCTCCTCTAAACTTTTTCAGAATTGATTCTGTGTGTTTCTAGGATTCCCAGCTTTTCTGGCATTAGGTTATTAATTAAACTCACCACTCCTCAGTGCTTTTTTCCTAACACATTTCAAATGTTGTGGTTTGTTTGCACTTTGGGTTGTGCCTTTTAGCACAACCTTTTATCAGAGGACTCAGTGAATATGGTAGAGCATCATCTCGAATTACCGTGACTTTTAAACCTAAGAATATTCCAAATATAAAATTATCACTGTAACAGAATCCAGGAATTCCAGAAGGTAGAGGGATGGATTTTTTCCTTGTCCAGCTGAATCCACCTTTATGCACTGAAATAGTGAGAGATTTATGGAGCAATTATTTTGTTACTTCTACTCAGAGAATTCATTTGTTATGTGGGCAAACAGCAAAGTGAAATGTCTGTTTAAATGTAAAGTGATGAGCAGGGGATCCTATTAATACCTGAAAAATTTCATTTCAGAATTGAGTTACTACAGTTTAGGAACAAAAAGTACTATTTTAAGAGTCACTCTTGCTGACTTATAAAGTGTATTTTGAATTACCCACTGGAGTATTATAATGCATGAAAAAGCACTGTGTCTTAACTTTCTTCTCAAACAGTGCCCCTAATCCTCTTTCTGTTCTAATATTAGCCTGGACGAACCATCTCTGGGGCCTCATAATTAAGACAAGTCTGTCTAGGCTGCTTTAAAACCCAAATGTAGGCAGAATTTCTAAAGGTTTTTAAAGATAAAGTTGTGCTCTAATTTTTGCCCCTCGGCAGATATTACTGCTAAGATGGAATAGTTTGCATAACTTCCAGTAGCATTTCTGTGGAAGCTAAAAGAAATCCTGGTTGCTCTGCTCACTGAAAACATTTTGAAGGCCAATAAATCAGTTTTCTGAGATTGAAAAGGCAATATAGAAGTGCTGTTCACATCTGCATTGACTTTTCAAAGTCATTAGAGGTTAAAAGTGCCTACAGTCTTCCTCAAAAACATGTTGGGAAGTCTTCAGTCCATCATTTTTTCATTAAAACCCCTGCTAACTGACCCCTTGGCTTTGTCTTGAACAGCATAAGTTAGAAAGAAGCAAGCAACGAAACAAAAAAAGAGAGAATTTCTATTCCATATAAGACTCCCTACGTCTTGGGGATTCCAACATTCCAAAAGAGGCTTTGGTCCAGTTCAGTGGCTTTCTTAACTCAGTTTAATTCAGTTTCTTAAAGACAGGTGTGTCTTTAGGATTTGAGACATCAAATAATGCATTTGAGACTTCTCCACGGGGCTGACAAAATTAATGCAGAGTCTGCACAAGAGAGCTGAGACACCTTTTGACATCCCAAACAGCACCAGCCATTTCTGGGGGTCTGAGACATCCTCAAAATCCCCAAGGGACTGCAAAAGAAGCTGAGATAACAAATCAAGTGTAGACACTGACATGTAGTTTCTTTCTCAGAATTTATTTGCCTTTGCAGAGGAAGCCATTTTGGGGTTGTGTAGGTTATTAAGAACATCTTCACAGTCACAGGAGTTGTGATAAAGGACTACAGGGGACATGAAACCTCCTGGGGTAGGAGATAGAGGTCAAGGAAAATCCATGGCAATAAATGGGCAATAAATATCTGTAGCTAAGAGGATGAATTTAGACCCTATTCAACAACTGCTGTTTAGAAATCCATTTAACTGTTTAAATGTACCTTAATTTTTGAGATAAAAAAATTCCTTAAGATTCCCAGTCAACTAATTAATTTTTTCTCATCAGTTAAAACAGGGTTAGCTTCTTGGTCTAATGTGTGTGCAACACCCTCAGATAACACATTCATACAATTTTTCAATCATTCAGATTAAATTATGGCCAAGGCTACCATTTTTAAAATAAATTAATTTTGATTTTAGTTATGGAGAAGAAACATTTCTGTGGTCAGGCTGTATTTAAGTTTGGAGAACTTGGTGTGAATAATCCCACAGCTAGTGGGATTAATACAATTTTGGCCAGCTGGTAAATATGTGAAAATCCCCAAACTGTGAACATCATTTAAGTTTTTGTGGGAAACATAACTGAAAAATGGAAGAAGATAAAAATGTCCAGATTGGAGAAGAGGTGCTGTTTAAACTGATTATTATATCACACTGAAGAACCCATATGGAATGTACACCTACAAATGTACACAATTTAATAATTATTTGGGATCACAGACTCCTCCTGCCATTCATAGGTTTTATTTGCAAAAAAAAAAAAAAAAAAACCAAAAAAAAACCCCACCAACAACCCCAAATTCAGCTGGAGTTTTCACATTCTTAGACCTCAAAGTATAAACCACGAGGTACAAATGGGCTTTTCTCATCCCGATAATAACAGAAGTTCTTGGGGGTTTTTGGTCTTTCTCTTGCCAAGGTTACGGGAATCCATCCAGAATGCAAAATATTCCAGCAGGTTGTCAAAGAGGAGGCTCTCTGCTCGGAGCACAACGAATCTGCTTCACCTGATCTTAAAGGTAAGATGGGAATTCCCTGGTCCTGAGGGGCATTCCCTGGCTTGGAATGTCTCACATTACTGAGGGGTTTGGTGTGTTCTTTATTTACTTCCAAAACTCCAAAGAAACTCCCACAGAAGGTACTGAAGACCCTACTGAAATTGCATCACGTTGGGGATCCTTTCAATCTGGTGAAACTATTCTTTGGGGGGGTGGGAAAGAGGTTAAAAGAAACCCCAAGTTCTTCTAAATATTATATTTTTTACCATCTTAATCATTATTTGTCTGCCTGTTCTCAGGTTTGGTTTTCTTTGCCTGAGAGTCAGGTGATGGTTCAAGTGGTGGTTTGAATGAGTCTTTTTTTGTCCTCTGCCCTCTGAAGGCTTTGAGTCTGTGCTTTGCACGAGACTGAAGTGGAGTCTCAAGGCCTTGCTTTTTCTCTGGTTTCTTGTGTGTTTATTAATTCTTATCTTACAAGTTCTTTGTGCCCACCAAGGTGTTCACAGCAGCTCGGACACAGGATGACTCCCTCCATGATGGGGTGTTGCTTTGGTTTTATACAGATAACTACGTGGCTATTATTGACAATTTCATAGCAATGCCAAGTACCTATACTAGAAGGGTCATTTCTACTTTGACCCAATCCCCTCAAAATATCTTGTGCCCACGTCACTGCAGAAAATGGATGCCAAGGGAGAAGAAGGACTCAGGGTTCCACTCTAAATCCTCCATCTTGTCCCCCTGCACCTGCATTTTAAGAATCCCAAAACTACAAAATTTTTCACCCGGTCATAAACTACACTACTGTCTGTTACACATTTGTTACTTGTAATTCCGTCCGTGTTGGATTTTCACATGGACTGAAATCAAAGCCTGTGTCCTCCTGGGCTCTGTGCCAGGCAAATCCCCCAGACAGACCCCAGACCCTCTTCCTCGGGTCCCAGGCCTCTCTACCGAAGTCTGTGACCTTCCAGGGCACCCGGAGGAAAGCCCTGGACTCTGACGCCTGTAAAGATTTATTGTGGTGGTGTTCAGAAGTCTATCACATGCTCAGATATAAATTTTGAAAACTAAAGTGAACACATAACAGAGCCTGTAAAATATATTTAAAATGTTGTGTAAGGTCTTCCCTCCTGGGGTTTTGGCATTGTGGAAACATGCTTAGAGATAACTCAGTGGAATTTCAAAATGTTCCAACTCTTTCAAAAATTCAGTCATATTTTGTTCTGGTCAGCTTTGCTTAGAAAACTTTGAATCCATCTCAGTGAGATTTTTCAGTTCCATGAATTTTAAGATGTTTGTTTTCTGCAGAGGAATTATGAGACAAAGATACCTCATTCATTTAGTCAGGATAGAATTATTGGAAACACTTGGAAGTTTGCCTTTAGCAACCCAGTGAAAATCAGTCTAACCCCAAAATATTTCCTTTGTCTTTCATAATATTCTGAAGAATTTCCAATCACTTCCATGTTTCATATTTCTCATCTAATTTCCTATTTTAATTTTGGTGCTATTTCTCACAGACCCTTGAAGAAAGTCCAAAATACCTATTTTTGCACTTAGATTACACAGTAACCCACCACAATAAATTAGGCACTTTCAAAAAAGTTTCATTACCTGCATTACAGGATGTCATTCCAGGCATCTTCCTCTTCAACACAAAAGGAATTACATGGTTTCAGAATCCTGTTTATAGCAAAAGAAATAAAAATCCCTGAGAGTTCTGTTAAACTTTTTAACAATCTTCAACCTTGTCCACTCTGAGCTTCTCAGAGCTCCCCTTTCCTTGTTTTCTTCTCCAGAAAAGGAAAGACTTTAATGAAAGTCTGTATTGGTATTGACAACATTTGTCAATATAGTCTGAAATTAAATATTAGAGCTGGAAAAACATTTTTTCCCAAATATTTTATCTGGAAGATAAAACTACATTAAGATAAGTAAAAGTCCATTGCTTGTGCTTCAGTTTTCAGGGACTCAGTGAGACCAACACAGGGATCAGAGTTTGTAGGGTTAAACCTCAGCAGTCACAGAGAATTTGTGCTGGGATCAGTTTGTGTGGCAGAGTTTTTAATCTAAAGTTGCTCCATATTATTCTTGTGCAGAGCAGCATCCAGTGAATGCCAGCAGCAGAACCCAGGGTGAAATTTTCCTCTAATTTTGGAGCAGATGTGTAAAATAGGTCAAATTAATCAAGTCCTAACTCCACTTTTTTGTTTTTTTCCTTTGGGTTTTTTGGGTTTGTTTTTGTGAGTTTTTTTCCTTCACTGTCTAAAAAGTCCTGGATTTCTGAACAAGACTTAAATATCCATGGTATCAACATTCACAGATACAGCTCCTACTGCAGTTGTCTTTTTGGAGTCTTGGGTGATTTGAACACCACCAATCTCTTCAAAACCTTGGCATGAAAACCTTCCTTTCAGCCCCTGAACTCAGCATTTCCTTTGATATAAACTGTACAAGTCACTGGAAATAAATAATTTCTAAGACTTAACACATAGAGGTTCTGTTCCTATACAAGGTCACACAAATATAACTTTTAACTCCACATTGCCAAATAAAAGAGATTTTTAGACCCAGCTCCTCAAGGGATCACTTCAGCTACTAAGTGTAAGTGTGGGGGCCACTGCATGTCTGAGTGGGACTAATTGGCTTCATTAATTTGACAATTAGCAGCCGAGTTTAGTCTGCAGGCATCAGTGAGAGCCAGGTATTTGCAGAGTGTGATTCATCCTGTCCTCAGGAAGAAGCCACCAACATTTGGGATGAATCAGCTCTGGAAATCTCTGTCTCTGTTGTTCACAAAGGTAGCTGAGATTAACTGACATGTTCGAGGCAATTGAAATTGCAGCTAATGAACGAGGGCCTCTGTTTTCCTTGGAAAATTGGGTGCAGCGGGAATTTCATCCTCCTGAGGGTGATGTGAGGATAATGCTGTGGGAGATTCTCAGCACTATCCTTCTGAAATCAAGAGAGTTAACTTTGCTCAGCTCCAGGCAAGTATTGCTTCCACATTTCAACTTGACAACTTGAGATTTGCCTCGTCATCCATGGGCAGAGGCAGCAGAAAAGAATCATGGAAGAAAATAACCCCTCCCAACCCAACCTCCTGTTTTATATCCCCCTCACGACTACCCAGAGATTAGTTTTGGTTAGAGCATGATGCTTTTTTTTAAATTGTTTCAGGCACATTTACATGCTGGCAGTTTTTCTGTGCTTGCCCCCACGCCCACTTGCCAAGAGCTCCGAGGTCTCAGTGTGATGCAGCTGTGACAAAGCTGTGATTCACTGAAACTCCTGAAAACCCTTTTTTTGGGGCTCTCAGAGCCAGCAGCACACCCTGTGTCATCAGCCAGCAGTTTCTGCTTTAGGGAACCTCGTGGATTCCAGACTCACTCCCACTGATGGTTGTTTTTTATAACGCTGAGATTTCTCCTAGTTTGGGATCAAGTTAATTCCTCTGGAAATCCACCACGAAAGTGCCATTGATTGCCTAAGGCTGGGACTTCAGCTCGAATTTCCTTTAAGCCAGGTGAAATTGGTAGATTTTTAAACATGAAATAAAGAGAGGTTCAGGCTGAGTTTTAAGTCTGATGCATTTCAGACTCTGTGATGAGGCGTCTCAAGTAATGAGAAAGGAGTAATGAGAAATCTCAAGTGCTAATCATTATTCAATACTTTTATTTCGGTGGCTTTCATTTTGACAACAGGAAAGAGCTCCAATCGATTTGACTTTTGGATTGTGTCTGCTTGAATTTCAGGTACATTCTCTCATGAAATAAGGAGGGGGAGAAGGTCCAGCTGGAATACCAAGTGTGAGCAAGGATGCATTCAAGGAGAAAAGGAAAACACTCCTTCATCTGCAGAGCTGCATGTCCTGCTGTGGCTCTTCTTGCATGTGAATGAGTGGGAAAGCCACAGTCTCATGATGGAAGATCAAATCTGTGATGTTCTCTGTGATTTTCTTTATTTAGAGGGACTTTTGTTTCTTTTTACAGGATGTGCCAGAGATTGGGATGGTTTAACCTGCTGGCCCAGAGCCACTTTTGGGGAAGTGGTTAAAATTCCCTGCCCACGATTTTTTGAAGAATTCACCAGTACCCACGGCAAGATTTTTTTCCTATTCTTCTTATCCCTGTTTTATAATTATTATTATTTTAAACGAATTCTAGTAGTTGAGGATTCCTTCACATTTTCCTGATTTACAATGCTCTTGTGTCAATAATTATCCAGACAAAAATCTCAGCTTGGGGTCAATATTGACACTCTTATGTTTTGTGTTGTGCTCTACTGAATTCTTTAATCCCTTTGGTGATCTAAATATGATGGACAAGTTCACCATGCTGCTAAATTTATGGAGGAGTATGTCACAGAAGCACTGATTTATAAAAGTGTACGTTAATTAATATTAGTAAGAACAACCTGAGGTCATCCAGTCCGGTCTTCCAGTCAGAGCAGGACTGAGATCAAAGCTTGTGTGGAATTTCCACTCTGGAAAAGACAGCTCAGGGCTTTGCCTAAAATCCCAAAATACATTGTAAATGTATAATTTGATTTCCTCTGTGGAAGGAATGGATTTGCAGAGTTGATTTCCCTGATGAAATGCACAAGTCCCACTACATCTGGAAATGACTGGGAACACGTCCCTCAAATTTTCAAAGGATAGATATATAGAATATTGTCATTCTTACAGCTAATCTCCCTGAACATGACTAAACCTATAAGTCCCTAACTTGGGAACCAAAGGGGTAATAAGAAATTGTTGCTACTCATCAAAACTTAAAGAACAGCAGCACCAGCAGCCCTAAATCAATTTTCTGCTGTGTTTTCCCATTGAAGGTTTCCTGCAGAGGAACTGCACACAGGAGGAGTATTGGTCAGAGCCATTCCCCCCATACACCATTGCCTGTGGGTTTGATGAAGGTTCCAGTAAAGGACCTGAGGATCAGGTGGGGTTTGATTTCCTGCTTCTGAACATCTCCAGAACATCCTCTCCTGAGTAGGTAGATGCTCCACACATCTGAGTCCTGTCAGGACCCAGTAATTACCCATTTTCAGTGCTAAATTCAAACTTTAAGGTATATTTAGAACTTGTTTAGCAAATTAGGCTTAACATAAAGCAAGTGAGCAGCAGCCAGCACTTTCCTCTTCATCCAAATGTCTCCTCTGGTGTTAAACTCATGTTTAGTTCACCTGTCCAAACTGACAAAGACTGGTTTTCTGACAAAGGTGATGTAAGTCCTCATCATGCACACATCTCTCAGGGAAGTCTTATCCACAATCCTCAGGGATTTTTTTCATGGAAAATTCCTTTGGATCCCTCATATTTGTATAATTTTCCAGATTTTCTTTGAGGGATAGAAAAAATATTTCTTAACTTTATAGCCTGGTGGTCAACACACATCCTTAGGAGGGAAAGCTTGGACACCACTGAGTATTTCCACACTTTATCTCAGGTGTCCAGTGGAGCAGGAAGTGAATATTTTTCCTATCTGAAAATCATCATTAGTGCTCAATTAAGCTTCAGAATTTCTTTCACCTCCACATTTTGATATGATTTAAATTTCCACATTCCTCCTCGTCATACTGGAGTTCATACCTGGAGGTCAATGACCTTCTATAAACAAGAATATTTGTACTTTGCACTGTGAGGAAAGAGAAATGCTTTCAAAGCTTAAATAAATGCTTAGAAACCTTAAATAACTGCTTAAAAGCCTTCTGGAAAGATGCTGGAAATTATCTTAATAGTTCAGAAGGGATGTAAGATGAATAAAAGGATGTGTTTTTTGGAGCACAGGTCTCCAGCCCCCATGAGGTTCTCCCACAGGTCTCAACTCACTCTCCAGGTGGTTTTCTCCAAGCAGTCCCTGGTTTATGCTAAGCCAGGCATAATTTCTGGCTGGTTTAGGCTAAAAATCAAGCAAGGACCTGTATTTATATTTCAACAGGATAGCAGATTTCTGCTACAGAGCTGCTGTCTGTGCTCTGGCTGTGTTTAGTTTGTTACTCCAGTCAAATCCACAAGGTTTGACTACAAAAGGAAGATAAGATCAGCAATCTCTGCTGCACTCCACACACAGGGAAGTGAGTAAAAATCCCAATTGTGTCCTAAGAGAACCACTTTGTATTTTGTATGTACAGTGAGCACTTACGATGTCTTTTGTATTTAGTGTTGTTTCTAAATACATCCTACAAAACCAGATAAAATCAATTGAAACGCTTCATTATTCAATTAAATAACCTCTTTTCTGATTTTCATCTGTGTTTTGAAAATGCTGTATGAAAGGTCAGGACAGTTTCAGAAACACCAGGATGATTCCTGCCATGTCAGAGTTGCAAGATCTCTTTATGGATCTATTTAAAATTGCTAATTTGTTGCCTCAGCCTAGAATTGCAGCCTTTTGGATAAACAGATTTGGGATCAATTTGAGAAAAAATTGTCCACTGGATTTATAAGAAAGAAATTTGCGTGAGTTCAAAGAATTTAGTTTCTGGGGATTTTAAATAATTAGGTGATGTTGTGGTGAATTAGAATAAAAATTGCATAGTTAAAGCCAAGTAAACAAGCTTTATTTTTCTTAGGACATAGGATTAGGATTTCTTAGGATATAGGTCTTCTGACTAAAAACAAGTGAATTATACAGAATTTACAAAGCTACAATATACAGCAAGGAATTGACTGTCTGTCCAGAGAATTAAGGACTGTGAGGTGATTTTCTTGGCTTTAACTTAGCTCCACAACATAATGTAACTCTTTATCAGTGTTTCAGCTTCTTCACCAGCAAATTGAGAGTTTTATTTCTCTTTCAGCTATAGATGTTTATGAAAATCAATATTTATTGAATCTGGCCCAGGTCTAAAGTAACAGATTCACAAATCTCCCACCAGAAGTTTTCAGTGCTCCCGAGTTTTTATGTACTGACATGAGACTAGGTGGTTACATATCTAAGTTAATATTTTCCTGGTGAAGATCCTCAGAGGGGTCACATGAGCCTGTGGGCTGTGAAACTTCTCTCCTGGGTAGGGTGAAGTAGAACACAAAGGAAAATTTTGTTAGTGGTGGAGGGAAAATCCTGAAGCAGATCGCGACCATGAAAAACCAGCACAGATATTGTGGGGCTGGGCAGTGAGGGAAATGTCTCTCAGTGGAATGAGCACCCCAGGGTGCATCCAGCACAACCCCCTGCACTGGGATGTGTCTTTTTTTTTCCCCACAGAAATCCTATTATTCTGCATTTTGGCGTGTCTACACCGCCGGCTACGCAGCATCCGTGACTTCGCTCATTACAGCTCTAATTGTCTTTGCTGCCTTCAGGTAAACACAAATGGGCTTTTTCTCAGTATGCCTTAAAACAATTTCTATCAGACCCTCAGTGGTTTTGTTTTGTGGGATGTTTTTATGGTTGTTTTGTAATCATTCTAAGGCATGACACCTTTGATGGTGATAGGTCCTTCTCTACTGGTGCTGTGGTATTTCCCTGCAGATGTATTGTGGTTTGAAAGCAAAACGAGTGAGAAGCTCCAAGTCAGAAATACCATTTAATAAGAAGGAAGGGAAAAAAGTAAAATAAAATAAAATAAAATAAATGCAATAATACAAAAGACCACTGACAGAGTCAGAATACAACCTGAGCAGGGTGCTGGAAGCAGTCCACATGAGGTGCTCTTCCTGAAGCAGTGATCCTGTAGAAAGATCTGGTAGCTCTGGTCCTCTGGGAATCCAGTGGGTAAGGGCTGCTTGTACGGTCCCAAATCCCAGATTATATCCAGGTGAGAATGCTTGGCTCCTCCCCCTGGGTGGAGCATCTCCCAATGGGATGATGAGATGTGAGGTGGGTCCTTGATGGCCCATTAAACAGAGATAACTCCTGGAGGGAGTTACCTGTGAGTCATGGGCAAGGCATTGATGGGCCATTAGCAGAAGAGCCCAAAGGAAGGGGGCCTGGGAAAACACTGCCCCACCTCGTTCCAACAGTTCATGAAGATGGTGATAGAATAAATCCTTTGTGTACATCCTACACTACAACCCAGGACAAGATGTTAAAACAATCAAGCTGGGCAGTTGATGCAGTCTTACATGTGGCCAGAGTGTAATGAGCCCTGTGAAGATGTATCAAGTCTGAGGGTTGACCTGCAATTTCTCAGAGTGGCTTAATAACAGCAAGACAATTTCTCTGGACCTGTTTTGTATAAGAAAAGGTTTTAATAATGACAAAAATAACAAACTATCAAACAAAAGAAATATGAGTTGAAGACAGTACAGAAAATACTCTTAACACTGCTAAGGCAGTCCAAAAAAGCAATTGAGCTGTTCTGTGCAGTTTTTTAAATACTTGATAGTCCAGGTGGGCTTTTTGGTACCTCACCCAATGAAATTGGCAACAGGCTTTGAGATACATTCCCAAAGCCCAACCAGTGCCCCTGTGCTGGCATTGGGTCAGTTATGGGAAGGGAAGAACAGAAAGCTCTGGGGCTTCTTTTTAGAAGTCAGGGATGAAACTGGAACCCTTTTTTCCTTATTTGGAAACACCTGCTCAGGTGTAGGAGTGTATTACTACAGGCAGTCTCTCTTAATCTCCTTACTGACATCACACAGTAGAAATGCCCTAACTTTAGATAATTTTTAACATTTTTTAATCATTCCTACAGTGCATGGCAGGGCAGACTTTGTAGAAACAGTATTCCATGCCCCCAAACCAGAGTTTCCTAAATTGTCCACTCCCTCTGTGAAAGACCATTGATTCCATAACTGAGGGCTATAAAAGGAGATTTGATTAAATTTAAATGCCTCATTTGATGATGTTGGTTATTAGGTAGTGGATCTGGGGTTTGGTTGAGGCAGAACCCAGAGCAGCTCCCTAACTGGAGGTTGGCAGCCTCAAAGGGATACAGAAGCACGAGGCTGATGTGCCCAAACCTTGAGGGAGATTCCTTCAGCTCAAGGTACAATGTGCACAGAGCAGTCTAAGGAAAGGGGATCATAGAAATATTGGGCTGGAAAAGACATTTAAGATCAAGCCCAATAGTTAATCCAGCACTGCCAAGTCCATCACTAACCCAGGAGCCCAGGCACCACAGCCATGTGTGTTTTAAATACCCACAGAGACAGAGACTCAACCACTTGCCTTGGCCAGTATCAACAACCTTTTCCATAAAGAAATTTTCCCTTATATCCAGTGAAAACCTCCTCTGGCATAACTTGGGGCCTTTCCCTCTTGTTCTCTCCTTGTAACCTGGGGGAAGAGCCCAGCTCCCCCCCGCTGTCCCCTCCTGTCAGGGAGTTGTGCAGAGCCACAGGGTCCCCCCTGGGCCTCCTTTTCTCCAGGCTGAGCCCCTTTCCCAGCTCCCTCAGCTGATTCTCCTCAGATTAATGCAGTTTAGGTCAACTACTCTGGTAGCCATCTCATAACGTGTGACTGACACCAATCCAATCCCTTCTTTGACCCTAAAGGGGCCGAAAGGCCTGATGAAAGCTTGTTCAACAAAAAAAGTTATTAAAAATAATTAAGAGGTATTATCATAATCCAGCCCAAGAGTCCCACAAGTTACTCTCTGCTTCTGGCATCTCCTTTAAATGTGTGGTGATGCAAGGACAATTATCCTGGAATTTTTATTAGCTGAGAAACAAAACTTCTCTGCTCCCTCCTATCTTGCTGCCTCTCAAGTATTGACAGATCATTTATTGCTTTGCAAGGTGTCTGCAGCCTCGTGTGTTCCTGTTTGATTTTTGATGACACCATGAGAAACTTCTCTCAGAGAACAATTCATATTTTCTCTTTCCATGCCAGAAAGTTCCACTGCACACGGAATTACATCCACATGCACCTGTTTGTCTCCTTTATCTTGAGGGCAGTCGCTGTTTTCACCAAAGATGCTGTTCTGTTTGCAGACGAAACCATGGACCACTGCCTCATGTCAACGGTACTGACCTTCCCCTCTCTCTCACCCCTGGCTGGACATTTAATTCTTTACCTGGAAGCAACAGAGAGATCTTTTCATCCTATTTCTCCTAATGCTAAAAGTGAAATCTTTAAACAAATGATATTACACAAACCCAAAGATCAAGTTGCACTAAGCTTTGATATTTAGGTCTGTTGGCTCTAATGAAGCTCTAACAATTTCTACCAGTAAAGAATTTAATCTGTGATTAAAAAACCCACAATATTTCCCTTTCAAAAATCTAAAATGAAGTCAATTTAAATTACAAAACCCCAAACCAACAGAAATTTTGTTATTTCTTCATTCTTGTGCTGTAACATTAAATTTTGCTTACATTTCTATAGACACCAGCCATAACAAGAGTAGACCTAAAAGGTTTTTCTTCCTCTGCACTTCCAGGTTGCCTGTAAGGCTGCTGTGGCCTTCTTCCAATTCAGCATTTTAGCGAATTTCTTCTGGCTTCTCATCGAAGGGATCTACCTGCAAACCCTGCTGCTGCTGACCTTTGTTTCCAACAAGAAGTTTGTGTGGTGGTTCATTTTTACTGGCTGGGGTTAGTACTCCTTTCTTCTTCATGACTTTCAGTATTTCTGGTTGCTTGCAGAAGTGGAGAAAATCTGTGTTTTGAGGTAAAAGGAGCCTGTTGAAGGTGACATTTTTTAGAGAGAAGTTGCCCATTCATCCAGTGCTGTTACATCAAAGCCACATCATTGTATTGCCTTTTATAGCTCAGTATTTACACCTTGGTGGTGAATAATACAGGCCTCAAGAGGATGAGTGATATGGCTGGATAATATCCTGGAAATATGTTGAGTTCCTCCACTGACTAAAGAAGTTTGGGTGACTAAGTTGCCTTTTGTTTTTAGCAAGCAGAATTTGACAGGTTAATCTTAAATCATGTGAGTCCAGGCCTAGGAACCAAATGATTCTGTTTTTCTTTTATTTTCAGAGGTCTCCTGACTTTAAGGAATCTTTTGAGGTTGTACAGCAATGGAAGTTATCTCTGATATTCAGAATAGGAATGTGAAATAAATAGGATTTGTTTCACTGCTCAGAATTGTTTATTGTGACTCTCAGATATTGCCATGTCTCACCTTGGCTGCTCTAAAATACAGGCGACCAAACTGAATAATTACAATGACATTTTTTGACTTAGAAGTGAAATCCAAATTATCCTGAATAAATATTAATTTATCCTTCACCTTCAGATTTTTCTAGACTTTATTTAATGCAATTAAATTTTTGTTGGAGCTATTCCAAATAGGACTGTCTGGAAGTAGACTCTCAGCCCTTGATTAATCATGGCCAACTGGAGATAAGAAAGCAAACAACTCAATTAATAATGTGGTAATCCTCATCTCCTTCTGCAATCAAGGGTGGGTGAGAAATACCTCAGGGGTAACTCACATCTTAGATGATGTGGAGGGGAATATTTCTTTTTGTTAATTAAAAAGCCAACTTGAACTTAACAGGGTCCCAGATCAAAGGACTTGAGCAAAGGGCTAAAATTTGGAAGGACAAGTCCTGGCCCCTTCCTACAGATCCCAAATGATACTTAGAACGAAATTACCTCTATTTCTATAGAATAGTCAGTGAAAATGTCACCTGCTTCACATTAGAGTCCCTGTTGTGGCAGCTTTGAAAGTCACTCGGTCTTTGGAAATTCAATTCCACAGGAGGAGAGAAAAAGCAATTTCTGCTTTATAGGCCTTAAAAAAACCCAGTCAAAAATGTAAAGTGAGGCTGGAAATCACCAGATCCTGGATTCAGTTAAATTTTCATGGAATTCTTATCAGCTGATTGGGATGATTAGTAGAGTCTTTAGGACAGACTTCCAGCTGCTGTACAAAGAGCGTTTGTTGGCCACAATTCACAAGACAAAAGAGCTCCAAATAAATAAATAATTACTCCATCTTTATAAGTGTTTGTAATTCCTATCCAAATCTTCAGGGAATTCTTTACATTTACTTCTGAAAATGTAGTTTCACACCATCCCCAATTCCCCTTTGCCATGATTTCATTCTCCTGCCCTTTCATTCCTTTCCTTTTTCCTTTCCCTGGGTTGCAAACTAAACACTTTCATAAAGTTATTGAAAATTTTCTGACCCATAACTTGACCTTTAATCCAACCCGGTGCCCTGTGAACCTGTTGGAATAAAGAGTCCGTGGGACATGGAATTCAAACCAGTTGTTGTGTCCCTGTTGATTTGCTCAGGAGCTCCCACTGCTGTGATGTTTGCTTGGGTCCTCACGCGAATCCATCAACAGAACACTGGGTGAGTCAGAGCTGGGATAAGGAACATGAGGATATCCTAATTTTTATGGTGTTCTGTTTTTCTGGTGAGGAAAAAAAAAGGTGTGTACAGAAAAAGGTAAGGGGGAAAACCTCTCATGATACAAAGTTTTATCTGATTTTTACAGCTTGTACATAAGTAAGTGAGAAAATACTTTAAGTTTTGTGATTTTTATGTCCATATGTGGGGTAACAAAACCTGTAAATATCATATCAACTATTGAAATTTCATTTAAGTTCCCTAATGCCCAGACCTTGAAATAATTGCATTTCAAGAAAGTTGCTGCTTCTGTATAAAGTCAACCACAAATTACTAACCCTAATCTCTTTAAGTAAGAACTTCCCAAACAACCAATGTTGTCTTAAGTAGTTTCTTCTTTTGTTTCCATTCAGTTATTTTATTTTGTTTTATCTTTATCTGTATCTTTAAACACGATCTCCAGACAGAAAGATTGTTTACTGTGAGCTATCCTGGAGGCTTTCAGATCATTTCACATCAGCCGGAAATACACTATTTTATACCTAATTGCTCAGAACTCTGGAGAGCTGAATAAGAAGTTGAGTTGAAAGTGATAAGAGCACGAAAGAAGCCTGAAAATACAAATGTGGGGTCTTTTAAAGTTTTTCTTGGTTCTTCAATCTGTGATTCTTGCTGATTAAATTTTCTTTAGATTAGACTACACGGAAACCAGGGACATTTAGACAGTGATTTAGAACTTAGTGTCCACCACTTTCCTTTCCTGTGGCAGGAGTGGTTTTGTGTGTGATGGGAACTCCCATGGGAGAGGTAAAAACCTTGTTTTGTTTGTTGTTTCAGATGTTGGGATGATGATGAAAATGGAGTGGTGTTATGGATCATCAAAGGCCCCATACTGCTGACTGTATTAGTAAGGGTTTTCATTCTCCCTCGAGTTTCTCCATATAGATACTTTCATCTAGTGTGGTTTTAAAATCAGTTCTTAGGATTGCAACTTAAGGCAAAAAAAATCTCCCTTATCCATGAATTTATACCACCTGAATTTAGGGAGGGAGCAATCTGTTTTCAGGTCTGTTTCTGGTATAATCTCTGTCATAAACAATGACAGGGGGGACTTTTTTAGACCATTTAAAATCTAAATTTAAAATCTAAAGTTCTGACCAGAAGTACAAGGCATTAATATCAGACATAAAATGATATTTAGATGTGCAGGTCTACAATAATTCAACATAGCTTTCATCATATTTTATGTACAGCTATATATTGGTGGGAAAGATAATTATTATTTCTAAAGCTATTGATCTGAGCTGAGAACACATAAGTTTTGGTTTATAGCAGTGCAATTCCTAGAAGTGAGGATTTTTAGTTATTTGTATCAGCTGAAGGCATGTCCTGGTTTGTAGTAAATTTTTACATTTTGTCTTGTCTTTACAGATTAACTTTATTATATTCATTAATGTGATCAGGATTCTCATCCATAAATTGAAATCCCAGGAGGGAGGAGGGAGCCATTCAAGCCACTTTGTGTAAGTATTTCTGGGTCCCTTAGGACCGACCTGTTCTAACTGCTGTAAGAAATTTTTTATGGGTAGAACAGAATGTTCTACTCCTCCTCTAATAGAAAGAGAAGAAATGACAATGTGAACTTTCTTTTTCGTCCCAAATGTCACATCTTGCTTCTCTTCAGGGGAAGAAGTGTGGGATGGATGTGTTGGGGTCAAAGAGCAAAGCGGAATATAAACTATGAAACTTCAAAAGCTTGAAAGTGTAAACCTTAAATGTCAGGTGATGAATCCAGCTCACTCCCAGCCCTTTCCACACAAATGGCCACAGAGAGAATGATGCAGATAATTTCCTTTAAATTCTTTGCAGTAACAGGAAACAATCTGTACCCAAACCTTTGGGTGTGCACTTCTCATAGTGGAGTGTGCACCAAAACAGTAGCAGGGGTTTGCATTTTAGGAAAGGATTTGGGTTTCATTCATTGTTTTGTTTATAAGGTAAAACCCAGAGAGTTCAATACCCTATTTTGGCCACGTTCCAGCACAAAGACACCTGCTGGATCCTTGAAGCTGCACCTCAAAACCTTGATCCTATTTCTATTGGGCAG
Source organism: Sterrhoptilus dennistouni (assembly GCA_013397095.1). Lineage (NCBI taxonomy): Eukaryota > Metazoa > Chordata > Aves > Passeriformes > Zosteropidae > Sterrhoptilus > Sterrhoptilus dennistouni. The sequence goes on along the minus strand of VWZU01003040.1, from coordinate 573,555 downwards.
GATGCCAAGAATCCTGCCTTATTTGGAACATAATTAAAAAAGTGCACAAAGACTTTCAGTGCATTTTTGGGTTGTTGTAGCAGGTGCAAAGGTCAGCCTTGCACCTGGTAGGGCTTTTTTTTTTTTTCATTCTGTATGGTTTGTTATTTTCATCTCAATTAAAACATTTTTTGTTTTTTGAATGCCTTCAATAATAATAATAATGATAATAATAATAATAATTCTGTCTTGCTAATATTTTAAGCCATTCTGGGGCTTAAAACCACCTCAAACCTCACCACAAGTGATGCACCTGTGAGGGGCTCAAAATATTCTGGCCCACCATAAATGCATCACAAACCTAGTCCTGGTTGTTTACAAACCCCTTCACAGTCACTGGAGATCCCATCAGTGTCCATAACTTCTCTGGATGCAATTGCCTCCATTTGGTGCTGTCCTATGAATTAAAAAATGTTCCAACATATAATTTCTCCCACTCATTCCCTGTTTCTAACAGTGCACCATTCTTTAATTCTTGCTTTTCCAGGCGCCTTGCAAAATCCACGTTACTTTTGATCCCCCTCTTTGGGGTGCACTACATTGTATTTGCATTTTTCCCTGAGAGCACTGGTCTGGAGGCTCGGCTTTATATCGAGCTGGGCTTGGGCTCCTTTCAGGTAAGATGGCCAAAATGTCCAGCAGGTTGAGGTGTTTGGTGTGTAACACCCTACTTCAGGCTGGTTATTAGAGCAGGATTTATTAATGCATCCAGATTCAACTCCCTCATCCCATCTCACTCCTTCACGAGCTCTTCTGTTGCTCGTTCTTTTATTATCTGAAATCTCTGAGTCAGACTTCATGCGAATAATCACCAAGAGTAAATACAACAGCTACTTTTATTGAATAACAATGGCAGAACACCGTGAAGACCAGCCTGTGGATAAAGGTAAACTGATTGAAAATGATTTCACATGTAATAACAATAAGAAGGGTGGTAAATAAGGGTACATAACCACCTGCTCTGCCCTTACCCTTTAGGAGTAGTGAACCATGTTAACATCTCTTCGTTTATTTTGCTGTTCCACTGCTCAGAACAGCAGTGTGGATTTGAGAGGGTCAGGGCCTTGTACTGAACAGCTGAGGTTTCCTCACTTCCCCTTTTCCCTGTACCCCACCATGATTTATCCACATTGATCCATGCTGTAAATGATTTGTCTTCCATGCTTCCCTTATCTGAGAGAGAATTTGTTTGCAGGATACAGTAAACAGCAATATAATCCTTGCTGTCTCTGTACAAGGGGAATAATAAACATAAAATGTCACCAGTCCATTGAGAAATCTAATTCTATAATGAAAACTCAATAAATACTGTCACATTGCCTGAACTCCAATAGAAAACTGGGAAATAAGTGTTCTTTCTTGTCTTGCACAAACTGTGGATGAAACCTGATGTCTGACATCGATTCTAGATTTTAAATCCATGTTTTTTCTCTCCTGACCCTCCCTGTCCTAGGGTTTTGTTGTTGCTCTCCTATATTGCTTCTCAAATGCAGAGGTGAGTAGCAAGTCCATGAGATTATCAAAACCTTTAAAACTCACCGTTTCCTCTCGTTTTTAAAATTTCTTTCCCTATTTTCAGAACAGATCTGTCTTTGATCTGCTCCTGAAACTATGACATCCCCATATCTTTTCTGTTCCTTGGGAGCTTTGTTGACTCTATTTGTATTCACACACTTCTGACAGAAGGACACAAAATAAACTTTGAAGCAATGACCCTTTAAAAATGCTTGATGACTTTCCTGTCAAGGGACTCTTCTCCTGATTTATGTTGGATAGCTATCATGATCAAGGCTCAGTGGAAAGCTTGTACAGGTCTTCACTTTCTCTGGGTTTATTTTCTCCTGGTGACTTTCTTAATTTCCTCCTTCATTTTCTTTTCCCCTTTCCCCTTTCCTTTTTCCTTTCTCCTTTCCTCTTTCTTTTTTCCTTTTTCCCTTTACTTTTTTTCCTTTCCCCTTTCCCTTTCCTCTTTCTCCTTTTCTATTTTCCCTTTTCCCTTTCCATTTTCCCTTTTCCCCTTTCTGCTCAGTCAATCAGGACTTTTGTCCAGACACTTTCTTTCCTGGTTTTATGCCATTGGTAGAATTTGGGTAAACTCCCTGCAGTAGAATGTAGAGAGCCTGTCATTTAAAAACCTCACTAAACTTGCTGGCACTTTCCCCCAAAGGGGTAGAACAAATCAAAACTGATGAGAAAATGTAAAATCACATCTCATCCTCAGAAAGGTGAGTAGGTTGGTTGAGAACGTCACACTTATGGTGCCTCCGTCTCTGCAGTGGTCTAAACTTGGACAATTCTCATTGAACATGGAATTATTGATGTTGGAAATGCCCTCCAAGACTGTCAAGTCCAAGCTGTGCCCAATGCCCACCTTGTCCCCAGCCCAGAGCACTGAGCACCACCTCCAGCCCTTCCTGGGACACCTCCAGGGATGGGCACTCCAAACCTCCCTGGGCACCCCCTGCCAAGGCCTGACCACCCTTTCCATGGGGAAATTCCTCCTGGTGTCCAAGCTGAGCCTCCCCTGGAACAACCTGAGGCCTTTCCCTCTCTCCTCCTGTCTTTGTTCCCTGGGAGAAGAGGCCAACCCCCACCTACAACTTCCTCCCAGAGAGTTGTGGAGATCAAGAAGGTCCCCCCTGAGCCTCCTTTTCTCCAGGCTGAGCCCCTTTCCCAGCTCTCTCAGCCTCTCCTCACAGGATTTACTCTCCAATCCCTTCACCAGCTCCATTGCCCTTCACTTCTTTGTCCCTTGGTAGCTTTGTTGACTTTATTTGTATTCACACACTTCTGACAGAAGGACACAAAATAAACTTTGAAGCAATGACCCTTTAAAAATGGTCCCCTTCACTGGGCACACTCCAGGACCTCCCAGAAATGGCTAAATGGAGGTGCGAGGTGCAAGTAACCCTACCCAAGGATGAGTAATTCCTAAAATATGTTCGTTACTTAGGAGAACCGTTTATAATGTCCATTCTGAGAGAGTCCCTTGACACTGTTGTACACCACAACCATACAGACTCCAACCTCAGAAGGCTGAAAATGACTCCTTTATTTTTGGGATGTGTCTCCCTTTTATACTATTCTACACAGACCAATTTCATTGGTGATAAAAAGACAAACCTCTTCACTCACATTGGTGAGACCAGAGGGACATCAAGAAGAAGTCCCTTCTAGGGAAAGAACGTAAACAAAGTTTACAATTACCAAAACACGTCTCTTGTTTACAGAAAATTCCCTGGGAAAGGAATTTCAGAAAACCAAAACGTCTCAGGCACGAACCAGGGCTACAGTCTCTTCAAGACTTTGCTGTGAATATAGAAAGTTCTCCTTCCAACCTGCCTTCTGCATCACAGACTCCTTGCCAGCAGCCTTTTAATTGCTTCAACAGCCTTTTAATAGCTTGCGTATTGCACCTCACAACACAGAAATGCAGTAGGTGCTGAAAACAGGTCAGGCAGAGCCTGATCTCTGCCCCAGGATGAAGCTGGGTTGGCTTTTGTCCATGTTTCTTAGGGATAACTGCTCCTGCAGCAGCTTGGCCACTCATTACCACTTGGCAGTGCATCTGTTGTGGTTCCCTGCAGTCCTAAAATCTAATTATTATTTTCTGTGTGTTTGTGTGTGTGTGTTTCTGCAGTTCTGAGTGTCTGTGACAATGTGAGAGACTGTGCTGCTGCCAGGCAAGGTGTTATGAGTATGGATGAAACTGAGGAGTGCTGGAGGGCCTTGAGTTTGCTGGGATAGAGCTGGAATACTGGATAATGGATAGTGGAGAAAACCTCTCTTTTATTTATTCCATTCTTGGAAGATCCGGAGACCCATCCATGAAGTTGTTAATTTCTCAGGGGCTGTCTGTGTGTCTGTGTGGTTAACAGGAAAAATTAAGGCAGAATAGGAGCCACCAAAAAGATAAATATTGCCAGTGACTTGCCCTGATGTCCAAAGGTACTTCTACATGTCACCCTCTGAATTTTTGAAATTAAATCTGTTTCTTTTCAAAAGGAACAAGAACAGAGTTGAAGTTCTAAAAATGTGTTAAAGCTAAATCCTAACTTACATGTCCTAAGTCCTCAGGGAGAGTTTTTGGCATATTTTACCTCCAGTTAAATTAAGTCCTAATTTCCTCTTCATTTGTAACTTCCTGCAGGTTCAAACTGAGCTGAAGAAACAACTGTGCAAGTGGCAGCACCAGGAATACCTGACCTTCACCCACAAACATGGGGCTTTGTCCAGAGAAACCAGCCCAGTCAACTACGTCACTCAGTTATCCCTGCTGGACAAAATCAGCCCCAAAAGGAGAACCTCTGTGCTCCAGGATGGGGTCACCACTGTCTGAGGGTGACACTGCAATGTCCCACCTGAGAGGTGGCCAGCTGGATCCTTTGTGGCTTCCCACAGTGTCAGGAGCCTCCTGTAAATTCCTTGTCCTGAACCAGGTGCTTTTCAGACCTGGTGCAGATCTGCATCACAACCCTGGTTCTCTCTCTCCTGAAGCATTAAACAAACTTGTTTTGTTGTGAAAAGCCAAATTTTAAGCTAGAGTGAATCAACAGGTTAGCAAACAACAACAAAAAAGCCTTACATTAACTCCTCCCAGCATGTCTTTGTGAGCATTTCTCAAAATTTCCAGTTTCCAAGACCACGATGCCTAACCGTCATTTGAAAAGGTTTATTTGCTGGCCAAGCTTTGCCACAATGATTTCTGATGTTTTACTACTTGTTTTGAGATGTCTTAGGACAATCTAATGGAAATCAAGCACAGGAACCTGACAAGCACTTACCTATAGAACAGTAATCTGCTTTAAAAGGAAACTCAAACCGTCTTCAGTGACACAGACGAGTGACACAAAACACCTGCTTGATTTTTTTTTCTTTTTCTAAGCCTGTTGAACAGAGATTAAATTAGTCCAAAGGATCCCAAAACCTTTCTTGTCCAAAGGAAAATATGGAGCAGTGGAATATCAGGTAGATGAAGTTGTGAAGGAATAAATCAGAGCAAACTCAACACCAGGTTCCAGCTGGGCTACCTTGTGCTCAGAATCACTCACAGACCAAATCTCAGTGCCCAGATGTTGTTTTTTCGTGTTTTTGGGTTTTCTGTTTGTTTGTGTTTGTTTTTGTTCTTTATGGGACAGACATTCAGAACCTTGAAGATCCATCAGTGAAACACCCAATTCTACCAGTGTTGCACAACTGGGAAAGAAAGTGTTTGAACAAAAGTCCTGAGTGCATGAGCAGACCTGAAAAAGGGAAAGGGGAAAAGGGAAAGGGAAAGGGGAAAAGGAAAGAAGAAAGAGAAAGGGAGAAAGAGGAAGGGGAAAGGGGAAAGGAGAAAAAGTAAGGGGAAAATGGGGAAAAAAAAAGGAGGAAAGGAGAAAGGAAAGGGAAAAGGGAAAAAGGAAAGGAAGGGGGAAATTAAGAAAGTCAACAGGAGAAAATATAACTAGAGAAAATGAAGAGCCCTACAAGCTTTCCACTGAGCCATGATCATGATGGCTATCCAACATAAATCAGGAGAAGAGTCCCTTGACAGGAAAGTCATCAAGCATTTTTAAAGGGTCATTGCTTCAAAGTTTATTTTGTGTCCTTCTGTCAGAAGTGTGTGAATACAAATAAAGTCAATAAAGCTCCCAAGGGACAGAAAAGATACAGGGATGTCGAGTTTCAGGGATCAGGATGCACACCCAGCTGTGAGGGCTGCTGAAGCAGAGTGAGCCAGAGCTGTGCCTGCACCATTCTTGGTGACTTTCCTCTTTCTTCAGGAGGGAGCTGGACTCCACCTCAACCTCTGCAAAACCCAAGAAAAGGCACAAGATGTACATGAGATGGGTCAAGACAGAAGCATTCCCAGGAGAGCTTGCATCAGGCCTGGAGAACACAGCCATTGACTCTCTCTCTGAGTTCCAGCATCAACTCAGCTTTAAAAAAAACAGTATTCCAGTCCCTCAGTTTGCTCTGCTTTTGGTTAATTATTTAGACCAACAGGCATTTGATTCCTGGAAATCTCCTTGCTGAGTTTAGCTGCTTCATCTCTAGTTCTATTAGAGCAGAGATAAGTTATTTATTAATTAGTCATTTAACTCATCTGTCACAATGTCATATGTTTGTTGTAAGGAGTAAATTTGTCTATTTTGACTTTCTTATCAGCTTTATTTGTAAAAATAATCTCAGTGTTTTGTTGTTGAGCATAGTAATGAGAATTTGTATACAAAATGTATGATGTACATCTATAAAATGCAAGTGGCAATTACAGCTGTTATGAGCTTGTACATTTAGTTTATGTCAGTTTGGATATTTCGTCCGAGTTTGTACATTTAATTTGTGTCAGTTTGGATATTTCACTTGAAGCTTTATAAAATAAAAGGTTAATAACCCTGGGGAGTGCTAAAATTTCTTGGATAAATATTTGATTTGGGCTGTGAAAAGAATCCTGATCCTTTTTTGGTGACACACCTGAGCCCATGTGGGTATGTTTATGAGTTAGGAATCCCTCAGGCAGGGATGTTTCGCTTCTCAAAAGTCCTGGGAAGGCAGAATTGTCCCAAGCCGTGTTCAGCTGTGGTGATGAAATCCCTACACCTCCAGCAGGTGCTTCCAAATAGGGAAAGAGTCTCAGTTTACCCTTAGACATTTTAGGGAGTTTAGCTGGAAGGTTCTCTGGGTTTCTCATTGCAGTAGGCTCAGAGCCAGCACAGAAGTGTGGATTGGACTCTGGGAATGTAACTCAAAGTCTGTTGTTCATCTCATTGGGTCAAGGGCCAAAAAGCCCACCTGAACTGTTGAGTACTAAAGAGAGAGAACAAAGAAACTCCAGGCTTTTCGAGGTGTTGTAGCAAGTGAGAGACTTGTCTCTGTGCTGTGCTCGGCTTTGCTTTTGGTTTTTTTGTATTATTTTCCTTCTTTATTAAAACCTTTTTGATTTTTCAAGGCACACTCAATCATGCCATCTCACTAATTAGTATCAGCCACGTTTGTGCCAGGCTGGACCCTCAGAAGTGTGGGTCAAACCCAAACTCAGCTGTGGTGTGTTCCGTGTGCAGCCACTGCCACCTCCTGGAGCTGGATGTGCGCAGCCCAAAAAGCTCCAGGCAGGGCTCCCAAACCTCTCATGGATGAGTTTTAAACCACTCCCAAAGGGCAGCTGAAAGAGATTGTTAAATCAAATCACCTGCTTTCTCCTCCTCTAACCCCCCCTCATACCTTCTGCAGGGTTTAATTCTCCAAGAATTCTTTTTAAATCCCTTTAAAAACGGTTGCGGTGCATTTTGAGTTTTATAAAGTTCTGTATGGTTTTTGTTTTTGAGTTTCTGTAATAGTTCATTCCTATCCATCCCCCTTTTCCTAATACCTGTCATTTAACCCTTAACAGCCCTCTCCCAGCCCATTGTATCTTATCCATTGATACACCCTGGTATTTGATTGCTCTGGCAAAGCCAGGTGGCACAGCCAAGGCTTCAGGTATCCCCACACCCCTTTTGCCCCAAAATGGCCATGTCAATGCCCCCTGTACCTAAGTCACTCCCCCTCATTTCCAAAGGTAACGCCCCTGTACTTAGGGGCAGGTAAGAGCCCCAGATCTTCACTCATGCTCTCGAACCCTGGGCTTTCAGCCTGAATAAACACCTTCCTAATTACCACCAAGTGTGAGTCCGCTCCTTCTTCCAGCAAAGATCACCTCTCATGTCTGAAATCTGGACCCAAAGTAATAACTCAGCTCGGAAGATCCCTAACAAACTACATGACACCCTGAAAAGATCAAAACCTACTTTTTCAGCTGTTTTTTCTGGTGTTGCAGCAAAGAGAGTTTGTCGATGTAACTGAAGTTTCTAACTGAGTGTAAGTTTCTAACTCTGATAATGTTTTTTTCAGAAAGTTTGATTTGGCTCCAAATGAAATCCTTCCAGCAGGCAGCTTTACCTGTTTTGCACATTGAGAACTTCCCTGAGGCTGCCTAATGCACCCAGAGCAAGAATTGTTTGAGTATCTGAGGAGGATTTGTTCAGTTGCAGAAAATACAACTGATTTCAAGGTAGCTGCTCCTTGGTGTATTAACACACCAACTAAATGAAGTTTTCCTTATTGAAATCAGGTTTGGGATTTGGAGTAAATGTGCTCTAGTGTGATATTTTGTCTTTGAAATAGTGGATATTTATATAGGGCTTGTAGAGTGGCTGAAATACTTTTGGAGGTGCCTTTTTATTCTCTGCCTAAAAAGTAAAAGTCAGGCTACATAAAACGTTTAGAAATTAGAGTTTTTCCAGATTCCCTGTTCTACATTTGTTTTTTGATTTGATTTCCATGATTAGGGAGCCACTGACTGACTGACTGGTGCAGCCATTCTGCACAGGGTGGGAAGGGGAGACACATCCTGTGCCCCATTATCCAGCCCTCAAATCAAAAAAAAAAAAAAGCTGAGGCTGCCTCAGATGACAGTGGAAATCAGTGGAAATCCATGTGAAGGGCATTTGGAGTGATCACAACAAAAATGAAAATATCTGCTCTGCCCTTCCCAATTCCCCACGTGCCCGTGGCTCCCTTTGCTCCCAGGTCCTCAGTCATGCTGTGGGATTGTGATCTCCAGCCCTGCTGCTCCCTGACACATCTCTGACCTCAATTTCACTAAATGTGTGTCCATTTTCTCATCAAAGCACACTGCACTTTTTGTTTTACCAAACTGACTTTGTTTTTTACCGAATTTTCTTTGTATTTTACCAAATACCTGTATTTTACCAAATACTCTGGCTGAACAGTGAGTTCCAGCATGCAGTCTGTGTGGGGCATTCATGGATTCATGGGGGACAGGAAAAGGCTTCTGGTAAGTGAAAAAAAGGATGAAGATGGGGAAAATATCAGAAATAGCTCCTCTTCTGTGGAATCCTCGGTTTCAGGAGTTTGAATGCACTTGGTGCTTTAAAAATTACCCTGATCATAAAACTCTTCAGGTTTGTTTTGACTGTAAAAGAAAGGAAGCCTTGAAGCACATCAGGTGTTACAGAGACCAATCTCCTTCCACCTTTTCCAACTGGAAAACATCTTTGAGGACAAGAGAATTTCTTCTCCTGTTTATACCCTGTAGGAATAATATTTAGTCCCCAGAGGACCTGTGGCGTGAGAAATGGGTTTATGGAGGATTCTCAAAGCCTGACTGAAAGCTCACAGAGTCTTGTATGTCTGTGTCCAAACTCTGGGATAAGGTGTGCTGACTTAGAGAGGACGTGGGATAGAGAGAGAGAGAAATTGAACTGGAAACAAGTTTCAAACAATGGCTTTGCAAACAGACCAGATATTTTGGGGAATTAGAACTGTGAAAGATGCATTGCAACGAGACCATGTGGGGTAAAATAATCGGTGATTGATGTTAGAAGTATTAGCAGCATTGTGTGGCAAAAGCTGATAGGCTGAAAAGCATTTATAAGGTGTTGTAACAAAGAAATAGCTGGGTTTCTGATAGAATGGCATTGAGTTTTACATCTCTTCTATCTCGCCCTTCTACAAGATTGATAATGGAAAAAACTCTTTAGAAACACCTCTCAGTTGCCTCGTCTCTGTAGAGTTGGGTTTTCCCTACAAATGGTGCCTCACAGGGGCTTTTAGAGAGTGTGTTACACTTGATTTGGTGATATTAATCCACATTCCTGCATGATACTGATGCAGGGAGATAAACTCCAGTGGTTTATGGAGAAGGAACACTGTGCATGGCAAAGATCTCACCCCTGGTTGGTCCAGGACTGACTCTGCCCAGCAGATTTCAGGGTCTCCTTCCCATGAAGAAGCCAGAGAACTCTTTCATCTCAAAGAGCTTCTGCCTCAGGAAAAGAATACACTACCCTGTAAGTTCACAGACAAAAAGTTCTCTTTGGTGCAATTTTATATCAGAACGAACTTTTACAAAATGATAATACATTTATTGTGTCATCTACAGCAGTATACATGTTAAAAACAATTTCTCAAAACACAAAAAAGGTTAGAAAGCAGCAGTTGATATCTGTGTTTCCACCTCATAACAAAGCTGAATAACCCCAGATCCCATGACCAATTAAACCAGTTTTGACCAAAAAAAGGTCAGTATTAGACCCAACAGGCCAGTAACTTTGTACCTTGACACAGTCAAAAGCCAAAATACAGTTTTCCATCCGATAACTTGGTTCTTCTCAGAGCTATAGCAGGTTGCATTGCCACTAAATTGACAAGTAGAAGGGAAAGAGAATGAACACACCAAATAATTGTTTTTTTACAGATTATACTGATACACAAAGGCCTCTTGAGACTTCTCTGCAAGCACAAAGTCCATTGAGAAAGGCATATGCAGAAGCCTAAGTAATTTCAGACACTGAAGAGTGTCATATCACACAGTGTCATATCACACAGTAATTCTTCACATGGATGAATTCCCCAAAAGAAAGCCAATGGGAAATTGCAACTTGAATCATAAGAAGGTGAAAGACCATGAGATTCAAAACATGGTTCAAGCTCTGCTGGTGTGTTTTCGTACACAAAGTACAATATGTATTTAGCTGAACTTAGCTCTTTAGTACAGATATACACGGAGCATCATTAACATCAGAGCATCCTCAGCTGCTACTGCATCCTCCAAATCTTCCTAACTTGCTCTTAAATGCAATTCCGAACTGGTTGCATGTGCCTGACTGCTGAAATCAGAGGGTAAAATCCCTTTTTTAAATATTTTTTTCACAGCATGTTCACTATATACTGTGGTTTGCTCCCAGACACTGAAGTGCTGGTTGTGTGGACACATTCTGACAGGGAGTACAAAACATCCTGAAAACTCTCCATGAGAGCTCCTGACTCTTTACCAGCCATCCACCTCCCCCAAATCTGATTGGTAATACCCAACAGGAGCCAGCCCAAAGCCTTTAGAGGCCATCATTGCTCAGCATGCATGAGACAGAACAAGAGTGACTGGGCAAAGCTGCCAGGGAAAATTCATTTCCATCTAGGCCTCCCCAGGGTCAGCATCTGTCTCCAGTCTGGCCAGGGATGTGTCCTGGTGGGGACAAACAGCCCACTTGCAAAGTGTGACTCATCTCACCCTGGAGCAGTCATCAAAAATATGTTTGATGCTTGTCCTCTGAAATTGCTCATTTCTCTCTTGTGACCAAAAAGGCAAAGTGGAGAAACCAGATTAAAGGAAGGAATCTTCATTTTTGGTGTCTAAGTGACGTGGGTGTGTCCTCAGCCTCCTCCTCAGGAACACAAGATATTTTCCAGAGGTTTGACTCTGACCCAGAACACCTGATGCCAGCAGTGCCAGATGTTGAAAGGGACACATCTAATATAGCCCTTAATATCGAACTCCTAAGGAAGGAAACTACTTAAGAACAGATATTTGGTTGTGATTTTGCATTATGTACTTTTCTGCAGCTGCAGAAAATGGGAGCCTGTGGGGAATAGATTTGTAGAGAATTCTCAAAGCCTGACAGAAGGCTCACATAGTGTGCACCTGTGTGCAGACCTTGAGATAAGAAATGCTGACTTAGAAATGCCATGGAATAGGACAGATATTGCTGAGAGAGAAATGGAACTAGAAGAAAGTTTCAAGGGATGGCCTTGCAAATAAGACTGGATACTTTGGAGAAATAGAACTGTGAAAGGTGCATTGTAGTAGGACCCACGAGGGGGCAATTTTAGATGATTGGCTTTAAGGCATTTACAGCATTGCGTGGCAAAAGCTAATGGGCCAAGAAACGCTTATAATGGATTGTAATTAGGAAATAATTAGGCTTCTGACTCTGATTGTGTGAATTATAACATCTGTATTGTCTCACCCTTCACATGAGACTGAAAATGGAACAAAAGTTTTTAAAATGTGTCTCAGTTGCCCCATCTCTGGGTCAGAAAAGGGATAATCCAACAGGAACTCAAGGAACACTGCCTTCACTGAGATTATAAAGCCTGAGTTTGCACTGAATTCCACCCTGTGAGTTTATCTGTTTCCTAGATATCCACAGACATGACTTAGGGACTAGAGCAGACACTAATCATGTCTGGATAATGAGCAGGATCCCATGGGGTGCCCACATTTCCTGTTCTGCCCAACCCTTCAGCCTTCCTATGCTGTGACAGCTCTGCTGAGGTCACAGTCTCTGCCCTGCAGGATCACAAAGCAGAGCAGGAGAAGCACAGTGTTAATAATAGAAACACAACTTGCTCTGGAAGCCTTGCCCACCTGAGAAAGGTCTCAGAATAAAAGAGAGAGTCTGGTACCAGTAAATCACATAATCTTACAGGGAAAATCTTAATTTATGGAATTTTATTGGTTTTTGATCTGTGGGACTCTTTGCATAAATACAGAAAGGACTAAAGCTCCTCAGTAGCCTTAAAGAACCCATTGCTATAAATAGAATGAATTTATTTTCTTTAATAATCACCCATGGACATTTCAGAAATCATCTCTGAGCTCTGAAGCCTCCACAGGCCACAGACTGACAACTTCTGACATGGGCAATTGTCTCTGAAACTCTACTGAAAGCCAAGTTCAAATATTGGCTAATTAGGCCAATTAAATTAACGAGGTTTGCATTTCTTTTTGTAACTACTGTTTGCTAAAGTCACTGTGAACAATTAAAATTTTTTTTTTAATTTTTTTTTTCTTTTACTCTGGAATTTTGATGTCCAATTTCTGTCAGGACTGGGCTGGGAAAATAGTGTAAAGTTGGATATTTGTATGGTTCACAGGCCAGATTTAGTAGAGATTTAGTAGTAGTGTCAGGCAAAAGCACTGAAACTCCCAAACTGACACTATCAGTGTATTTCAATCTATTTTAATGATGATTTCCTGCAGTATTTTGACTGAATGTGTGTCCCATCCATTTGACTGGAAAAGCTTCCCTTAAAAGATTATAACTGAAAATGGAAAAGCAAAATATTGGAGTTATTTTCCTTTTAGGTTTGGCTGAACAAAAATTGCTCAACCCCCAAATCTCATTTATACACTTTCAAAAACTGGAAACCTTTCTCTCAATTTTATTGTCCCTTTTTTTATTTCCTATTTCCCCAGGATGCTTGGCCTGCTGTTTCCAGGTAATTTTCCCGCTGTTCTTAATGGATCCAAGTCTGTCTGTATTTGATTCTTTGCATTGGTTTTACTGCCCAAATTTGGGTTAGAGCTGAGAGAAATGCACCTCAATAGCATGATTATTTTTAGTCTTATCTTGCAGCTGTATGATCAAAGACAAACTGTAGACTCCATGTGAAATAAAACTGATTATAGCTCAGGAAAAGAGAAGGAAACTGGAGGCAAGATCAGTATGACAAGGAATCCAAGTGAGCCAGGAGTTATTACAACTCCACGTTCAGCTAAAGGTTTTTAACTGCCAAAAATGTTTTACAGTAAATTTCCAGTGGGAAGAGAAGGTGCTGAATTTTAAAAGGAGATGTGATCAGCTTAGGAATGGGAGTAAAATAATATGAAAATAATGACAATTAAAGAGGTCACTTCATATTGAGTGAATATGTTTTGTTCTTGATCATTTTGGCTTTGTCTATTTTTAGTTACTGGTTTCTTTTGGCCACAGGACTTTTGAAAAAAACCCTGAATTTTTGAGCTGAGCAGATGTCCCTTCATATGCAAGCACTGAATCTATCCTGCTATTCAGAAGCAAAATTTCATCCACCTTTGATATGAAAATATTATGAAAAGCCACAATTTTATAATACATGGGCAAGGCAAATTACGGCAACTAATCCTTCTGTCACTGCTCAGGAGAATCAGAGTCTTGTGGTCAGGTTTTTAGCATGAGCCCAAGAAACTCTTCCTTGTGTCTCATCCTGGTGCTCAAAATGCAGGAAAAAAGGGGCCAGACTGGAGAAGATCAAAAGGAGGACCATGAAAATCATCAAAGGGATGGAAAATGGGGGCAGTGAAGAAAAACTGAAGGGAGAAGGGATTTTTCCCTGGAGACAAGAAGCCTCACCAAACGATACCAGTACTAAAGGAGTGGTCAGAAAGAGGATGAAGGTTCTCCTTTTCACAAGGATCCACATGGAGAATGCAAGGGTGAGAAGTTGCACCAGGAGAGGGATCAGCTTGATTTTAGAGAGAATTTTTTTTTAGAGTGAGAAGAGCCACTCATGGGAACAACCTCCCCAGAGGTGTGGTGTGGTCCCTATCAGAGGAGGTTTTCAAGAGGTGACTGGACAAGGTGTTGGATAAATTCATCTTGGCTCCCTTTCTCATGGAAAGTTGGACCAAATTTGTCATTCAGGGTCATCTCCAGTCTTGGTTGCTGATTCTGTGAACTTCATTCCCTTCTGGAGGGTATCTCACACTTGCCATTGGTGATGGGGAGAGTCCAGGGAGAGACTTCTTTGCAAAGGCAAACTCAAATTATCAGCACAAAGGTAATCCTTTGCAAAGGTAAACTCAAATTATCAGTTCTTGCCCATTTCTGGTTGTTATTTTGCCTTGTCACTGCAGGGCACTGTCCTTAACAAAGAACAGATGCTGAAGGGGAGGAACCAAACACCCAATAAAGTGTCTGGATTTAACTTCCAATCTTTCTTTTCCTCTGGACTCCCCTGCCTCCATCCCTTCTCCCACCACTCCATTTTAACACCTGGTTTTCAAATGCAAATATTTTAATGATGCAGAGGAACTTAGGTGTTTTTCCTCTATGATTCAAAACTTCCCAGAACTCAACATTTAAGGTTCTTTTCCTGGTCTCTGCGTTCCAGAAATGCTGGAAGTGAAAGGAAAAGGAGGTGACATGGCCATGGAGCAATGAAACAGCCTCATCCTTTACAATCTAAGTTGTAGTTTCCATTTTTGGGATGTGAACTGTCCTGCAGTACCAGCACTCCACACTGACAAATCAATAATCAAAACAGTGGTTAGATACAGTAAATAGTCACAAAACCTGCAGCACAGAAAGTTTTTTTTGTACATTTATAAAAGCAAAATAAAAAAATTAGACAGGAAATACATTATGGACATGGTAGAATAAATGGCTCAAGGAGCACTGCACACTTTTTTTTTGTTGTTGTTTGTTTTAATTGTGTACTGTTTTTAATAACACAGCCTTTCTAGCTCCAAAATATATTTCACAGTGAAAAAATCAAACAAAGCACTGTTACACTCAGTTGGTATTTACACACACACAGAGAAGCAAACTGCTTGTTGGATTCTTCCCTCCTGGAACAAATGGAAAAACAGCCACTGTGGGGTGGCCACGCCTGGCCAGCACCTGCAGCTTACATTCAACAGAGAGATTTGTGGAGAGCTCATTTGTGCCACGGCATCAGAGTCTGGATCCCAGAACTGTGTCCATCTCAAGTGTGACCTCTCCAGGGACGCTGGGAAAGTCCCAGTGACTCAGGAAAAGCCAAATCTGCCAGCGCATCGACACTTTTATTCAGAGAAATAAAATCATAATAGAAGGTTTTGTTTTTATTAATTTTTTAAAAATAATATATTTTATATTTAATATATTGAAGGTCCCATTTCTTCTGGTAAATTCAGTGCTGGTGGACAGATTCAATTTTTCTACTGAACAAGAAACACAACGTCTGCAACAGTAGAAATTTCCCCTTCACTGGTCTCCAAACTCCTGAGCACTGGCTCAAGGAATTAAGGAGCAAATCCCCAACTTTTTACAATTTTTCCATCCTTGGACTCTCTAGCTGGGACCACCAAAAATCAATGATAATAAGAATGTGCTGAGGCCAATTCCAGGTGAAGTGGGTTTATTCTACCAATAACAGGATTTTCTGGACTGATTTTAATTTAGCCCAGGACCTGGTCTCCAGTGTGCAGGGTCGGAGGGTGGTTCTGGTGATGTGGGCATTTGCCCACAAGGCACTGGACTGAGATCCACCAACTCAAACTGCAGAGCACTGTAGGATGGCCAGGAAAACAACAAAATCCAGATGTAAAATCTGAAAAATTTCAGCCAGAGGAAAAAAAAAAAAAAAAAAAAGATCCAAACACTTTCTTGCTTTGGACTGAAACAAGAAAACATCTCCATCTAGAGGCAGTTATTTGACATATTTTTCTCTCATTTTTATTAATGATTGAAAACTGGCTAATAGCCATTCATGCAAAAAAAAATAGCTTTTGATTTTTTTAAAATAATACATTTACGGTGTTGGCAATATAATCCTTGTGAAGGCCCATCTGACAGAAAATTGTCCAAGTATGCATTTACCTGATAAATCTGCCTTTCCCCAACTCCATCTGGACAGCAAAGTACCTGGTTCCTGGGGAAAATTTCTAAAATAGCTTTAAGAAGCATCTGAAGAGAGACAAAAGGCCAATCAGTTAAAAACACTTTGACTTTTGCAGAGATCTGGAAGAGGGAAACAAATTCTGCTCTCAGAACAGCAAATTGGTGCTGTAGACTTGGGGAAAAAAACGGTGTTTGGATCATTTGGATCAAATAAATCCCATTTATGAACCTGGAGTAAAATGGAAGTGGTTTCAACTCTTTTGCTGGTCCTCTGTGCTGCAGCAGATTTCACATGACAGGCCTGTCCCCAACTCTTAAGAGCATGATCTTCCACCAGTATGACCTCAAACAACATTTCTGTCTGTTTGGAATTAAATTTACATTCATTTAGATGGCTCCAGCCAAGAGTAGATTATTCCCATAAAGGATTATATAAGTGTTAAGTATTATTATAATTAACCTTTCTTTTGCAACTTTCTGAGACCTTTCTTTTTTTTTCTCCTTTTAAAAATAAGTAAACTAGGATTATATTTAAAAATCTTAGCTTAAAATGACATCAAAACTCTTTTTTCCTTTTTTTTTACTTAAACTAACAAAAACCAGTGAAAGTAAAAGCTCACACTCAGCTGACACTGAGTATTTCTGAGTATTTCACTTTTTTTTTTCCTGTTTTTTAGTTTATGGTCATGTCAACTAACACCGAAGAAGAAGCCTGAATTTTGAATTTCCTGGTTAACTTTTAGTTTCAGTTCAGAACTTCACATTTAAAATGCCGTTTTCATCTTTGTAATATATGCATACACATACACGCACATATATATATATTTGATATATATATATATATTTCTCAGTTCATAAATTCATAAATCCAAGGTGAAGGGAGCGCTAGGACGGCCCTCAAAGCCTTTTATTTTTGCGCTGTATAAAGACTCTCAAGAATTGACATCATCGGGTTGAAGTAGATTTTGTAGCAGTCGTGGCTTTAACTACAAGGCAAAGGTTGAAAGAACATTCGAGTTCCTCTCCAAGAAAAGCAGTGTAAGACCATTGGTGGTGAAACAAACAGGATATTCCAAGAGAGAAGAGAGAGAACTGCCAGGTGTGGGAAGTCATCCAAAGTCTTTATCCTTTCTTTCTGTGCCATCTCAAGGTTCAGTTTAGTTGTTTTTTTTTTCCTCACCAAATGAGACTTTTGACCTTCCAGGGTGATCCTGCCAGGTCCTTCTTCTCGTGCCTCTTTGCTCTGGCAGGGACGAGTCAGCACACAGAAGTCCAACCAGGTTGCAAAGGCACGGCACTCTGTGCGACAGCACTGCCCCAAGCCACCAACACCACATCTGGCCCCTGGAGCAGAGGGTTCAAGATCATCCAGAGGGAAAGGCCACCCTGGAACTGACTCCGGCTCTCAAGGTGGGAGGGAAGGGACAGTTATTCATGTTATTCAAAGAGTCCAAATGATCAATCTATCAATCGATGCCAAAAATAGAGCTATATCTCAACTGCACGGCCCTTTTAGAAAATTCACAGCTTAGCTAGAACAGAAAGCATTCCTGGGAGTGTCCCTGGGTAGGGAAAAGCACAGCAGATCCCCCTGCTCGAGCCTGAAGTTCCTGCACTGATGTGCAGTTTCACGTTGGCACAGCTGTTCCTTTAAATCCATTGGGAACATCTGACTTCTGACTGAATCCAGCCACGGACTTAAATTTTCCAGAGATCCTCCTGAATCAGCTGGATTGATAAACACAAGCTCCATCCTAAGACTCCAAAGAGAAACACTGCGGGAATTCACGTGCCGAAAGACAGGGACAGGCTAAGACATGTTGGACTAGGGAAAAAAAGAAATAAAAAAAATAGGCAAATCCAACCCAAAATGGAAACCAAGTGGAAAAATGACAACGGTCATGTCCATTCACAGACTAGGATCAGTTTGGCAACCAAGGATCACAACTGCACAGCAATCACTTGTTACTTTGGACGGACACGGATCACTTGCAGATGCTCTGAAATGGGAATAGTTGAGTGGGTGGGTTTGGCCTCTTGTTTGTCTTTTAAACATTCTCCATTGATGGGCTTGAGTACAGCTGGGTATTTACAGTGACTGTTAAAAACAGATATTTACACTATTCCTTTGCTTTTTCGNGGAAAGGAAAGGAAAGGAAAGGAAAGGAAAGGAAAGGAAAGGAAAGGAAAGGAAAGGAAAGGAAAGGAAAGGAAAGGAAAGGAAAGGAAAGGAAAGGAAAGGAAAGGAAAGGAAAGGAAAGGAAAGGAAAGGAAAGGAAAGGAAAGGAAAGGAAAGGAAAGGAAAGGAAAGGAAAGGAAAGGAAAGGAAAGGAAAGGAAAGGAAAGGAAAGGAAAGGAAAGGAAAGGAAAGGAAAGGAAAGGAAAGGAAAGGAAAGGAAAGGAAAGGAAAGGAAAGGAAAGGAAAGGAAAGGAAAGGAAAGGAAAGGAAAGGAAAGGAAAGGAAAGGAAACAGAAGAGAGACCTGCACCGCCACCAAAACTATTACTTCATTTTTTTTCTTTTCCAGGGGATGGTTTTTGGTTTGCTTGTTGGTTGCTTTGCTCTCCTCAGCTGCTCATGTCGCCAGGTTCTCCGCATTTATGCTGGACATCCGAATCTGAGAGCTGCTCTTGCTCAGAATGGAGAGTTGTGTCCCCCCGTTCACTCCGCTGCTCGCTAGAGAAGGATGGCGATGTTTGAAATCCACAGCAAAATACCGGTTGACTTTCCAGCTCCTCCATTTTCTCTTTATTTCTGATTGCACCTTTAGGGAGAAACTTCAAAAGGTCATTTTTTATGTACTTAGCTGCTCGAGGACATGCTGACAAATTATCAAGATTAGAAAAAACCCCACAATTCCACAGAACTGTTTTTTAAGGTTAATGTTAAACTCCTCATTTCAGCAAAATTTGAAGTTAGTTCTCCATGGCTGGAAGAGGTCTGGACATGTAGTGGGGAACTATAGCCCAGCCCAGGTTCTGTGTCTGACTTCAGATAATTTAGGATCAGCCCAGAGGTGCATGGAAGACCTGATCAGCACCACCTGGAGAAAAAAACCAGCCTGTGTTCATCAGTGGCCTCTACCAAAGTTACAATAAGGAGCCAAAGAAACCAGCAATCAAAATGTACTGGATAATATTGAAACACCTGTCCACAGAGGCAGCTTCTCTCACCTGCCGTTAATGTTTACAGAAAACTTTGCCTCCTCCTTTCAGATCCTCTCCAAGCAGACCAGCTCTGGGATTAATTACATCTGTGCCACCCTCCTTTTCTTGAGAGTTTTTTTGTTGGTTTTTTTTTTAATGGCTACATTAGTAAATCACCAAGAATAAAACAATCCAGGGTCAGAAGTTCAATTAGGCAATAAGTAAATAATTCCACAGCTTTTCTACTTCTCACTCATTCCCAGTTTCCTGGCAACACTGCTGGGGTGTGCACAAGTGTATAATTATATAAAGTAGTAAAGATTTAATATAAGAGAGATTGTAGTAGCTCAGACCAACATTTACTTGATTCCTCATTCCTGTTGTCATATTTCTGAATGAAAAGGGGTAAGAACAAGAAAATATGTAGAGATGTTTGACCAATATATTTTTCCAGTCTCCAGTGAGCTGCTGTGTCAAAGATGTTTGTCATGTCTGTAAGAGTCATTGCTAGATTTTCCTGGATTAATATTTTCAAAATGGATCAGTGTGAGTCAAAATGCTAAACAAGGGCTTCAACTGTATGGACAAAAACTGCAGGGAGGAAAAATCCAACTGGAAAATTTACATTATCCTTCTAGGACCTCTAAACTCTTGTTTTGATTAAAGCATAGATCTTTACAGATTAGATAGAGGATGGAGTTATATTATCTCTGTAAAAGGGGAGTAGTATTTGCATCTGGAAGAGTGAGATATTCCAAAAATTCTCTTGCTGTAGGAAATTTAGTAGAGGCACAAGACATTCTTTAATTACCACTTTCTGATATCTTGAGAGGGAAAACGGCTTTAATTAACCTGGTTGTGTTGGTTTGACTAAGAACCACCCACCAATCTCCTTCCAAGAGGCTTCAGGAGATCTTGACTATGCCCATGACCAAAGATAACCCGTAAGTTTGTTTGATGAGCTTGGAGATTGTTGTGGTTTATCTGAGAAGGAATCACTTGGATTAAGGAGCTTGGGACCTTTTTGTACCAGAGATCAGCAATGCCAGGCTATACCTGCACTCAGCCCCCTTGAAAAGAAGAAAGGAAGGTGATTTTAGAAAAAGACTCCAACTGTTGGGCTGCACAAGAGATATGTAGCAGTGGAGGAGAGAATGATGAACTGTAGATGGAACTCTAGATGTCCCATGTTCCTCTTAGGGCAACACTGAGCAGGGAACTCTTCTCCATCAATTCAGCAAACAGATACTCAAATATTAAGTCAGATAAACCAGCAGGGAAATGCAGATTGGAACAGGAGAACCAGAAAAAAACAGAAATATGGCCAGCAGCAGCAGGTGCCATGTGCTGAGAGGAATGTGAGGCTTGTAAGGAACCCAGGTGGTGTCTGGGGGATGGCTCTGGGCAGGTGACACTCTTGGGTTCTGTGTGATGAAGGTGTCAGGGCTCAGGGGAGAAGCTGGCTCCAGTTGGGTGGTGCCAGCAAAAGAGGCCCAGGACCCACAAAAACTCAGTCTCCAGTGAAGGGTTTGACTGTTTTCCTCAGCCTTTTCCTAGGAAAGATGGCAAGATTTAGAGTGGCAAGATTTAGAGTGGGTGGATTGTCTGTGTAGCCCTGGTTTGTGCCTGACATGTTTTGGTTTCTGAAATTCCTTTCCCAGGGAATTTTCTGTAAACAAGAGACATGTTTTAGTAATGGCAAGAATGTTTACATATTTCCCCTAGGAGGGGCTTCTTCTTGATGTCCCTCTAGTCTAACCAATGTAATTTAAAAAGTTTATCTTCTTGTCACCAATCAAATTGGTCTTTATAAAAAAATATTAAGAAAACAAATCCCCGAAAATAAAAAAATCACTTTTCAGCCTTCTGAAGTCCAAGTCTTTGTATCATTGTGTAATATACAATAACAACAGATCTGCAAGAGGGGAAGGAGACCACACTGAGAGGTCAACAATGGTTTTTATTTATCCTGGCACCTCATTGCTAATGGTGTCCTCCAGGTATTGATACTGGACCCCACACTGATCCACACAGAGCATGGAATGGTTTCCACACAGAGCATGGAATGGTTTGGGTTGGAGGAGACCTTAAAGGTCATCTCCTTCCAGCCCCTGCCACATCCAGGGACACCTCCCACTATCCCAGCTTGCTCCAAGCCCAGTCCAACCTCCAACCTGGCCTTGGACACTTTCAGGGCTGGGTCAGTCACACCTTCTCTGGGAGCCTGTGCCAGGGCCTCACCATCTTCATCACAATCTGTGATGGGACTGAAAGCACCATCACCAATTTGGCTGATGGCTCCAAACTGGGTGGTGACAGGGACATGTTATCTCTTGGAGTGAGCTGAACAGGCTGAGTTCAGGGAGAATGGACTGGCAAGAGCAGAAAGCTCAGCAAAGCTGAGCAAAAACCAGTGCAAACTTCTGCACCTGGGATGACATTTCAAAAGAGGCCTGTCCATGTCCTACCCCTGTCAAGAAGCCTTCATCTGGCCATCATCTCTGGTAAGGCCAATGTTCTGTTTTGACAAAGACATCACAAATCCTTTTTTAGTGTTTTTGTTTGTTTGGTTTTGGTTTTAGTTTTTTTTCTGAGAATTGTGAGATTCAGACTAAAGTATCAGGGATTATGGTAGATGAGGAGTTAGAATGGACAGCTGGAACAGCAGTTACTCCCACAAGAAAATGGGATGTGGATGACAGATGAGGGACATGAAATATTAGAAGTCTTACCTCCCCATTCAAGAAGCAGTAGAGAACAGCAACAACAAAACCCTAGAGAAATGGGAGAGAAAAAAAAAAGTAATTCAAATCCTGAAGGAATGACAGAAAATAGCTTGAGTTAAAAAAAAAAAAAAAAACAAACAACAAGCAAACCAACAAACCCAAAATCCTGGTATACAAAACATACACATAAATGAGCAGAGACACACTCTGGGAGCTGTGCATGCAAAGTAGCTACAAAGAATAGAAATTTGGTTCTCAGGAAAGCTGAATTCAGTGTGTAATCACCTGGAAGGATCCCAGTCCCAATTCAAACACCAGCCTCTCCCGCTTACTGACATTCTCAGGAGAAAAGGCAAACACCGTGTAGTGAATTCCAAACAAAGGGATCAGCAGCAGGGTGGAACGTGCCAGTCTCCTGTCACAACAGAGAGAGAGAACTTTAATGCAGCCTTGCAATTAGCAACCTGCACTTTTAATTAAAAGAAGAAAGCACAGAGAATACTTTGCTGACGGACTTTTGGGGATACGTACAGGGCGTAATTATACAAACAAATACGCAACGTTCCTGTTTGTTCCCAGAGACTGTTTGCACACACACTGCAGTTTGCTACCCCCTTCTTCACACTGCTACAGTAATGGCACATTAATTATGCTTAATGCTCTCTGCTGCTATTTTAATTTGCATTATTATAAGCAGGAATTTTCTCCTAACAATGCCAAAAAAATGAGGGGAATCTTGCTAAGGGATTCAGACTGCTACCATGGTACAGTTATAAACCTCTCACCCAATTGCTTAATCCCAGTGGAACATTTGAAATCACTTTTTTTTTGTTGTTGATTTGTGTGTGTGTGTGAATAGGTTTCTGCACAGCAAAATGAAATCCAAAACAACCACAGAAATAAAGCTAAAAAACCAACAGCCATACAAATAAAAGTTAACCTCTTCTGCAGGTTCTTGTACTCACAACTATTCCTGAAGGCTTGATTTTGGTCTCAATTTATACTAAGTGCAATTCCACTGTTTAACTACTTCACTGCTTCAGAATAAAGAGGTTTCAGAGGGAAATCAAGCTCGTAGATATAAACAAGAGGGCTGGAAATGAATGTTTTATATGTGTGCTCTTAACTGTGGAAATTCCCCCAGAGCCAAGACTTGTGCATGTTTTGGTGAGTGTCATAGATGATTTTTGCTGATTGAGCAGCAAAATAAAAGAGCAAAGAGAAAACAAATGTTGATCTGAAAATAAGGCAAGTGCTTTATTAAAAACAAAGTGACCTAAACAACCTCCAGGACATTTTCAGAGGGGAAGAATATCATTGATTATGTTCAGGTGTGTGAAGAAGGCAGATGGAGGACAAAGGAAAGTAAAAAGCCATGAAGATTTTTTAAAGAGCTGCATTTTTTGTTAAAACTCAGACGTCCTCTCTGCTTTTATCCATTTGGTACATTGCAGACGGATTTGAATTTGCTAATAGATGCTCAGTGACAACCCGAAATGATGTGTTTGTTTTAGCAGCACTGGAGATCTATTTAACACACTTTCAAGAATTAACACACTTTCAAGAATTTAACACTTTCAAGAATTCCCAGTAGTGGTCTGGGAATGGGACATGAGTACAGTGCTGGTGCCTCCCAGTCAGACTTTGGGCCTCAAAATGGGGATAAATTGAAGATAAATTCATCCCAGCTCTTGCCTGAAGACTGCACTAAACACACCTGAGCCATAAATCTGATGGACACCAAACCTCAGGTCTTGGTGGGAGACCCCACAAACCAGAGAACAATGTTCTTGTGGGTTACAAAATTAGACATTGGCCAAAATCTTTTGAAAAGAGAGGAACAACCTCAGAACAGGGTGATGAAGAGCATTCAGAGTGTGCAGCTTTGATGATCTCTAAAAAATGTAATCTACACAGGAGTGAGCCAGTGTAAAAGAGCTTTTGGAGCCCTTTCTAGTCCTTTTTCTCTATGGACATGAAATCAGGTTAATAAAGAGGAACAGAAGCATTGAGGAAGAGATTGTAGAATAATGTTATCTCTGTAAAAAAGGGATGTGAAGAATATAAGTGTCTTAAACTGGTCATGGAATTTTTAAAAAAAAATCAAATTAAAGGTAATCAACAGTACAAAAAAGTATCATCTTTCCATGTCTTCTAGCATTTATATGCAGACTTAATGACAACAACAACAAAAGGATAAATGCTGTTTTGATCTAAAAGTCAGAATAGAATTGTCTAATAATATGTTCTGTCTCACTGCACTCTTGGGAGATTAATTTAGGGGAAGATGCAGAGGAAATCTTTGCTTATTGTCAGTTTTCTGGCATTAATCATACCTGATTAATCACACAATTAGTTTGTAGGATCTGGAAATATAATGCCATCATCAATTTATTTGAGATGTTGTCTTCAATATTGTCATAAAAGTGAGGAAGAAAATGCATTAAATAACGTATTTGGAAGTTTATAGATTATTAAGATCAATAAAGAGGAAAAGAAGAGTTTCATTATAAGAAAAAACTTGCGAGACATCAATGCTTGTATGGATGATGATAAATTGCTTTTTTTCAAGAATATTGGGAAGAGAGAAGATTTAAAGCAGGTCCTATGAGATGTGGAAGTTTATGTGCAACAGGGAATGAAAATCCTAAAGGATACAGTGGAATTCTCAGGTGTGTAACAGCCAAAGATATTAATCCTCTTTTCTTCCCCTACTCTTTCAGACAGGAAAGAAACTTTGGCAGGGGAGGGGTGGAACTGGGGGTTGGATCTAGAAGTTCTGAAGACAATAATTGTTCAAGTGGCTGTTTGGAAGATAATGTTCTCCAAAAGGTCTAGCAAAAGCCTTGTTCACATTCTAAAGGGGAGAGGAAAGTCTTAAGGTTACTTTAAAAAAAAAAAGCCATTTGAATATCAATTTTTGTTGAGGCTGACATCCTGTTTTTCAGCTGTTACTTTCCTTAAAATCATTTCAAACATAAGATTTTTCTCCGTGTCTTGGCTATAAATGTGGACCTGCCATTAAGTGTTAGTAGAAACAAATAATGGTGCCCTCTGTTCTCCCCAATTCCTCTACTGAATAAGGAATCCCTTCAAATTTCTAATTGAAATTAGAACTTTATGATAAAAGAAACACTAAGTAGGAAGATTGTCTAATTTGACCAGTATTTGAAGGAATCGTGCTTTTGTTTTTCCATTGCACATCCCCATTTATTAAGGAGACTGCTAAAGTGTCAACCACACAACTCTTTTGAGAAAAAAAATCAAAAAAGAAGCAAAAATCTCCAAACCATAGAGTTTGAAGGAAGATCATATCCTTTAGTTTTGCCATTTAGTCCTGCCTGTCTAAAGTAAGAGAACTATCCAGTTTAAAAGCTGTCCTAAGTGAGATATTTTGATCAAATACGAACTTTTGCAATGAAGACATCAAGGTTTGTAGTCTTGAAAAGCAAAGTTCACCCCACCAAAGTTTGGACATACATAGAGTAGATATTGATAATGAGATTATTTTAAAAATGTCTCTAAAGTCAATGCAGAGAAAAAAAAATACACTTTTCAAACATAATTCTTGTGTGCTACTGATGTCTTTTTAACAAGAGGTGACTCCTCTTGTAAACCCTGCGGGTACTGAGTACATCTATTAATGTATGTATTGATTAACTTAATGCTGTGACATATCTGCAGTGATGGCATCTATTTTTAGTTGAATTAAATGCACACTTAAATTCCCTTTATTGTCTTTGAAGAGCAAGAATCACTGACACACAAGGACAAATCCTATGCCCCTAAAGAAATTCTTATCATGTCCTAAATCTACCCATTGACCTCAAAGGGAACCCTGGACTGAGTTTGTCACACAAATTTCTGCCCTTTAGATTTGTGAGGTTTAGATTAGAGGAACCCAATTTCTCTGGCCAAAGGTACATATTCATCATCCCTCTGATAAATCTGTGCAAAAAAGAAATCGTGATAATATTTCAAATTGAAGGATAAAGAGAAAACCATGAAGGCACAGTATGTCATTAGTAATGAATTGCTCAACACAGCTCGTGTTTAATAAACTGAAGGATCTCTTTTATCACATAATGCCGAACATACTAATGTGGCTTTCAGGAACCTCAGTAATTTCCCTGACAGATCATTTCCAGTCTTTCCCAAAAATTTAATTAGATCTGTTGCATCACTTCCAAAACATCTGAGGTAACACCTGAATGAGCCCAGATTTTTAATTTTCCCATGCATAAACCACATCTTTACACCTAAGACTTGAAAAACAGGGAAGCTTACCAAGACTTTTATACTTCAACAGACACAAAAACCATAGGTTTAAATGCCTCCTGTTTAGGATGAACTCTTCTTGCCCTTGACTAGGTAGAGGATTTCACCTTACAGAGTTATCAGTCTTCCATCTTTCAGAAAAAATTCAGAAAAATGTAAAATTTGGTTCTCTTCAAAGGCTCAACGTGATGTCTGTGCTGCATCAGGATGTCCATTAGGCAGTGAACTTTATACTTCAAACTATCTCCTCCTGAACCTAACTCCTAGTTTTACCTAGCTGTTCTTAGTCTTCAGCTGCTCTCTGTGTAGAAGATGGAGCTGCTTCTTTTTATCTTCTCTATTTCTAGCTATTTTTTCATGGTTCCAATCTGTTGACTGAATATTTTTCAGCATCTTCATTGTTATGTTTCTTAAATACCTCAAAAATATATGAAATCACACAGAAAATGCATCTTAATTTTTTTTTAAATGAAAAAATATAACCATATATGCAGTTAAGTTACAAACCAATCTTTTTTGCTCAATGGTGTTGAAGATAACTACTAAATATTCTTTAGCAAAATCCTGGAGTTTTGGGTCTGTGTGTCAGGATACCTCAGAGAGTGTTGATTCACACTTATAAAACTGCTGTGAAATTCAGGAGACACGTCATCAGAAAACATAAAATAGATATCTGAAATTGCACCCCATCCAAACAAAATAAGAGGATGAACTTGGAGCTCTTTTCCAACCTTAATGATTCCACGAATCTGTGAAAACCTGTGGGCTTCTTGTGCAAGGAGTCAGATGGACTATGGGATAGTGATTAATTCGCACAACTCTTGGCTGAATGGCTTTTATTCACTCTTCTAGATGCCTCACTCTGTATTTGGTGATATTTGACAATGTTGGACTGAACTTGATGATCTTGGAGGTCGTTTGCAACTAAGTGATTCTATGATTCTATAACTTTTGATGGACATAATTCATTTTGATATTAGGTCAGCTTTAGCCTTTCCTCACCTCTGGGTATTTATTAAGTTACCTTCACTCAGTTCAATGGACAAAAATGTTTTATACCCACTAAGTGTCTGATTGACTCAATCTCACACAGTTTTTCTAGGAAACTTTCAGGTGAAACATTTTCTCTCAGTATGAAGGTGCTCACCTCTTTGCTGTACAATAAAGAACAGCTATTAATTCTGTACAGACACTACCCAAAACCATAAATAGCATCAGCCATAATTCCAAAAAAGAAAAACAAAAAGAAAAAAAAGGAAGAAGAAAAAAAATTAAAACCACCTTAAAATCCTTTATCATGGCGCATCAGCAAAAAGCACAGTACAAGAACCAAAAAAAAAAAATAAAATAATTCTACATGCAACAAGAACTAAATGAATGCTTTGCTCTCTGGTTTACTTTCCCCTCTGCTCTCATCCGTTCATTTAATTGCAACATGCGTCATACACACACAGTAATGTCACAGGAGTGCGTACACTTACAGGGTAATGGTTGATAGTTCTGACATCTTGCAAGAGTGCTGGTTAGCCCTCTTAGGCTTACAGTAGCATTTCTGAACGCAGCTGCTAAATATGACAAGATTAGCATTTTTTTCAGCATATCGTGAAACAGGCCAAGGTAGGTCACTTTCAACACAATTTCATGAGACACATCACAAAGGATGGAAAGCGGACACGACAGAATGGAGTCACAGCACGAACCAGCTGCTCGACTGAAGCAGAAATTAAAAAGAATTAAACAAAATAAATTAAAGTGCACTGGCTGCTGCTGGCCGTTGTGATGTGCTGACTCACGGACAGACCAGAACTCAAACACCCTGGAGGCAGGCGGGCAGCGCTGACGCGTCCGAAATACCACGGGGGTCTGGTTTTGTACAGAGGGTCACAGAACAATATACCAAATGGAGGTTGACTGCATGCTCACGGAGAACAATCAGAGAGGAACATAAACTCGTAGGATGGGGGATCAATCTAAGGTGAATTGGATCAGGTGTTGCTAATTTTCACTGTAGTGTGGATGCCTTCCTTTTTACAGAGTTCTAGTAAGGACACAAAAGCACTTTTCCCATCTTCCTTGGTGATAAGGGAGGGAGCTCAGTGTGGGATCTGCATGTCTGGCTGGTAATTTTGGAAGTACCACTTATTTTTTGTCACACTCACTAAGACAGTGTGCTCATCAAAGCAGCAGGCTCACACACTGTGGAGCAGGACCTTAATCCCTGCGTGTTGGATTCCAGGAACAGCTGCTGCAGAGAACAAGATAGTTCCTTTCCAACCAGCCAGGACAGGACAATTTAAATAGATCACAAGAAGGGTAATCTGAAACATGGAAAGGCATTTGGAGGGATCCTATAAGAGATTTTGTATCTGGGCTGAAAAACGTGAAAATTGAAAATAGTGATTTCTTGTCGACTTTCAAAGGGAGAATTTTTGTTTTGGTGGGATTCACCTCAGGAGAGGTTGGATGTTCACAGTACAGGTGTCTAAGTAAAATGGACATCCTTTGGACCCTGAGAATCACCAGAATAAACAGTTGAAAGAGAAAAACATTTATTGGCCAGGTACATCTGATCTGTTTTAGATGTCCACTCTTGGACAGATAAACACCAAGCACCACTGAGTATCCTGACTAAATCTCCATTAATATAAAGGATAATACTTTGATTTTTAAAGCAATTGCCTTCAAGGCAAGCATTTAAATTTCAAACAAACCCAACTCCATTTCTGTTACACAGTCTAAGATCTGTGTTGACAACCCATGGAATTTATAATCTGAACCATAAACCAGGATGAATTGAAATTTCTCCCTACTTTTAACTCATTTAAGTCAACCTCCTGGAGTTGACCTGGAGTTTTGTTTTGCTTCCTTTTGGATAATTAAAGCCTGATAACTGTGTTGATACTTAATATTACAGTATAAGAGCAGGAAAGAACACAGTCTTGTGGCATCCAACAAATAGAAATAGTAACTGTGTTTCAACTCATAAAATGGATTTAATTTCTTGGATGTTGCTGAAGAAGTAAACATGAAAATGCTTGCTCCTTTTACATAATGTCTGTGCTAGAATTTTGAACCTTCTGATTTTCACAGAGCTGAGTTGGGTATTAATTGTCTGCTCAGAATGATCAAAAATGAGCAAGGAGGTTTTAGGGATAGTTCCATTTTATTGTGTCTGAGGCTTTCAGAAGTGACCATGGATTTTGAGCACCACTCGTTTTTTTGATCAGTTGATCTGAACCACATTTCTCAGACCAATTTTTGCCACAAGAGGGCTGCTCAGCCTGTGTTGAAAAGAAGCACTTACGAGGCATATTAAGGTACAGAACCTAAAAAGGAAACATCTAAAAATCAATAATCACTTTGAATAGTCTTAGCCATGGGTTATGGTAGAGGCTTGTGGTCTTCAATGATATATTTAATGTTGCCATGGCAATCTAGAAATAAATTCCCATCCATGTTTCCTTTACTGCTTATGCCCCATTTTATTTGACAGGGATTGATTTTTTAAGAGGTTTTCCTGGTGAATAGACCAAACGTGACAGCACTTGGTATTTACTAGAATTATTGAAAAAAAAAACAAGAGTTGATTTTGAAAATATTATCTATGGATTAACTTCTGCTCCCACCCAGTGAGGGGACATTGACACACAGGTTTGTGATGGTAAACAATGCTAAGGAAAACCTTAATATTTTAGTGCTGTTAGCAATTATTTTCTGCCATTTCTAATTTCAGTAGAGTCATCTCTCTGATCTTAGATGGTGTAAAGTGTCCCAGATCTTTAGAGTACAGAATTTATAGATGTTTTCTTTCCTTTCTCCCTCCCCTTTTATTTTGCAAACTTTATTTATAATCAAAATAGAGACGTTGGTGGAAGGAAAGGGAGAAAGAGAGAAGAGACAGAGGAGGCAGGAAGCAGAAAAAAATATATATGGAGGAGGAAAAGAATAGACAAATAGAAGAAAATGAACAGAAATGAGATCATGGCTATGAAAACACTGCACGAATCAGGGCAGGATCCTCAGACCTCTGTAGGCACACAGAGAACGGAACCGGCCACATCTAACTCTACGTGCCAAAGACAGATTCCAAACTGAACTATCACCTTGGACTCAGTCAGGGACAGAGCAGGGACCCCCAGGCTGAGCTGGCCTGTGTGACAGAGACACCTAAGGCACAGGGGGTGATGCTCTGTGTTACGGGGGTGCCCTGGTCTCCCCGAGTGACCATAGACGACGACCGGACTGCTCAGATCCAGCACGAGACTTTAGACAGCTAAAGGCAAACAAGCTGAGTCTCACCGCAAGTGTCCTGGGCAGGGACTGCAGCTGCATCTGGGAGGAAGAGGGAGGGTGCTAGGGTGGAAGGGGAAAGAAAAAGTTAAACACTCCTGGGGTGAGATGAGCAATGGATGATGTGGCTGCAGGGCCACCGCGCCAGACCGAACACCTGGATGTCTCAATGTGAATGGGAGAGAACACAAATCTGAGGCAAAAGGAATTGTATTTCCATTCTAGATGTCTCAGAGGTGCTTAAGAGGAGTGAAACAAGCGTGCTGATCCAGGGGAAGGATGTTATGCTGCATTATCCGAGCACATCCCTAATGAAAATGGTCAGGGCTCTGAATTTAGGTTGCTACCAGCACACAGGGAATGATGAGGTTTGTGCCTTGTCTCTGAATGGGCTGAAGGGGAATCCTTTGGGAAATGTAGTAAAGGCAGAGTTTGACTCATGCAAATTAAAACTGCACCTCTTGAAGGATCTTTGTGCACCCTGCTTGAGTAATTCTGTGTAACCTCACCAGGAGTGGGATTGGCAGCTGTGTAGTAGCAGGAGAAGGAATGCAGAGACAAATCAATGAAATAAAGCATTGAAAATACAGTAGAAAGTTAACTAAAGTGGAAGTAGAGAGATTGTATGGGAAAGAGAGGAGAAAACTGAAAAGTGGGTCCATATAATATATATTTATATCATACACTCCCTTCCCCTCAGCTGATACTTCTCTATCCTCTTTTCCTTGCTGCTCAGTAGCTGAGGATTCCCTGAAAGCTGAACTTATTTCCCTTCAAAACATCAACTACCTTTACAAACCCCATGGCCTTACAGATCAGATGGGAAAGTTTGGCAAACAGAACTTGTTCAGTGGGCAACAAACAGACCCTACAATTCCATCCCACTGCAGTGGCTGCAGCTCTGACCCACTGTGTGCAGGCAGAGTCCTTCACTCCTCTCATCCAGACACAGAGCAAGCACAGGTGCTTCTCACCAAAGCTGTATCTTTGTTGTATTTCTCTAATTTTTGAGGTTTACAAAATTTCTTCATGCCTTTTTCCTTGTCACCCCATGCCAGCTTGGCAGGCACTGGTGAGAAACAGGCCATAGGGTGAGATTTACCTGACCTGTTTTAAACTTGGTGTTTAAAGTGAAATAAGCTGTACTAACAGATTTTATTCTCTGGACTAGGTACGTCTCTACTACCTGTGGAAGGAGCCCAGTCCTATCCAGGTAGATCCCCTGCTGTCATGCTAAAAGTACAAAAAATATTGTGCTCTTCATGGAAAACAAACAAACAAAAAAGGAAACTATATCTCTAGCCTTTAATGAAAACAAATCTCTAATTCTTAGTCTTGTTACCTGGAGTTCTTTTCCTTGCTAATGCCACCACAATAAGAAGCTGAAGCTGAATAAGTGCTTGCAGACTAATGCTGTGGTTAAAAATAAATGTTTAACAAACATGAATTTGGACTGGAACTTTTTGCCCAGTAAATCTGACCCTTGAGTAGATCTGAGGTGGAACAGAATGGTCAATGAGAGGCAAAAATCTCATCTACAGTGCTCATTCTTGGCTTTTCCAGCTTCTACAGAGTGGACATAAAAAGAAGGAGAACACCATTGCTATACTTTGAGTTAAATAATGAGGACATTAGGCCTAATATTTGCCTGTGCTCTAGAGAATAAAGCTGGTAGCAGAGGGCAGAATTCTTCCAACAAAAACAGCCTTTAAATGAGCTGTAGCTTCAATGTCCTGTGTCCTGATCCTTCTCCTGTATTAATTCTGGAGCTCCTGCTTTACCAAGCTGGGTTATTCTCCCAGGTTTACCTCCTGCTTTAAGCTGGGTTATTCTCCCTGACTCCTGAGCACAGATCCAAGTCGTGCACTGTGGGATAATTCTGATGGAGGCACAGTAACATAGCTGAGGTGCAGCAGACAACAGAATGTTCAACAAGAAAAATGTACCAGGCCAAATGAGATTCTTATATAAATTAAGGTTTTGAATACTTTGCTTTTTCAAATGAAGAATGTGCATATCCAAATCCAGGCATAAATATCTGAGACTGGGATTTAGCTCATTGTCCTTGAAAGAAGCAAATGAGCAAAGCGCACAGAGTGTTTATTGTCCCAGTCTGACACAAGAAGTGGATTTTCCAGCATTACAGACAGGTTTTGATTCCTGTCAGCTGGCAGAGCTCAGCATCAGTATAACTACACTGGGTTTATATAATTTGTAGCTCTGAAGCTGCAGTTACACTGTTTTGACTACACCTGCCTTACATGTTACACAATATCCCTGCAGATTCATGGCACAACCCATCTCTACAACTCTCTTTAAGGAAAAAAGAGAGCACTTCCTTTGTTAAATCAGCCTGGGCTTGCAGACATTCAATCAGCTGAACAACTTCAGTGTTTCCATTGGAAATATAAAGAGGAATTACAGTTTGGAAATCCCTTAGTAATGATATAGGTGGGACTAAGACTGATATGAACCTTACACATGGCTTTGGATTGGTTCTATCTTGAGGTAGTTTGCATTTGTTTGATTACCCTTCATGGAGACTTAATTCTGTATTTGGTGGCCTTTGAGGATGTTCTTCTACTCTCCAAGGCAGGCAGAGTCTGTTCTTAGAAAACTGATTATCTGCTTTGCACAGTTCCTTTGACACACAGTGTTAGTCACAAGATCCTCACAAGAACTTCATCCTTCCAGATCAAGAAACCTTCTGCACTGGGACAGCACCATCTTCCTTGTCCCCTCCCTTCCTCAGGTTGTGCACTTGCTTGGAGCTCATCCTAAAAATACTCCAGATGTGAAACTAACCTCACTGGATGTGAAACAATGCCGGGTGCTGAAGTGAGACACAAGAAATCAATGGCAAGGAGAAACAGAGACACTGAGGGGAAAGTAAATTCCTGTTGTCCTCATATGATAGAGGCAAAAGTGTGAATGGTGGGAAAAACTAAGAGAAAGACCACGGTTGCTGTGGGCATCGAGTCTTGGTGTAAATTAAAAGCACGTTCAGGATCAAAGATGTCAGAATTATTCCCCATTTCCTGCAGTCTCCCACAGCTGCTGCATGACCAGTTGCTCCAGCTCCACCTTCTTCTCTGCATTAAGTAACTGATTCAAATAATCAGAGGTGCAAACTTACTTGGAGACAAGGAAAAATTCAGATCTGTCCCTTCCAGTGCACTCAAACCAGCAAACTTAGACATGAGCAATGCATGAGGAAAAGGACAAACAGCCAGAATGGTCTAATTTGGATAGTTCCAAGTCAGTGTTCAATTTGAAATTTCTGAAAATTTTTTCTGATTCTCCAAACCCATTGTCTCTCCCAGGATCTAAGCAAGCTGCTCTGATAAAAGACACAGCACCCAAATCTGTGGCTAATTCAAAAAGACCAGTGGCCTTGGGCACAGGATGTTCCCTGTCCTGCTGATCTCCATGACAACTGAAGAATATCAATACACATCAAAATTAGGTTATTCACTGACCAAGTGCAGTGATTTCAGATGAATATTTGAGATCTGTTCCTCATTCTCTTTCCAGAACCTGCCTTATTTTTGCTAATCAGGAAGCTCCAGTGTGTGGACAAAATTTACAAGATTACAGGAAATTTAGTGAAGTGCAGCCACTCTCCCTTTACAATGTGAAGTTTTGTGTCGTGCACATTGCTGAAGTATTTGTGGCTTTGTAAGCAGCAAGGCTGGAACAATTTTTATCTAAAGTGTTTCAGACAGCACATGAGTGGGCAAACACAAGCACTTATGTATAAATCCTTCTGTTCTGAGCTCTGATCCATACCAGTTATGGCAATCAAGCCATGATGGCTTTGGTACTGTCTTTGAAAGGTGTTTAGATCTGAAATTTTCAGATGCATGGCTCTAACATTTCAATGGGAACTGATAAAACCCTTTTTAGCCTTTTTTGGTGCCTAGCACTCTGTGAGAACAGGGCTGTTAGGGCTAATCCAACCCTAGGTAGAATTGTTGAGAGTGCAGCAAGCTTTAGTGTGTTTTCTTAAAATATATATTATATAAATCGTTTCTATAAAGAGAATTGTAGTGTTGAACAAAACCTGGCATTATTCTCTCCCTCACTAACCTGCACACCTCCTTGACCTTTGAAGAGAAGGAGCATCTTTTAGTGTCTTCTCTTCTAATGCAAAATTGGACTTTTTTTCATTTCATGGCTTGCTCTTGTGACAGTTGGGGGGGTAAAAAGTCTGTGCTTCACTCTTTTAGGATGCAACTTGTGGACAAAGGACTTGTCCACAAGATCGTGGAGCCAAGAAGAATTTTAAGTCATCATTAGAAAACTCTTGCATGTGAAACTCAGGCAGATTTCAAAATCTCATGAGTTCATCAACAACAAAAATCACCGTTGTATCCTTTTCTCTGTCTGTACTTCCATTTAAACCATAAAATTTCCAATAAAAATGCCTTACAGCCACAGAAATAGTGTTTAAAGACAAAGTCAGCCTATTTTTCAATACTACTGCAAAAGAAAGAAGGACAGGAGTCAACCTCCACCACACAGACACCACCTGTGCAGCCCAAGGCCTTGAACCTTAAAATTCCCCTTCTAAAGATTTCCAAATAATAGAAACAGAACCCTTTTTAATGTTGCATATATCACAGCTGATGCTGTAACAAGAAATAAGATTTGTGATCCACGATTTCAAAACCAGATCCCGCCAAAGCTCTGGTCGGGTGCTTGGATATCATTGGAAATGGAATGGAATTTCCTTTATAAATGTTGATTTGCTCTTCTGGAATATTCCTCTGGCAGGCGACCCATGGAATAACAAAACCCCTTTTAAGGCAGAAATAGTTTTAGGTCTAATCTCATTATTTATGTAAGAATGTAAAGGATGCACTGGGTGACAGGACAGTGTTTAGGTTAGGGAAGTAGGTTTGACAACCAAAAATTCACCTTCCTGTCCTTGCCACAGGCACCTGAAAGATTTAGGTGCATTTTACCCTCCATTGTTCAGTAGCAATAACAGCTCCCAGGAACATTATAAACACTCTAAATATTCTGTGCTGTTTGATTTTATAGCAATTGAAACCACAGATAGGCAATCAAAGCAGAATAGGGCTTTGATTATTTTATCTGAAAACAAATAAATCCCTGTTAATTACACTCCTGCTAATTATGGTCTGTAGCCTGCATGATCTTACATTCCTAATGAGTACACTCAGGTTTTTTCCAATCCCTACCTGAAAAGATTGGCACAAATGAACAACCCCATCTTTGCCACCCAAAAAATTCCAAAGTGAAAAAACAAAACAAAACCAAAAAAAATCCAACCAGCACCCAAAATAATAACTTGCCTTGGGCAATGCACATGTCAAGTATAATAGTGAATGAGCACGTTTTTTCCTAGAACTTTAAGTAAATCCATCAAGAGTTAGTGTAGATAAAAGCAGGAAATTTCTGCTCCCCTGGCATTCCTTAGAAATGAGCTCTAGGCCTTTGCTGGTCATGCACTGACATCAAATGACCATCCTCTCTGTTTGGCAGAGTATTTTCCTGTGGTAGAAAAGGATAAACCCAAGGACACGAGTTCCTTTTGTTGCTGGGTCGTTGGGAGTCCCAGCACCCAGCTGGCAGCACCTGGGGGTCAGAAATTGCAGTGCCCTCCTAGAGAACACCCTATCCAACCAACATCTGCCATTGGCTTGTCCAAAAATGAACCTTTTTGGCACCAAGAGCCTGTCAATAATTACCAACTCTGGCAGTCTGAGCACTTGCAGCAAGACAAAGCGGTAGCAGAATGAATCACTGCGTGTCCAGTGGCTTTGGAGGTGAATTTTTAGAGGAGTGTTGTTTACCAAAACATCTGGGTTACAACATTGCTTTGGCTGCCCTAACCCTCTAGGTCGCACCATAGGTAAAATCATACCTACCTATGATATATGCCATGATTCTCCTTTCTTTCCAGCAAGATGCTGATTGGAGGAATGACGTAGACCTGAATTAGCTAGATATATATGTGGGGTTTGTTTTCTTTTCATTGAGCTTTCAACATGTGATACCAAAATTTATGAAGAATCTGTCAAAGCAAAAGCAGAAACAAGCTTCCCCCCTCCCAGATTATACCAGTCATGGTAAACTGGAAATCGTAATAAAATAAAAAGATTTCTTTTTTTTTTTTTTTTTCAGTTATATGTGCTTGATCCTTGAAAATGAATGAAGAAACAAAGATTTGATGGAAATGTGTGGGTCTTTTTAATCTTGAGGGTTATTCCAGCATGCATCTACATCATGCACTCACTAAATATTGTGGTGTTTTATGGTAGTGATGATGATGATTTTTCTCTCTAGAGTGAATATTTCAGCAATGTAACAATGCTTGTGAAAATAACACTGTGGATTTAAGTTTTGTGTAGGCATTTCTGTAGAAATATGTTTGTTTTTTTTCCTGGGGGGAGGGGGGTGATGTACTCTTTCTACAACAAGTTGACCAAAACCAGGATGTCTGAAAACAGATTCTGACACACCAGGTTACACACTGTTGGCTGGATTTTTCATGGTAAAAACAGTGCAGTCCTACCAGATCAAGTTTATTGTCCATTTCCTAAAATTCCAGGGAAGAAATTGGTAGATGATAAAGCCATGTAAGTGATGTGGGCCTGATGTGCTGCTCTGGGTGCTGAACCAGCCATTGAAGGGCTGTGAACATGTGTTTGCAGTCCCCAGGACTGAGAGATCCCATTTAATTCATGGACTCCTGATGTGGTGCTCCTGGGCTCTCAGCACATGGGGTAACTACCCCTAAATAATCTCCTACTTCTTCAAAACATTTGCAGACTGCAGTTGGAGGTTGCTGAAAATCAGGGAGTTCTTTCTGTTTGAAATCATGTTTGTTACTTTATAACTGGATGGGAAATACAGGCACCAATTCAAGACATGGTCAAGATTTGTTCTGTGAGATTAAATAGGAGATGTCACAAGGGAGAATGGCTTAAAATGGAAATACAGCAGGTTTAGATTGGATATTAGAGAGAATTTATTTACTGTGAGGGTGGTGAGGCCCTGGCACAGGGTGCTCAGAGCAGCCATGGCTCCCCCATCCCTGGAAATGTTCAAGCCTGGTTGGACAGGGCTTGGAACACTCTGGGATGGTGGAAGGTGTCCCTGCCCATGGCAGGGGTGGCACTGGCTGATTTTAAGGCCCCTTCCAACCCAAACTATTTTCTGTCAAAATCACAGCACATTACTGCTGTTTATTTCACCAGCTGGGGTGAGAAACCTGCCTGAACTACGTTAATGGCTGTCTTAATTACTCTGAGAATGGGATCAATAGCTCTTTATGCTTCCCCACCACCTGGGGATCTCAGAACTTCCCCCTCAGATAAAAATCTATTCCATTTGCATTACTGATCTTGCTTCAGTTCGATGCTTAATTTGGCAGAATTATTCAGGACTGACACAAGATTAACTGAAACCAGACATGTTTCAAGAAAAAAAAAATCCTACATCTTTGGCACTCCTCACACTAAAAAGTAAATAATGGTTATGATGACTGTTGAGAGGAAGAATGAAAGTTTCTTAGAGAAATAACCCAAAATAATAATAAAATTAATATTATCATCAAAGGAGTGTCTTCTATTTCGTTTTTTAATTCCTACCTCAACTGCTTAGACATTTTTAAGAATCTAGCCCCCAATGTTTTCAGCCATAAAGAGTTTCTATCAAAAATATCAGCAAAAGGAAGATTGGGTGGTTGCTCTCCCAGACCCTGGTGGGTTTTTGGGATGTCTTGGCTGAGATGGGATCAGCAGCATGCAGGCAGCTCTGAGGGGAACTAAAGGCATGAGGAAAGGCTGGGGTGGCATGAGACTGGTGATGAATGACTGAACATACAGGTGGAGAAAATGGAAGTTTAGAACCTCCAAAGCACTTGGCACTCCAAGAAAATTGTCAGGAATTAGCAACACGTCTCCAAGTTTTTGCCAGCCCAAAGGCAAAGGCTGTTGCACAGAATGATCAGGTTGTTACAAGAGAGGAAGTCTAATTTGTTTTGTTTTGTTTTGTTTATGGGAGTAAAGCCCCGGTAATGAGCGACAAATGATAAAAATGATTGTTTGATTTATTTTCAAACAAATCTTATATTCCTCAGTGGCTACACTGCATTAATTAAACCTCAGTTCCCCTGCAGTGCTCTCTTCTGCCATGGTCCTACCATACCTTCTCCAGAGGGTAAGTCAACTTCTCCAGAGGGAGATTTAATAATGAATGCACAGTGGTAGCAATGTATGATTAATCTTTGAATTTAAGCCCATCCCCAGGGCCTTCAAAATCAAATGCAAGCTTAAGTGCTCTGCAGAACCATCACCACAGTGTCTATGAAGTAGAACCAGAGGTAGATTTTTTCTAACAAAAATAGTCATTAAAAGGACCTGAACCTAAACATGTACCAAACACACACACAAAAAAATCCTGCTCAAAGTCAATAGCCAAGTTTTTGGGTCTTCCATTTCCTTTTTCTTGATGATGGAAGTATCAGCTGTCTAAAGGGTTATTCCAAAAAATGGAAGACTGATATTAGGATAGATCTCAATTCCTGCTGCAGATCCACATGGTATTACCTTCAGAAACAGGCTGAAAATCCTTCCTCAACCTCACTGTTCCTCACCTACTAAAGGAAAAGTGCTTAAAGATGTTCTGGAATAAAGATCTGGATGTGGAGTTTTGTCTGATGGAATGATGCTGTAAATAGGTTGAAACAGCAAAATAGAACATGGAAAATGTTCAATATGAGCCACAGTCTAAATGTGAGATATTTCAATATGGTGACAGAAACAGATCGTGATCTACTGCCTTCTCTCCTTACAAGCTCCCTTTTTACAGGGTATCTGTGCACAAATATTGACTCTGTCTGGTGTATATCTGCACAGAATTATTAATTTCATTCCTTTTCATCGTCCCTGTGTGAACTTTCCCTGCTGTCAAATCTGTTTGGATAAACAACACTCCACTCCATAGCACATACATCAATGCGAGATCGATTTATACACGCCCGGTTATAAAAAGTTGCAAAAAAATACGTGAGAGGGGAAAAAAAAAAAAAAAAAAGAAGAAGAGTAATGGCAGCGAATGGAACAGAAAATAAGATGTTTTCTCTTGGTTTTGGTGGCTAAGTATACACATAGGAAAAACACCAGCAAAACCCAGTCACCATATTGACCCAAGATGACAAGAGGATGTTTGGTAATAATCCAGTTAAATCTTTGGGGTCCGTGGCATGCTTTGCTTCACTCATGAGAGGTGCAGCAGACACCAAACATGCAGTTCAAAACTCAGACTCAGCTCTGCACATCTCAGGTGTTAATTACAACCTACAATTACATCAGGAGTGACTTCCCAGCAGCACATCCATGGGAAGCCTTCATGCAAGCCCTAGGCAGACCATGCACAGGTTAACCCAGTCACTAACTCTTACCCTCAGTTTTATTGCTGAGGTTAATCCACCCACAGAATCAATTTAAAGGATTATTTTTTGGGGGGCTGTGAAAACACAGTTTGGAGCAAGATGGAAGGGGCAGTGCTTTTAGTAAGACGATGTCTGGCTACAGACATGAAAATTGATGTAGAAAATATTATTATTTAATGCAAATCTAAACTAGATAATGGGGAGAAAAAAAATAAAAAAAAGAAAAATAGGCAGCTGGAGGACATATTTTTCCCTGAAAATTGTCATTTAGATGGATGACATAATTATACTATGATTGTGGTTACTTTGGGTGAAACTAATCACTGGATAATTTCATCTGCTACAAAATAAACATCTCCTACTTTACCCTAACATCTTTTAGTTTTATTTAAGGTATTCATAGCTTGTCTATTTTCACCAGGAATTTAGTACTAAATTAAATAGTCCTACCTATGTCTTTGAGTGCAAGAAAACACCCAAGCTCACAAAAAAAATCCCAAACCTAAATAAATGTGTGTGGTGTTTAGGCCAACACCAGATGTGCTGCCCCATATCCTAGTTATTCCAGAGGATAATATAATTTTTATATCCAGAATGACGTCATGCACTCAAAATGATGATGAAAACCACCTCAACTGCCCTCTTATGAGGTGGAAACTAATAAAAAGGATTCCAACTTAAAAAAACTTATTAATCGCAAAGGTACCAACATCTAGAGGGAAATTTTAGGATTTGTGTGCATTTTAAAACAGTTTTAAGGGTGCGTGTGTGAAATGTTTGGCTTAAGTGGAATGTGTTTAAGTTTACAAGGAACGTGGACATAAGCATGTCTAAGGGATCTTCCTACACTATGATTCAGCCTGATGTTAATTAAACTTTTTTCACCAAATCTTATTGATTTCAGTGAACTCTGAACCATGTCCTGGAACTTATGAAGCACAGCAAACCATCCCATGAGTAAAACAACAATTTTTATACTTGGTCAAGATGATAATTTTTAGATAACTGACATGTAAAAACATTAGATTTGGTTTAGGTTTGGTTTTCATCTTGTATTTATGCTTATTGTATAGGCCTTTTAAAGAAAAGTAAAAGCTGGCATTAAAATGCACTTTCACAGCTGATGGATTGAAAAAATTCAAGTAAAAATCAACCAAAATAATTTAATAGACTTTGCAAATCTTTTCACCAAATCAACCTAATTCAGCTGAAGTTTCTTTTTTACTTT
Source organism: Sterrhoptilus dennistouni (assembly GCA_013397095.1). Classification (NCBI taxonomy): domain Eukaryota; kingdom Metazoa; phylum Chordata; class Aves; order Passeriformes; family Zosteropidae; genus Sterrhoptilus; species Sterrhoptilus dennistouni. Next base: position 532,234 of record VWZU01003040.1, on the reverse strand, counting down.
GTGGGTTTTTCCTATGTGTATATCAGTAACTTAAATTGATTGCTGCTTTGTTTGTACTTACAAGTAAATGCTGGATTCATTGCCCCCGATATCAGGCGACTGGAGTTTCTGCACAAGTATCACAATTATGCCAATAAAAAGCACAAAGTTTATCTGGGGAGAAAAAAAAGAAGGAAAAAATTATGACAATGACGTACTTTTACAAAATATTAGAATGAGACATTCCCAGTGACTTGCTAGTTACATCCCATTTTTCTTCTTCAAACCACAGTCTAAAAGTTTTATAGGGTCAAGATTAATGGGGAAAGTTAATGGGGGGGGTCTTATCCCCCTTGCTGCAGCTAAAATGAGGCAGAATTTCTGCAGCTTTGAGACAAGAGAAGAGAAACATAAATGGAAAAGTTTTGACAATTTTCATTATCAACCTGTGCAGAGTAAAAAGAAAGATGCCTGCACAAAAAAATCATAAAATGAAGACCTCGAGGGTAAAGGCATTTTTAGCCCCCATTCTCTGACCAATGGACTTCTCAGTTTAACAATTCCCATCGGTTTTAAAAACCTGGAGAATGATAAAATTAGCATTTTTTTCAATGCTTTGGCTTGAGATTTAGCAGGTTCTTAAAGCCAGAACAGTGAAAATTTAAGCTGGCCTGTTACAAAATCTTATACTCCTTTAGGGAGACCAGAAACTCGATATGAGCATCTTTTCCAGCAGTTTCTGTCTGATCTGAGGACTACAAAGGGGTGGAGAAGCCCGGCTGTCTCTTGCCGTTTGCTTGGTTCTTTAATGCCCTCAGTATAAATCAGGTTTTACTGATTCCCCAAGCAGAAGGTGATCCCTCACAGAACACTCCTGTAAAACAGGGAAATTCACACATGGACAAAAACTTTGGGTCATTGAACCCTCTCTGTTTTGGTGCTGAAATTGGCTGAATTACCTTTGATTTATCTGGAGATTGCTGGACTTTACAGAGCTGTCCAAAGACTTTCAAGGAGAATAAAAACCTCCTGTTTTATTGGTTACCTGTGACCTGGATGGCTGAATTCCCAAAAAAGTGACTGAAAACCTGCTTAATTCTGTTTGTGGAATGTGGAGGGCGACTTAGGGTGCACAGAAGGAGACATTTACATGAGACAAGCACAAGATTTTCAGGTGCCACTGACCATATTGTCCAGGGGCTCAATTTATTTCCCTAAAAAGCAGGAGCCCAGCAACATTTTAAAACCCCATGTTATTTGGAGCACCAGAATATCTCCTTCTCTTCAGATATTCCAAATCCATCTGTACACAAACCTGAATTATATGTTCTAGGGGACCCTGCTTAAACAGGGAGGTCGAACTAAATGACTTCCAGTGATCCTTTCCAATTTTAGCTATTCTGTGGAGCCCAAACAGGGCGCTTTAGAACCTCTCTGTCTTTCATGTGCAGGAATCTGACAAAATTTGAGCCAAATCCAAGAGTTCCATCAGAGAGCTCAGACACCTTGCTGACAATTCAACATCTTGCACTATAACCAAGTGCTATTTTAAATCTAAGATAAGTAACTTCAACATCATCAATCCCATTCAGCAGAAAAAGCCCAATTTCCTGGTCACTGACATTTAATATTGTTTTGGATGCCCTGGATTGTCCCGCTTGGCCTTCAGCTGCCACCCCAGTTGGCCCAGAATTTCCACACATCCTGTGACACGTCTGCCAGCCCCAGGCAAATGTTCCACGTGCTCTGGGGTCTTAATTGTGGCATTTTTGTCTGTGTTCAAGCAACTGAACAACTCCTTTCTTACAGGGTCTTTGCTTGCAGGCAGAGCTCCATCATTTAATTTGCATTAATCCTTATTTACAATGAAATTCCTTGGCATTGTGGGTGGCAAATTATGGAAATTTAAAGAATTTGCCCACCAGCCCAGCACGGGGATGTCAGCACAGTTTGTAAATTATTTGAAGGTGTTTAAATTGGTGATTTGTCCTCAGGAGAGCTGAGGAAGAGTCTTCTCCAGGGGCTACTCACCATGATTGACCCAACCACGGGACCCTTGATCACCCACCACAAGGCAGTGTTGTCGTTCATGTCCCAGCAGCTGCAGCCGTTAGGGAAAGAGCGGGATGGGGAAAGAGAAGGAAAGAAAACAAGACACAGCAGTGAAATTCATGAACTTACAACTGTTTTTAAGGGAGCAGAATGTGGGAGATTGGTTTGGCGGCTTAAATTATTTTATCAAAGTTGGAATTGACAGATCTTTGCTTTGTCTGATTGTGGCTTTCTTTTACAGCCTTTCCACAACCATTTGGAAGTAAAATAAGTGGGGTTTTGTGGAAGTTTCAATGGTATTTCCTATTAAACAGGTTAGATATTTTGGAAAAGCCCTTTAAGTGTGTTTCTGTCTCTATAATACAACTGTAAATCTGCCCCTAAAAAAAAGAAAAAAAGGAGATACGCCAATGGATGTGGGTTTTTTTAATCGTTATTCCAAAGTTTGATGTCTCGTTTATTTTTCCAGGGTTAGCAGATATGAATGTGGGTTTCTGTCCCTGACAGAAGGAATTTTACACATTTCCAGGACACCAGGATCCTGGTTGTATTCACATATTAGAATGATTTTCCAGTTATTGGGTTGTAAGTCTTATCCAGAATTCATCTTAAAATGATCAAATACTGGGCAACAGTTGGGGTCAGCTCCTCTGTTAAGATGTTGCTAATGAGTAATCATAAATAAATAAAATGACATTTCTACCCCAGAATTTAAAATCTGCCTCTGAAACCACCAAAGGATTCTGCAGAAGTTTATTTCACACAGGTGCACTTGGACATTCAAATATATGATTTATATTCATAGAGGGTTTTAATGTTAACGTACATTTTTAGAGCTTGAAAAACAATAATAATAAAAAGAATCTTATTTTCCAGGCCCTGCTACATTATTATAATGACTAGTATTCATTATTGAGAAATGTCTTCATGACTATTTTAAATCATCAAGCATTTGTCAGCTAAAAATTTTCTTCCATTTTCCTCCACTTTCTTCCCCTGATTTTCTGCCTAGAAAACATTAATTCAGGGAAATCTGTCTAAATTGTACCTGTAGTTCTGAGAAGGAGTTTTTCCTTCCCGCTGGGAAAAGAGCCAAAGTCCCAGCAGAGGCTGTCATGGCGCATTTGTCAAATGCCAAAGAACAATTGGGAAGAGCACACAGGAATAAAACACTGCTGGTCTCATGAGAGCTTAATGCAACTTGTGTGTCATTTAAATGGTTGTGTGGCAGCATCTGGGGGAAAAGTGAAAGTCTTTAAACAAAGCTGTATACATGTGTAAAAGTGAGGAGGCAGAGTTAAATCCCATCACCAAAGTGCCTGTGGGAGAAATCCCAAATGGCTGAGTGATGCCTGGTTTAGAAACTTCACTTAAACTTGTATTTTCAGTTGAACAATATTCGGTATTTTCAGTTGAACAATTTTTATTCACTTCAGATGAACAACAATTTACTGGATTCCCATAAAACCAGCAGTAAGGATGTGTGTGGTGCAGCTGGTGAGAATTGAGAAAATTTAGAGGTGGGGTGTCAAATTTATACAAAATTATGTATTCTTGCTTCTGTTTGCACAGAAATCACCCAATATCTAAGGGGCTGATGACTGAGATTTTCAAGTGCAAATCAACATTTTCTAGTTATCTCACTTTTGATGCCCAACTTAAAATATTTGAAAAGGGATAAATGCTTAGAGGGATCTCCTCACCCACAGTCTGGAAATCAGGCTTTTTGTCAGTGATCAACAATGGTATGGATCTAAAATCACCGATTATATTTTAAATTCTTTGCATGCATTTATATATTAGGAGTTGTCTAGTGAAAATTACCCATTATTTGCAGAGCTCAACCTCTTTATGATGGACAGTAAATCTGCCCTGAAAGTCTTTACTGAATTGATCAATGTTGGAAGAATCTGGGCAAATTCTCATATTAATTTAGCTGTAAAAATAGATATTGATGTATGGAAGTTTGTCCATGTAGGAATGAGGAATTACAGGGATAGGAATCCACCTCTAATTCCAGTTATCTGGATTGTAGAGACCAGTTAATTATCCCAGAATCTGGTTGGGGCAAAGAGAACCTTGGAGGTTGTTTCGGGCTTCCTTTTCCCACACTGAGGTGTTTTAAATGTTCACTCTGGGATAATCCATCATCCTCTACAAATTCCTATTCTTAGACCTCTCTGCTTTTTTCTTCTCCTCTTCTTAGACCTTTTCTTCTACTTAGACCCCTCTGTTTTTACAGGACTTGTCCCCAGCGAGCTCAATTCCCAAATTCCACCTTGCAGATGTCAACAATAAATCAGGTCAAGCTCACACAGAGGTTTTTTTTTTTTCAAGGACTTTCAAGGATGTCCAGTTCCTGTGACACCTACAGGATAAATGTGGGGGAAGGAGGCACCATCTCCTCCTCAGATAGAAAAGTGGGAATGCACGACAGAACATTTGAGATTTTCTGTACTGTGTAAACAAGCTTCCTAACTTCTGTCAAATGCTTCCTTGCAGGCAGGATGAAAAGAAATTATTCTTTTCCAGGATGGATGGAGGGAAGGGAGTCAGTGGGGTGGGGAAGAGATGTGACTTCCATTTGCAGAGGACAGAGTCTGATCTCTGGAATAACTCCACTGAAATCAGAGCTCTGGATCAACAACCAGCTGCATTTATCTCCTCGATCCTGTCACCTACAGGGATGGAAGTCAGGAGCTGAAGTTGAGGGAGCTCTGCCAGTTTCATAAGGAACAGGCAGGAGGGGACTCAGGTTCTGAGCCTGGGTTTCAGTCCATGCCTTTGCCACTGTGGTTTTCCAGTTCAGTGAGTTCCACAATGTTTTCAGGCTCGTGCTGGCTTGTCCCCCACTCCCAGAACAATGCTGGCTGATTTTTAAAAAGTAACCACTGAGACTCTCAGCTAGAACCTGTCCAAATGTCTTGCATACTAAATAGCTTCTCTAAATAAAAGGAATGGGTTTTGGGTGGGTTTTTTTAATTATTTTTTTAAAATTCTTTTTCCTTCTGCAAGACATTCTCCCTACCTGCAAAATGCAAGGGCTGTTTGGACTTATAAAATAAATTAGTGCTTTCAGGGCCAGTGCTGTAATCCTAATAATGACACAACAGGGGTTTCTGGCTTGTTTTGTATGGAAATAAATTATTTAATTTGTCTTAATGTCAAAATAGAACATTGGGTCACAGCACTGGCATCCCCAGTGGAGGCAAGGCTTTATTTGCTTTCCAGAGGGAGTCTGAAAGAACAAGGATGAAGAAAACCTGACAGAATACTGAGTTTTATGGAAATTTTGCATCCAGGTATCTCCAGTATTAGGCAAAATTAAAGCATAAGCCTCAATGACTTGGAAATGGGATTTGGGTATGAAGTGCCTTTCCCTCAATTCTGTGTTTTCAAAGAACCACTGACTGATTTTTGAAATTTTCTCTGTCTGTCGCATTTTAAAATTTTTTTTTCTAACATTTCACCAGGTTCAAACATAGCTGTCATGAAAAAGCTTTGCCAAGTTTGTCTTTTCAAGCTGTAAATACACATCCACTCCTGCCTGCCACACCTGCTGCTCTATTGGAGCAGCTACTGACTACCAAAATATGCAGCTCCAGCTCTGGGAGCAGCTTTTCCTTCTGCTCCTTTAGAACAGCATATCTGCAGCTTTTTTTTTTTTCTGTCTCTACCAAAAGAGACAATTTGGGAAGGACCTACCCTTTTGAATTCTTTATGAAATAATTCTTTTTTTCCCACACAGAAGACAGAATGAAGATTTCTGTCTCATCCCTATTCACCTCCCCTGCAAAATTAATGGAAAACCTGGCTCAGTGGGAAGCAAAACTCCTAATTGCCCTGGTAAATAAAAGCTCAGCAATGCCTTGTGCAGATTTCCCTCACTGTACTAGATTTTATCTCCAATAATTTCCACAGCTGATTTCATCACCTTTATCTTCCTCCACAATCAGTGGGAAAGGAGCAGAGAATGATGTGGGATTCCACTCACAGCTCTTGTAAGATGAGACAAACCATACCCTGGACTCCAGAAATTTAATGGAGCAGGGAATGGGATCAGCAACAGGTTTACAGGTTTGCTGCCTGAATCTTCCTTTAGGAATTCCCCAGTGCAGTGGTGGCACAGACACCAAACTGTAATTCCATGAACAGAAAAGTGCTTGAACCCTGGGCCTAAATTAAGTTTGTACACAAATGGATGCCAGAAATGAAAGGAGAAAACAGAACAGGAGGAAATGGCCTCACGTTGTGCCACAGGAGGTTCAGGCTGGACATCAGGAAGAATTTTTTCACTGAAAGGGTTTTTGAATTTTGGATGGGGCTGCCCAGGGAGGTTTGGAGTCCCAAGCCCTGGAGGTGGCACTCAGTGCTCTGGGCTGGGGACAAGATGGGGATCAGGCATGGCTTGGACTCGATGACCTTGGAGGTCTTTCCCAACCTAAAGGATTCTGTCACTCTGTGATTCTGTGCTCTGCAATCACCACATTCCTGTGGCGCCCTTCCCATGGTGCTGGATGCCCCTGGAATCATTTCCCACACAGCAACACCTACCCAGTGTCATCGAAGTGAAGCCTCAGCACTGCCCAGACAGTGACACAAATTGTTGGGGTACCTGCAGAGGACAAGACAGGGACACATTAACAGTGCAGACACACTTGATATTCAGAAAGGAGCATTTAGGCAACCTCTCCACTGAGGTTTGGTCCCCTAACAGCTCTTGTGCATGGGATAATCCAATTTATTGAGTTTATCAGAGCTCCAGAAATATCCCTCTCCATAAGGGGTGGGATTGCAGGGGCAAAACTGGTGGCAGAAAAGAATGATGCTGTGGCAGGTCATTATTTTATAATGATATATATTTATAAAAATATAAATAATAACAAGTAAATAACATATAATATATAATTATAAAATAACAATAAAGAACAATAAATAAATCATAATAATAATTATATAATATAAATAATACATTATATGTAATTTATGTTTTAATGATACTTATTTATAATAAAAATATTTATAATTTTATATCATCATATAAACAGATCAGCATTTTACTGCATCTTGCTGCATGAAGAATAAGACAAAGTCTGTACAGAAAACAATCAACCACATCCGTGTCTGGAGCTACTGGAATCATGCAAGAATTGCAGTGCCAGATGTTCAACTGGAATGGCATTGCTGGATTCTGTGTGTCCTTCTGTGGTTTTCTTTTAAATTATTTACATATGTTGTATTTTCTCTGTTGCTGTGTAAATAACCAGCTTTTCTTTAGTTATTCAACCAAAGCAAATCCATAGGAGAGAAGTTTCCTCTGCTCACAGAAATATTTTTTTCATTAAAAAAATACCAAAACAAAACAATAGACTCTAAAAAGAGAATATTGGAGTAAGGATTTAATTCCTATATCAGACATTTCTTCACTTTTAAAAAATGCATGTAAAATGCAAATTTAATTAAAACAGTAAGAACCCACTGAGAAACCTGGATTTATTTTCCTTCCTGAAAATCCTAGAAGAGTAATTTTTTTCAGCTGAAGTATTTTTATAAAATAATGCATTTATGCAAGACAACCCTGGGTAAGTTGGATCTCCACTGTATGAAAAACAAAATCTTTGATTAAGAAACTGCTGACATCTGTTCAGGCACCACTGGAAAAAAATAAAGTGTTAAAAAAAGCAAAAAAAACCAAGGACCTTGATAACCCCAGCAGAGCAAGACTGTGGTGAGTTGACAGGAACAATTATATTTAATACATTTTGCAAGGCTGTGTTGATGTCACATTAATTATTCAGTCATTTGAACCCACTTAGACGAGTCTCTGTCTAACCATATTCCCACCACCAGAAATAAAAATATTCCTGTTAGACCTGGGTGAATGATGGAGCCCTCCTCCTTCAAACAGCCATACAGAGAAGAACTGGAAAGGAAAATTATAAAAAGAAATAAAATGACAGGTTTGGAGGAGAAGAAATCATGCATGTTTAATTTCAGTTGAAGTCTGCTTTTCTCACAGGTGAATACCTAGAAAACACTGAGAAAAAACCCATTTTGCGCTTAAAACGAGTTAATTTTTAAATAGCAAACTTTATTTTTAATTTTATCAAATTAAGCTTGAAATATCAAATATTTGCCCAGAGAAGCTGTGGGTGCCCCATCCTTGGAAGTGTCCAAAGCTGGTCTGGATGAGGCTTGGAGCATCCTGGGATGGTGGGAAGTGTCCAGGGAAGGAAGGTGGTAATGAAATGAGTTTTAAGGTCTCTTCCAATCCAAACCACTCTACGATTGTATAAAAAACAGTTTCATGCCTTTAGGTCTTTAGTTTTAGGCCTCATGTTTTATTTAGTTTCCTCTATATAAATTCTGATGCTATGAATAGCTTTCCAAACCTGTGAAATGTGCAGGAAGGCAGAATCAAAACTAAAAGTGCCATAAAAATACATTTTAAAACCCCACGTTTCAGATCAGCTTGGAGTTTTGAGCCATCTGCTGTATGAATATACAAATACTCACAGCACTTCTCTTTACATCAAAAGATTTTTATCTCTCCATCCCCTCCTTTTCAGCTTCTGAGGAACGTCAGAAAACAGAGAAGCCCCAAAGGCTGAGAATTATTCTTGCTGACTTGTGCTACTCTGACTTAAGAGCAGGCACTCGCAGAGAACTCAGGAAGGCAGCAGCCTATCCAGAGAATTCACCAGCATATTGCAGATTTTGGAAGAACAAGCTGTCTGGGTGAGCAGAGCCATGTGTAGCTCTCATTAATCCCTGAAGATGAGGACACTCAGCACACTGGAAGAAACAGATCAACATCCAGATGCTGCAAAGTGCTGAGCTCTTGTCTCTCACTGCCTCAGTGCAGCTCCCTCCCCACCAGCCCCGAGCTGAGGTGTAGCCCTGGTTTTGGTGTTGGGAAAGATGGGAGAGGAAGAGCTTGGAGATATGATTGCCTGGCAAGAAATACCGTAGATGTAAAACCTGTGAGTGAAATAGAAATGAAGGGCAGCTTTGAGATGTGATCATGGCAGGCAGGAAGATGGTGATTAGCTGGAGAGAGGCTGAGAGATAGAAAAAAAAAAGGACCCAAGAATGTAGTCCCTCTCGACCCTGCCAAGGCATCAGGGAAAAAGTAGATAAGAAAAGTAGTCTTTAGAGTTTAGAATATAGGATGATATGGTGATATAGTAGTTCTCATAGGCTGCATGCAAAGTCTGTAGGTTTTGTATCTCGCGCCGGTTGGTCACTGTAAATTAGAATATTCAACACAAAAGGAGATATAATGTATTGTAACAAGGACCTCGTGCTCTCTTANTTCCCAGGGAATTTTCTGTAAACAGGAGATGTGTTTCTGTAACTGTACCTATGTTTTCATTCTTTTCCCTAGGAGGGACTTCTTCTTCATGTCCCTCTGGTCTGACCAATGTGAGTGAAGAGGTTTGTCTTTGTTTCACCAATCGAATTGGTCTGTGTAGAATAGTATAAAAGGGAAACACATCCCCAAAAAAAAGGGAGTAATTTTCAACCTTCTGAAGTCGGAGTCTGTGTCGTTGTAGTGTACAACAGCATCACTGAGGGGCTGCTTTTGCCCTCCAGGGATTGAATCCAGAGTCTGGAAGTGCCTCTCTTGGCTTTGCAAATTGCCTATTGTTCCCACCAGGTCAGGGGAACTGCAAGTCTAGCTGAAACATGCAGGAGATGAGAAAATAATTGTGTTAAAAAAAAAAACCCAAACAAAACCCAACAAAACCATCCAAATCTGGAGAGTTACTAATGGATATTATGGGTGCTGTTTTGAATCTGAAGTGATTTGAGAGTTGTGCCCACCAACACGAGCTGGACATGGATCTGCTGAAAGGAATCCAGAGGAGGCCACAGAGGTGCTCCAAGAGCTGGAGCCCCTTTACTGTGGAGAAAAGCTGGAAGAGCTGGGAATGTTCACCTGAAGAGGAGAAGGCTCCAGGGAGAGCTCAGAGCTCCTTTCCAGGACCTGAAGGGGCTCCAGGTGAGCTGGAGAGGGACTGCGGACAAGGGATGGAGGGACAGGACACAGGAAATGGCTTCTCACTGCCAGAGGGCAGGGCTGGATGGGAGATTGGCAAGGAATTCTTCCCTGTGAGGATGGAGAAGGGCTGGGATGGAATTCCCAGGGAAGCTGTGGCTGCCCATGGATCCCTGGAAGTGTCCAAGGCCAGGCTGAACAGGGCTTGGAGCAGCCTGGGATGGTGGGAGGTGTCCCTGCCCATGGCAGGGGGTGGAACAAATGATTTTTAATGTCCCTTCGAACCCAAACCATTCTGGGATTCTATGAAGTCTACAAATTGAACAGCCAGTTATTATTTGTGGCACTCAATTAAAAACTAAATATTTTGAGGTTTCATTACAGAATGAATCCATCTGGGTAGTTCATTCATTACAAGGACTAATAGCAAAAATATTGAAGTTAATAAATGCTGGTTTTCAGTATTCTCACATTCAGACAAACTTACAAATTTGAAAATTGTGCAAACTTAATTAAAGGAACTCAACCTCTGATTCATGTTCAGATTACAAAGATTTTACAATTTGCAATTTTGCATTGCTTCCTTTCTTAATTGTCAGATTTTCACGTACATAACTCCCAATTTCTCCTTGGAAAATCACTTTTAGCTCAGCTGCAATGTGATTATACAGCTGTGGATGGTACAAAAGGAACCTTAAACACCCTTTCCAACAGTTTTGTTTCAAAAGCCTTTTCCAGGAACCCTCCATTTCCAACAGCCTTTTTATGGCACAGATTATTTATGATCATTTGTTCACTCCTTTCTCTCTATACCTTCTCTACCTCTATACCTTCTAGAAACATTTTTTTTCACACTACTGTCAGGAGTCTTTGCCAGGAGATGAAAATTTTGGTTTGTGTACAGCTGCTTCAGGAGGGAAAAAACAAGATCATCTGTTGAGTTTTTGAAGGTTCAGGCTACATAAGGATTTTTTTTTTTTCCAAAGACAGTAGTTTAAGGCATGGGGTTTGTGTGTAGACTTTACACATTAATATACAGGATTAATTCTATTTCATAAGTGTCTAAAAGTATAAAAATCGAGTTTAACCTTCTCAGGGAACATTTTAAATGAATGTGTTCGCCTTCATTCACCATCTGACTTCTGCACAAAAACATCTGCAAAGGATTGCTCACATTAACATGTCACAGGAATCGATTTATATCCAGAAGGCCAGAATGAAAAATAATTACCATGGTTATCATCATTTAACTGGCTTTTCTGAAATAAATCTTCTTCCTTCCCAGTGCAAGTTTTTATTTCCCATCCAGGTAGGATAAGGAGATGTGAATACCCTTTGGACACATTTTCAATTTAGTTATTATCTGGAAGAAAGGCACAAATGTAGCCTTAGAAAATGGACTGGACTTAACCTTGCAGATTTGATTAAGCTGACGAAGTCGATGTTGAGATCGTATCTCGTAGGAGGCAATTTTCTGTTGCAGATTACACCTTGGTGAGGGATGTGGCGTCCTCCAACTCTATCCACACAAAAAAATCACAGCACAATTTGGGCTGCAGCGTTACTTTGATACGGTCTTACACTTGGCCAGAGTGTAATGAGCCCAGTGAAGATGTACCAGTCTGAGGGTTGACCTGCAACCTCCTAGAGTTAATAATATTGCCAGACTCCTTGGGTGTGTTTTGTAAAGCAAAGGTTTTAATAAGAGAAAAGAATAAACAATAAAGAAACAAAAGAACAAAAGCCGTGTGCAGGTGCCAGAGAAGCATCTGACACCTGACTAAGACACTCCAAAAAGCACCGAGCACCTCTTTGCTCCGTCTTAAATACTCAATGTTTTAGGACGGACAATTTAGCTTGTCAATAGAATCCAGATACATTCCTGAGGTACAGCTAAAGAGACCTGTCAGTGTTTTTCATCCTGGCATTGAGCCAATTAATGTCAGGAAAACAAAGATGTTTCTGGCGTTCCTCCCTTACAAGTCCCTGGGGTGAAACTGGAACCCTTTTCCTTCTATAGAATCATCTGCCTGGTGCAGTGCAACCGAACTTCTCTGAGAAGACTAAAATCATAGTTTGGAACCTGATGTGGAAATGCCACTCACGGTTTGTGGAGTCACCCTGCACACCCAGACACGACTGAGACAAGAAGTGCCACCTACCCCAGCCGATGATGGTGTACCAGTAGAAATATCTCCTCTCCGGGAAGAAGGTTTCCACCAGCAGAGTGAAGAGGTACAACCCCTCGATGAACAGCCAGAAGTAGTTGGACATGACACAGTAGTGGAAAAACACCATCACTGCTTTGCATTCCACCTGCAGAGGATCGAGAAGAGCAAAGTTATTTCTGTCTCACTTCAGCCTAACAGAAGAATTCCTTTGAACCTCTCCAAATCTCTCCTGGAAAGAGCTGGGGCTGCTGTTACACACTTTCAATGGTGAAGTGTAGGAGTGCACTGATGCTGTTTTCCACCACAATGACACAAAGACTCTGACTTCAGAAGGCTGAAAATTACTCCTTTATTCTTGGGATGTGTCTCCCCTTTTATACTATTCTACACAGACCAATTTGATGGGTGACAAGAAGACAAACCTCTTCAATCACATTGGTCAGACCAGAGCGACATCAAGAAGTCCCTCCTAGGGAAAAATTTGTAAACAAATTTGCCGTTACCAAAACATGTCTCTTGTTTACAGAAAATTCCCTGGGAAAGGAATTTCAGAAAACCAAAACATCTCAGACATGAACCAGGGTACAGTGCACCCCACACCCCAGCAGGTGTTTCCATGTAGGGAAAGGTTTAAGACTCACCCCTTGCTGTTTTTATAAGGTAAAAAACCTAAGAAACTTCGATGCTCTTTTCCCAGTAATTGGCCAGGTGCCAAGCAGAGATAACAGTTGATTGCCTGGACCTGCACCTCAAAACCTGTTGCCAATTTCACTGAGCAAGGTGCCAAAAAGCCCACCTAAACCATTAAGTACTTAAAAGACTTCATAGAACTGCTCAGTGATTTTTTTGGACTGTCTTAGCCCATGCGGGAGTTCTCGCTACACTGTGTTTGACTTATATTTCTTTGGTTTGATACTGTTTGTTATTTTTGTCATTAATAAAACCTTTTCTTTTACAAAGCACGTCCAGAGAAGTTGTCTGGCTGTTATTAAGCCAGTCTGGGAGGCTTCAGGTCACCCCCTGAGACTTGATACATGTTCACTGGGCTCATTACACTCTCTATCAGTGGAGGTTTTAAAGAATGTGAAGAATGTCAAGTATCACTCAGACAGCAAAGCCTGGGTGGGGAAGAAGCCAATTTTACCAGTGGGAAGTGGTCAAGGAACATTTCAGAGCAGCTTGAGCACATCCTGTATTGCTGAGGGCTGACAGCCACAGTGAACTGGACTTAAGCCCCCTTCCAGGATTAAATGCAGGGATGAAAAAAAATCCAGCTGTGTACCGAGAAACCCAGAGAGGGATGTGAAATGGCAGGATGACTGTGGAAAGCCCTGAGAGTGGGATCTGAAAGGATGAACCCTCCTGTGTGCAGCTGGGAGTTGCACTTCCTTGCCATCCATCATCAGTGCTGTCACTCAAGGACAGAAAATGGAAGTAAGTGTGAGGAAAAAGGAGGCTGAGTGATCAGCTGTAAAAAAAAAAAAAAAGATGGAAGCTTTCATTCATGGACAGGAAGGGGAAGGTGCAAACTAAGGAAAATGAAAACTAGAAATAAAGTTAAAATAGAAAAAAAATTAAAGAAAGGAATGGAGGTTGTTTAGGTTTGAGAAAAGGGGGCTTAGGGAGGACATTATTGCTCTCTACAACTCCCTGACAGGAGATGGTAACAAGGTCAGTCTCTCCTCCCAGGTAATAAATGCTAGGACAAGATGAAATTGTCTTCAATTGCATCAGGGGAGGTTTAGTTTGGGTATTAAGGAAAATTTCTTTCCTGAGAGGGTTGTCAGTCACTGGAACAGTGTCCAGGTCAGTGGTGGAGGCACCATGCATGGAGGTGTTTAACAGATGTGTAAATGTGGCACTTGGGGATGTGGTTTAGTGCTGAACTTTGATGGTGCTTGGGAATGGTTGGACTCAGTTTCAGGGTTTTTTTTAAACCTAAATGATTCTGTGACAAATGCCTAAGGTGGCAACCAAGCTCTTTTTACCCTGTGAGAGTAGGACACACTGGTCTTTCCAGTGCTGCACCCCAGTGAGATGCCATTACTCCTACAAAAGTAGGATTTTCCAACAAATCTGAGCAGAACCTGTGTATAAAATGGAAGTTCCTGCTGGAGGCAGTGATTTAGTTCCCACTTTGACTTCATCCTCTGGGCCAAACCTACCATCAAGCTGTTTAAACCATCAGATCTCTCCAGTTTCATCATGGAAGCTCTACCCAGGCTGAAGATCTGGTCATAAAATGGCTGATTTTAACATGTTTTATGCTTTAAGTGTTTCCAAACAAAGAGGCAGGTGCCACCATTGGGAGAGTGGCAGGAACAAATTGCAGACCTAACATGGCTTCAGCTGCCTCGTGGAGAAGAACTAAGAGCAAAAACTAGTTTCAATGACAAAGAAAAGGCTGACTAAGAAACTACACAGCTGCACTTGCCTTGTGGAAGTGACTCACAAGGAATTTAGCTCATAACTGGATGGATAAAGGAGAGCTCAGTTTGTAATTCTATCATAATTACACCCAGTGAGCTGATTTATATCAAATACTAGTCGTAAATGTGAAAGGAATTGGGATTTACACATAATAAATGCTAAATGCATCAGTGAAAGAGTGCTCTGCATGGAACTACATATTCAAGAGACAAAGGTGTGGAAAATGCTGATGATTTTCTGAGAATGTGGCCATCAGGTGTATCCTCTGTGTCTGAATGGTCACCCTGTTTACATGTGACTCGGCCTGGCATCCAGAGCAAAGGAGGCTCTGGAGGAAAACCAGACCCTTCAGATGAAGGAAATTGTTCATGTCTGCTCTCATCCCTCCTATCACTGAGCAGATCTGGGGAAGGCAGGAACAATCAGGGCAGAGTCAGAAAATAAAAGCTGCGGGTTTGTTCTGAAGGACTCTGGTGACATCATGAGATGAAACATCCAGTCTGACTGTGAACTGGGAGGGAAGTTAAACAGCAAATACCTTTTCCCCTAACAACTTCTCAGCTCATGATACTCCACAGACTGCTGCCTGCCCCTCTGCTTTTTGTTATCTCGTGCTGAAGAAAAGTGAAGGAGAAGGATTTGGTGTCAGTCTGACTCACCGTGGAGATAAAACAGTGGTTTCCATCCTGCTCGGCATAAAGAACCCCGTCCTTAATGAACACAGATATTGCACGGAGGATGAATGAAACAAAAAGGTTCATGTGGATGAAATTCCGAGTGCAGTGAAGCTTCCTGGAGAGGAAAGAGGAAGGGAGGGGAGGAAAAAAAGAAAAAATAAAGAAGAAAATAATTTTACTTTGTAGAAATGGCACAGTGGGCCTGAACTCACCTGAGCAGAGCACCTTGGTGCTAAAAATAGCAACATCTAAGCCAAGACTGGGTTAGTACTGACCCTAAACCTGAGAAAGAGGAGGGTTTGGGGTTTTTCTTGTAAAAGGATGCAGAGAAGCATAAAACAGACAACAGAACGAGCCCAGTGCAGCTCGTGAAGTTTCATAAACCAGACCCACAGCTTCTCCTGCTGCATTTACACTCTGCTGAAATGTGATTTCTGGAGTGTGTCCAAGCTGGGGTAGCAACTCAGCTAAATTCTTACTCTACTTAAAAGTGAGATAAAACCTTTCACTCTGTTTAGGGCAGCTGGGCTCCAGCTCCCTTCCTCCAGGGCCTGAGCAGCTCAGGGCTGGTGTCCCCACTCACCTGAAGCGACAGAGGATGACCATGGCAGTGGTGAGGGACACCAGGGACGTGCTGTATCCCACCGTGTACAGAGCCTTCACCGAGAGATAGTAGTAATCCTTGGGAGGCAAAAACCACAGGGTTAAACCCTCACCAACAGCCACACACCTGCCAGAGTGCAGGGGGAACCAGAGGCAGGGTCTGTGTCTCAGACAGCCTGGTTTGTCCTCCTTTCCCCTGAGGTCTCACTGTACATCAAGCTCTGCTCTATGGCTGGGCCTGTACACCATGAGGTTATTTATCAGTGAGCTAGGAAAGCCTATCTGTATATTTTTTAAATAAGTATCTACAAAACACCCCAAAAAATCAGTTGGCTAAGAGATTATTTATCAACAGGGGTAGAATTGAGGGTTAGCCTGTGACGCTGTTTTACACTACAATGACACAGACTCTGATATTTAGAAGGCTGAAAATGACTCTTTTATTTTTTGGGATGTGTTTCCTTTTTATACTATTTTACACAGACCAATTTGATTGGTGTAACAAAGGCAAACTTCTTCAATCACATTGGTGAGACCAGAGGGACATGAAGAAGAAGTCTCTCTTAGGAAAAAGAATGAATAATATAGGTACAGTTACAAAAACATTTCTCTTGTTTACAGAAAATTCTTTGGGAAAAGAATTTCAGAAAACCAAAACACCTCAGGCATGGAACTTGGGCTACAAGCCTGAAATTCCAGAAGTTCCAAGCTACATCAACACTAAAAGCTCATCTTCTATAAATACTCAGTTCAGGCTCAGGAAAGAGTCAGATCTCACCTCTCACAGTTTTATATCCATCTGATTGTTTGTTCTAATCACTATCAATCCACAACATGACCAGAGGCTGGACAGAAAGCAGTCTGCTGTTTCCCCTCTCCCCACTTCATTTGTTTTTAATTATGAGATTAATTCCCACCTGGTTATCAGACTCTGTTTCGTTCTCATCGAAGCCGCAGGCATCGTAATAATGAGGGAAAGGTTCAGACCAGCCATCCTCAGTGCAATTCCTGCTGATGTCCCCTGTGCCAAGGGCAGGTGGGAATGTGACATCACAAGAAAAATCCCCAAGATATCCCATTCCTCCCCTTGGTGCAATGAAAACCCCACAGTTCTGCTGGAAGCACTGCTTGTCTGCCTATCCACAGATTTAATTCTGGAAATTGAATTATGTCTTTAATGATCCAGGCATCTATGGATGGCTATTACTACACTTGGTCACCAGAGAGGAAAAATATTTTATCAGTACATTCAGTGTCTCCAAGAATCTCATTCTCAAGTAGATTCCTAAACCAGGGGTCAGCTAAATGTCCATTTCTGTCAAAAAGGCATCTCGGGAGCACAGCTTTGAGGAAAATATCTCCAATCCACATGGCCAACAGGCCCTTTGTGCTATTTTTAATGGTTTATATCTCAGGCCCATGCACGGGACTGGTGAGAAAATGTTGGAATAGGGTAAAAAGCGACCCTGTCATTTCTCTAAGTGCAGCTCACAAGTAATCTGTAAATTTCCATATGAAGCTGTTTTGAGAATGAGAAGTTCCTTTAACACAACAATCTATTCTGAGGGTGAAAAATAAGTGCACCTGTAATAACAAGGGCTTTGTTCCATGAGAATCAGTAAAAAAAATATGTAAACAATCTGAGAATCGAGATTTGATGGAAAATACCTTTTAGTAACCAATAGATTAATTAACAAGAAAGCTATGAACCAATGAGCAGTTGCCTCAAGGTTTGTAAAAACTGTATAAAAGAGAGCATGGGGCCATAATAAAGGGCCTTCTGAGCCTTCTGAAGACTATAGCATGTCACTGTGTGTCATGTCCGCCCTAACAACGACAAGAAGACACCAAGCTAACATGATTTTTTTGGTCCAGGTGCTGGAAGCCACTCAGGATCTTGTGGGATATCTCAGATAAGCATTATATATCCATGGAGAGGCAGCTGGATTGCTCTCCTGCAGGCAGATAAAATATATCCCACTCATTTATCTCCAAGCCCAGGCTCTGATCTCAGAGTGACTTTGTGGGAAGGGTCTGCAGAAAACAAAGGAACATGGATAGGGAATCTCTCCTCATGGCAATGTGTTCTTTTCCATCTCCAGATACCCAGGGTGGCCTCAGTTGGTGAATTCAAAGCTTCTCACATTCCTCTGTCTTATTAATTATCCCAGTCCTGGTTTATAACCTTATATTTAAGCAAATACTGGCTTAAATACCATAATTTTTTTGGCTAATCTCATATGAGAACCAGCTCTTAAATGGTTTCACTGTCACACTTAGGCTCTAAAACCGTACTGGGAATGAAGAGTTGAGGGGAGAAGAGGAAGAATGTCCTGACACTCATTTACCCACAAAGCTGCCTGAGTTGGGACAGCCCCTGTAAGGCTCTTTTGACGCCCCATTATTCCTCCCATTATTCTTCCCAAAGCTCAGTGGCTTTCCTAAAATATTAGGGATGGTTGTTCCTCTCCAGCACAAAGGAGCAGCCTGAATTTGTCAAATTATCACAATTTTTGGAGTTTCAGTTGCACCCTGACCAAAATTGATGGGAATTTCCAAGTTTTGGGTCTGTTTTTTCCTATTAGAGTTGTGCTACTTTGCATTCTTAGAGCAGTTTAGTCTCTCATAACCTCATTTTTAACCTTATTTTAGAGAATCTCTTTGCCATCCATGCAGCAGAATCTATCTCTTTAATCACAGAATTCATTTAAGAACATTGCATTAGTTGGCAAATTTTGTTAAATTACTCTTTCACATTCATCCCTAGTTTTCCATGGGAAAAAAACCCCCACTGAATCATGGTGCTGACTCCATTTAACACCATTTAGTAATTACTGTTAAGCAGGTAGATATAATTTCTAGCAGCACACTTCTTAGATTGCAAGGCTTCATAGAGGAGGAATAAATTTTCATAATACTGCTGAAAGTAACAGAAGAGAAAATGTCATAACTATTAGTACTGATTAGGAAATAATACCAAAATTGCAGAAAAAAAAATAAGCTGAGAGCTTCCTTTTTAACAAAGATAAATAAAAAGAGAGACAAAAATTTCCATGGTTTTGTTTCTTACCTAGGAGAGACTGGGCTGTGCTTTCCAGCAGGTCATAATCACCTAGAAAAGTGGAAATTGGGTATGAAATTGTTTTGATTGTGTTTTCTATTAGAGCCCAAACTGGTCTCTGTGGAAATCAGTGAATGGAGTGCAATTGATTTTTATTTGTTTAGATCAAGCCCAAAGGCAATAAATACTTGGTGCAGTCTTCTTGGGAAGTAAATACAGCTTTACTTGAGAGTTTAAATCAAAGCTGAACCTCTAAATTTAGAACTAAAACCACATACAATAAACAGGGGCAAAGTTTATTGCAAAAATATAGAAGTTAAATATTTTTTTCTGTAGGGATTTACATTTATGATCCTCAAGTATTTAAATACGACCAATTTTCAGAGAATTAATGAAAAATTATTTCCATCCATCAGTGACAAAGAGCAGTGACTAATTGTTTTAAATAAGATAGTTTAACTTCGTGGCTTTAGGTAAAATCACATTGATTTATAGACACTTACGAGATTTTTCACTTCACTTTCTGTGCAAGTATTACAGTTAAGTACATGAATCACTGTCATAATGGTTGATACACAGACAATTTTAATAATCTGAAATTATCATGTGCTCACAGTTTTTGGGAACAGAAGTACCCAGGATGTTGGCAGCACAACTGGCTCTTACCTGCATGGGTTTGCCCCAAGTTATCCACTTCCCAACCTGAAATTAGAAGAATGAAGAGAATTAATTCATAATGATAATAGGCTGCAATTTAATTTTGGTCAAAGTTTGACTCCCATGAGAGGAATGGATGTAGCACAGCCCAGAGAAGAACTGCAAGTTTAAATCTTTATTTCTGCATTAGTCCTGTGAATTTATGAGTGGAAATGGGTTTTCAGAAAGTGGTTATTTTGTTATATTGTTAAATATATGGTTATCAGAAAGGTTCATCAGACTCTAGGAAGAATAAGAAAAATGGATGTAGGAGGGGTTTTGTGGATTTTTAAAAAGATTATTATTTAGGGGAATGTGCTGAACTAAGAAAGACTCACACATTTCCAAAACAATGTGCCCAAACCCACACTGCTTAACAGCCTAAAACCACAACTATCACAGTGGGAAATGATAAAACCTTGGCTTTACATTAGAAATCTCCTTTCCCTTTCTTCTACTCTTCCAAAATAAATTGCTGGAACAATGTTAAACCCACCTCCCGACCCCCTGTGCCCGATATTTAATCCGAATTGGGCTGAAAATCCGACTTTGCCGAATCCTGGGTGGATTTTGGCTCAGCTGGGAGAAGGAGGAGCTGCCTTGAGCCAGGGAGTGGAGCTGCTGCACCGTGCGCTGAGCAAATCGCTCTGACCGTGCCCCAGAAATCGGGGAAAAAACGTTCCCAAGCATTTCACTGACAACTCCAGCTGGATAAATGTCCACATCAGTTTAGTTCTGCACCTTCTGGAGAGGCCACAAGGCTTCAGGTTGTTCCCCTTTTAACCCTGGTGGTCTAATGGAAATTAGGGATTGGAAAAACCCTCTCCGAATCATGTGAGAAAGGTTTTGCTAAAAGCAAAATCCAAGCAAAGACTGATTTTTTTTATCCTATAGGAAATGAGAAAGCACCTAAAAGAAATAAAATAATAATGGGAGGCTTTTCAGCACAGCATAAAATGTGGGTTTTTTTATTTTATAATTCACATAATAATTTGAAATTCCTTGATTTCTGTGTCTCCTCTAAAGTAAATCAGATGTGCTTTTATGCCTCTTAAGACAGAAAAAAAAGGGTTTAATGTGAAAATGATGGTGGGAGTACAGAAAACTCATCTGAAGCATCAGGTGGGCTGTATTGTGACCTTGGATGGATTATTAAACATTAATCTGATGCCTTAAGTTTTATTTTCATGTATTTCAGACTGTGGTGTCCAGGGGTGCAGCTCTGAGCTCACAGTCAGTGTCACTCAGCTCTCTGCACACAGCAGGGACACAAAACAAATCCTTGTCCTGCTGCACACCAAGGACAACTGGCACAAGTTTCAAGCCCACAAAATATAGACAGCAGTTACTCTCATTGATGTTAGAATATTATGTTTTAGTTCATTTTTACTTTCATGACATCCATAATAATAGTTAAAACACATTAATGCAGTTTTTCTGCAGGCTTGTTATAGAAATATTTTTGTGTACATACTGAAATTATTATTACATTTCACTGTGTTTGGACATTATGAAGAGATTCACATTTCTAACAACATCAATTTTCTGATTTGTAGGAGCAAACCAGCCCTTTATTAACATATATTTCTGTATCTGAGTCCTAACTAATGTACTGAAGAAAGCTCCAGTACAACATTTGTCTGTACAGGCTTTTAGGCTTGATTCATCAACTCAATTTTCACTAATAGGTTAAGATACCAGGAAGTTAATTAGGTTTACATTGAACATCATGTCCTGAGTTACGACAAAAAGTCAAAGTTCATCTATTGAGTGCTGGAATAAAATGAACACATATACAATTATATTTGTGGGTGTATGGATGGATTTTTGCATTTGTATGTAATAATTTAAATATATATATATAAAAATATGTAAAATATGTCTATATATACATATATACACAAACACATATAAATAATTTAATATCATAAATATAATCAAATATAATATATAAATTTAATATATAATAGTATAATAGTATATAATATACTAGTATAAAATAATAATATAATATAAT